>PYAF01006014.1:25919-38618 GCA_007407185.1 Glycine tomentella | reverse complement strand
ATTGCTAGATAGGTATCTAGTGGGTAGAACAGAGAGGGGATCTCTGGTTCTTAGATCTTTTGAGAAGTCTATAGGTTTAGATTTTGAATTTTACCTAGGGTGGGTAAAAGAGATCTGTGTTTGCTTGTAAAGATATTCATTTTGTTATAGTGGAAACTCTAATCAAGGTTGATTAGAAGTAAAACTGGATGTAGCCTCCAGGGTTGAGAGGTGAACCAGTATAAATCTTATGTGTAATTGTAATTTTCTGTTCATATTCATATTGTTCTTGAAGTATTATTTTTGTTTACATCACAAGATTGGGTGAAACTCAAGAGTGGGTTGATTGAGATAAAAGTTTGATTTCTTAATTGGTTAAGATACGATCCTTCTTTCAAAGTCTTCCGCTGTGTATAAAATTTGTTTTAAATTTTAAAAAACTCTGAGGTAAAACCAATTCACCCCCCTCTTGGTTATTTGCATAAGTGTTCATTTTATTTTCAATTGGCATCAAGAGCTGGTTCTTATAATTTGCTTAAGATCTTTTCAAAATTCAATACAATGAATACTAATCAAATAACTTTCAAAGAGGGAGCCTCATTGAATAGACATCCTTTGTTTAAAGGGGAACATTTTAATTTTTGGAAGAATAGGATGCAAATCTTTATCCAATCAAATGACCCGAGAGACATTCCAACCAAGATTGTGGATAACAAAAAAATACCAAAAGAATGGGATGAAATGCCAGAAATTGAAAAGAGAATGGTTCAATATGATTTCAAGGCAAAAAATACGATAACTTCTGTTTTATCTTCCGATGAATTTTTCAGGACTGTTAGGTGCAAAAGTGAAAAAGAAATGTGGGAATTGCTTGAAGTAACACATGAAGAAACTGAAGATGTGAGGAGATCAAGAAAACATACTCTCATTCATGAATATGAAATGTTCAAAATGAGAGATGATGAGAACATCTACAACTTCAAACTAGATTTACCCACATTGTAAATCACTTGCTTGGACTTGGTAAAACATTTGATGCAGAAGAGTTGAACAACAAAATTCTCAAGTGTCTAACAAGGGATTGGCAACCTAAAGTCAGCCATTAAAGAATCTAAGGATCTATCTCAAATGTCAATGGCAGCAATGTTTGGTAAGCTTTTAGAATATGAGCTTGAATTATCTCAACTAACAAATAATGAAGATGCAGATAAAAAGCACAAAAGCATAGCATTAAAGGTTGCACCTTCAAAGATAGAAGAAGATGATAGTTCAAGTGAAGAGGAAGATGATGAAAATTTCAACCTCATCGTTAGAAAGTTTTCCAAATTTCTAAGGAAAGATAAGGGCAGAAAGCAACCATTCCAAAGGAAAAAGAATGACTAAGAACAAGAACAACAACTCCTCCTCAATCACTTGCTTTGAATGTGGGAAGCAAGGACATATAAAATCAGATTGTCCCTCATTGACTAAGAAGCCACAAATAGAAAAGAAATTAAGAAGAGAAAGGAAGTAGAAAAAGGCTTATATTGCTTGGGAGGATAATGAATCAACAAGTTCTGAATCCTCATATGAAAAAGAGATTGAAGCCCATCTTTGTCTTACATCCACCATCAATGGAGATTGTGAATCATCTAGTATAGAATCAGAGGTAAATTCTGAATTTGATAATGTTGTTGATGCATTTCATGAGATGCACTTAGAAGCTCAAAGATTAGCTAAAGCATACAACAAACTTAAGAGTGATCTAAGGTGTCATGTATCCAAACTTGCTGAGTTGCAAGATGAACTTTGTAAGTTGAAGGAAGATCATGATAAGCTTCTCTCAAGTTACAAAGAAGTTGGATGTACATGTTCCTCAGCCAACTCTAAGCTTGATGACCTCAATAATATGCAAAAAGAATTTGATGAGTATAAGTTATGTGCAGAAAAATAAAACATGTGTTTACAAACTAGAAATAGTTATTTGGTTGATTTGTTGAGAAAATATTACAAAGGTAAATGCAACTTAGATAAGCTACTAAGTGTGCAAAAGTTTGTTGGTGATACTTATGGATTGAGATATAAACATGGAGCTAGAACACAAAACAAGCTTGTGTTTGTACCACCAAAACATAAGAATCAAAGGCAACATAATAAATCAAATCTCTATCAAAGATTCACACATGCTAAATCATCAAAGAATCTTACTTGCAATTATTGTATGCTTAAAGGTCACACATCATATAAGTGTTATGCTAGAAGATTTTACATTCCTAATGGTGAATGTATATGGGTTGAGAAAAGAAAGAAAGTAACTAACCCCTTTGGACCCAACTTAAATTGGGGACCCTATCTCTCCTTCTAAAATGATTTGTACAGATGTGTCTTAGAGCAAAATCTTCAACTTGGTACCTTGATAGTGGATGCTTAAGACACATGACTGGAGACATATCCATGCTAACAGATGTTATACTTGAAGACAAAGGATATATTGCTTATGGAGACAACAATAAGGGCAAAATAATTGGGCAAGGAAATGTTGGAGACAGCTTGTCTACAAAGATTAAGGATGTGCTGTATGTTGAAGGGCTGAAACACAATTTGCTGAGTATTAGTCAATTGTGTGACGAAGGATTTAAGGTCACCTTCAACAATGAAACTTGCTTAATACATGACAACAAAAATGGCAAAGTGGCACACATTGGTAAGAGAAAGGGTAATATCTATGTCTTAACCATTGACCATGCATTCATACATAAAACTGATTGCTTAATGAGTAAAGTGAATAAACATGGTTGTGGCATAGAAGAACATCTCACATAAACATGCATCATCTTAACAAGTTAATTAGAAAAGACCTAGTAATTGGTCTACCCAAGCTCAAGTTTGAGAAGGACAAAATTTGTGAAGCATGTCAAAGAGGAAAGTAAATTAAAAACTCATTTCAAAGTAAGAATATGATTTTTACCTCTAGACCTCTTGAATTGCTTCACATGGACTTATTTGGACCTTTTAGAACCATGAGCTTAGGAGGAAATTATTATGGACTTGTTATAGTGGATGACTACTTTAGATACACATGGACATTGTTCTTAAGATCTAAAAGCCAAGCATTCTCAGCTTTTAGTAAACTTGCCAAAGTTATTTAAAATGAAAAGGGCTGTAAAATTGTTTCTATTAGAAGTGATCATGGTGGTGAATTCCAAAATGAACATTTTGAAAAGTTTTGTGAAGAATTTGGAATTAATCACAGTTTTTCAGCTCCAAGAACACCTCAACAAAATGGTGTTATGGAGAGGAAAAACAGATCACTAGAAGAAGGAGCAAGGACTCTTCTAAATGAAACAAAGTTACCTAAGCATTTTTGGGCAGATGCTGTGAGTACAGTGTGTTATACTCTAAATAGGATTCTCATAAGGCCTATTTTAAAAAAAAAACTCCTTATGAAATCTATAAAGGGAGGAAACCAAATATATCTCACCTTAGAACATTTGGTTGTAAATGCTTTGTGTTGAATAATGGAAAAGATAATCTTGGTAAGTTTGATTCAAAGGCTGATGAGGCTATCTTTCTAGGATATTCCTTGCAAAGTAAGGCTTATAGAGTCTTTAATAAAAGAACTTTGTGTGTTGAAGAGTCAGTCCATATTATATGTGATGAAACTAACCCTTCTCAAGTAGAAGTTTTGAGTGATAATGATGCAGAATCTAAAGAAGAAAGACAGCAGCAAGTAGATATTGAAAAGCTAGTTGAGGATGAAACAAAAGAAGATGCAACTCAAGGAACAACTACACTTAAACACAAAGAGTGGAGAACCTCAAGAGATCTTTCATTGGACAACATTATTGGTTATGCATCAAAGGGAGTATCAACTAGATCTTCCTTAAGAAATCTTTGTTGCACCATGGCTTTTGTATCACAAATTGAACCTAATAACATTGAACAAGCCTTATTAGATGAACATTGGTTGATTGCTATGCATGAAGAACTAAATCAGTTTAAAAGAAATAATGTTTAGGAACTAGTACCTAGACCTTCCACTCACACACCTATTGGCACAAAGTAAGTATTTAGGAACAAGCTGGATGAAAGTAGCATCATAATAAGGAACAAAGCTAGATTGGTTGCTAAGGGATACAACCAAGAGGAAGACATTGATTATGATGAAACTTATGCTCTAGTTGCTAGGCTAGAAGCTATTAGATTACTTCTTGCATATGCTTGTGTAATGAACTTTAAATTGTTTCAAATAGATGTGAAAAGTACATTTCTTAATGGTTATATTGATGAAGAAATATATGTTGACCAACCTCCTGGTTATGTAGATCATCTATATCCTAACCATGTATACAAATTAAGAAAAATATTATATGGATTGAAACAAGCACCAAGATCTTGGCATGAGAGACTAAGCAAATTCTTGCTTGATCAATCATTCTCAAGAGGAGAAGTGGACAAAACTCTATTCATCAAAAGAAAGAACAAAGATATGTCAATGGTACAAATATATGCTGATGATATCATTTTTGGTTCTACTAACCATTCTATGTGTAAAGATTTTGCAGCAAGCATGCAAAGAGAATTTGAAATGTCTATGATGGGAGAACTTACATTCTTCCTTGGTCTTCAAGTTAAACAAATGAAGAATGAAACCTTCCTAAGTCAATCAAAATATTACATTGAAATGTTGAAGAAGTTTGAAATGGAAAGTTGCAAAAATGCAGCAACTCCTATGGGAACTTCCACTTATCTTGATTCAGATGACAAATGAAAAAGTGTTGATGAAAAATGGAATGATCATGGCATTCATTCTCAGTCTGGTTTGATCATTTAATTTCATTCATTTCACTGAGGATGTTCAGGTGATATATTTCTTGAATCAATTTCATTGTTGTATTGTTTAGAAATTGATTTTTTTGTTGGTTGTTTGTTCATATAACAATTTGCATCTTTAAAGCAATGCTAGATAGGTATCTAGTGGGTAGAACAAAGAGGGGATCTCTGGTTCTTAGATCTTTTGAGAAGTCTATAGGTTTAGATTTTGAATTTTACCTAGGGTGGGTAAAAGAGGTCTGTGTTTGCTTGTAAAGATATTCATTTTGTTATAGTGGAAACTCTAATCAAGGTTGATTAGAAGTAAAACTGGATGTAGCCTCCGGGGTTGAGAGGTGAACCAGTATAAATCTTGTGCGTAATTGTAATTTTCTGTTCATATTCATATTGTTCTTGAAGTATTATTTTTGTTCACATCACAAGATTGGGTGAAGCTCAAGAGTGGGTTGATTGAGATAAAAGTTGATTTTAAAAGTTTGATTTCTTAATTAGTTGAGATACGATCCTTCTTTCAATGTCTTCCGCTGTGTATAAAATTTGTTTTAAATTTTAAAAAACTCTAAGGTAAAACCCATTCACCCCCCTCTTGGTTATTTGCATAAGTGTTCATTTTATTTTCAATTTCTACACATTAGACTAGGTTCACTTGCCTACGTTGTCTGAAGCACAACAACAAACTGGCGTCGTTGCCGAGTACTTGTGTTGTTGATTTAGGAAATTAACAAATTTTGTTTTCTTTTAACTAGTTAGATTATATTTTTTAAAACTTATATTCCATTCATTCTTTTATTATTTCATTCTTATTGATTATTGATTCTTTGTAAATTAACAATGTTCTTAGGTGTGTAGCTTGTTACATACGTAGGACCTACAATTTAAGAAGCAAGACATCCAAGGAACATTTGATCTGTGATTTAGAAATTGAAAAAACACTTAACAAAAATAAGAGAAAACAAAAGAGGCAGGAATGAAATATGGCTAAAGAGAATCATCCTCCCAGGGTTACACTTGAGGATCATGCTACATACACTTGGCCATTGCACTTCAACACAATTGCAAGGCCATCCTTCAACAATTTGGTGAACTTGGAAATGAAGCCAGCACTTCCAGCTCATAGAAAATGATCAATTCCACAGGCATAATCATAAGAACTTGTACACTCACCTTTCTATTTTCATTGACAAATGCAACAACGTGAAGATTAATTATGTACTGGATGATGGTTTGTGCCTATGCTTGTTTCCCTTCTCCCTAGCTGGAGATGCAATCTCTTGGTTGAGATCCTTTCCTCCAAACAACTTGTCTAGGTGGGATGGTGTGATTGACCAAGTTCTTATGCAAATACTTTCCAAGGTCAAAGATCAACAAAGGATAGGCTACCATACCTTCCTTCCATCAAACATATGATGAAATTATTGGGGAAGCTTGGGAGCGATTTATAGATCTGCTGAGACAAACTCCCACCTATAGGTTTGATGAAGCTCTCCAAATCAACATGCTTTTAAGTGGATTGAGAGGTCAAAGCAACTTATGCTTGATACTTCAGTTTGGGGGGGGGGGGATATCTATCTCAAGACTCCAAGAGAGGCTATAAAGATCATAGAGAACATGGCTACCAATGCTAATGAGTTTCAACGTGATAGTGTTAGACTATTGACAAGCGTACCAATGTCGTCGTAGATTACAAATTTTATAAAAGAGATAATCTCCACAAGGACTTGAGCTACGCAGTTTTTCCAGATAAAAGTAATCAGTTTAATAGTTATGTACAATAAATTTAATCGAAGTTTCATGGTTTAATGAAAATAATAGAAATACTGGAAAGAACGAAAATAATGGAGATCATAGAATTAGTGTGTTAGAAATACGGAAAATTATGAAAACAAGTAAAATGAATTTAATTAATTCAAGAGAAATGTAGGATTTGATTTCATCGTTCATACCATCAGTATCCAAATAATATTAATACATATGAATCATTTTCTAACATTACTGATGCACACACATTAATTCACTCCGAATCGATCCCTTGCATTCGAGAATCCTAAGGATATTTACCAAATATCGATTCCTCGCATATGAAATATCCTAGCATTACAATCATAATCTTGAGCTATTTGCAATCAAAACATTATACTCTATTCCTAGCAACGTAATGTAAAAAGTAAATTCATTTAGTTCAAATGCTAAGAGCACTTTCCAGTCAAACTTAGAATCCAATTTAATGAAACTAGTGATAAAGTAGAATCAAGCATTACGAACATAATCAAATCACGAGTAATGAGTAGAAAACATTCATATATATATATATATAATATAATATAAAAAAGATACATAAGGGTACAGAGATTACTTCCAATCCTTTAGGGAAACTAGCCGATCATTGTGTAGAGCACATGATCAATAGAAGACATGATGAATGAAGCGATCCATGGTCACTTCTCTACGAGATCAACTCTTCTTTTTCTATCTTCTCTCTCCTCTTTCACTTTCTTCTTCTCTGGTTTTCTGCACTGGTCCTCTGAACTCCTTCTTTACATGGATTTTAAATCAAACGATCCAAGAGCTATACTCGCCCAGGCGAGTTGGTTACTTCAGGTTGAAGTAAGGTCACTCACCCAAGCGAGCTGGTTACTTCAATCTAAAGTAATCTCACTATCCTAGGCGAGTTGATTGCTAACCTGGACGACTTGCACTCTAAAATTATGCAAAAATGACCCTTTTGCCCTTCATCTTGGCTTGGTTTCTGGATCTAACAAATAACCATCGAAAACCTCATAATTACACGGACGAATCTTCCAAATTTAAACAACATTTATAAATGTACAAAATATAAAACAACTAGAATTAAGAGAATTTTATAAGAAAACTACTTAAATCAAAAGATAAGTGCTAGTTATAATCCCAAAAATAACTAAAATATGGAACTTATCAACTCCCCCCAACCTAGAATCTTGCTTGTCCTCAAGCAAAGTATAGAAAGAAAACTACGAATAATAGAAGTATATGTATAAAATAAAAACACTTTAATACTTCTACACCAAAAACTAAAAACATGATTTGTAAAGAATCAACCTCCAAAGTGATCAAAACAACATTTTCAAACACTCAACGATAAGAAATGAAAACACAAAAGATGAAATTCAAATAACCAAATGAGATTAAGATCAACTCGCATTTTGTTTCTAAAGAACATAAGAGAAAACACATGATTCACTCAAACAGAAGAAAACCTCTCAAAGGTGTTTAGTTCTCACACATGCAGGTGTTTCATACCAATTCCAACATTGATACGTCATAAATCAATTTTGCAATTTATTTCCTATCAAATCAAATATAAAGTACTTAATCATCATGGATCATCAGGACTTTTAGGGTTGGGCTTGATTTGAAAGAAATCTTGGTTTTTCTGAATATTCAAAAATACCTTGAGAATAGGAGAGCAAAGATATAAACAAGTTAGCAACGCAAATGAATCATCACTTCCTATCTCTTCCTTTTTCTACCAAGTCATCACTACTTCTTATACCAATATCCCAATTTATAAAATTTACAACAACTTTGTATAGTTTAGAACATAATGTACATAATTCATACATTTATTTATTCACAAATAACTTGTTTCCCTTTTCTTTTCTTTTCTTTCTTTTCTTTTTTATACAAAATTTAATTTACATGAATAACTCCCTTTTAAAAACAAAAGTATTTACATCACATTAGCCACCAAATGATAGAAGTTCCCAACAAAAAACCTTACTCTCCTAACCTAAGGTAAGGTAGGAAATTTTTATTCTAGGTTAGTGTTCCAATAAAATATCAAGTGTTTGTCTCAAAAGACATGCAAATGGTAAAACAATATAAATTGGAATAGCTTTTTGGCAAATGACTTAAAATGTACAAGAGAGAAACAATGCCTAAATCATATGCACGCATCATATGTTATGACAATTAGAAATTCATGCAAAATCAACTGTAGAGCATATCAATGAGGACACTCAATGTAAAATCTATGGTTGCACACAATCACTAAAGATTAAGGCTTGTTTCCATGTTCAAATCAAATTAGTGTTTCAAAAGTTGTACTTTATCAAGTCCATGCAAAAACATATGAATTCATTTCGTATTTGGGAAAGTCAATCATTATTTTCCTTCTCAATGTTTCCAAAAATCATTTTTTTTTGTGTTCTGATCCAATTCAAAAGCAAGATTCAAAAACACTAACTGCTGATTCTTTCCAAAACATGTTATGTCCAAGAAAATTTTTATGTTTAAGTCCCAAAAAGAGTTATATATATATATATATATATATATATATATATATATATTCTACAACTACACTAACAGAACAAAATTATTCAATAATGTGTACTACCAAAAAGAAAGAAACCCTTGTGCACACATATTAAAGTGCACACATAAACTAATAAAAATCACAAAAGCTCATAAATATCCAAACATAAATCCAAAATAGTAAATAAGGCGATAAACTACTGAAGTTTAAACTACAAAGCAATAAAGAAACACTAAGACAAGTTCACAAATTTTGACGATCATGGCTGAGGAGTTGAGTCTCCTCCAATGAAATAATCAACAGGATCTGCCATGTCTTCATCCTCATCTTCTTTTCCTCCTTTTGAAAAATAGGCCTGTCCTAAGGCCATGCAATGATAATTCTAACAAAACAGATTATACGTTCAAAAACATAATTCTCCAATAAAGACTCAAAAGTAAAGTTTAGAAATATAATTCAGAAACATAAGACATAAAACTTAAGCAACACAAATTAAAATAAAGTTTAGAAATACTGGGTTGCCTCCCACGAGGGCTTCTTTAACGTCTTTTTAATTGGATAACTGTGGTGAGCCAACGGCTTCTATGTTCTCCTTCAAAATTTTCACCAATTTTTTTCTTCTTCAGAAAGACTTGAATTAATGATAACTTGTTTCTGTGAATCACTTGCAAGAAAAACATATTTCAAATGTGGAGGTAATGCTTTCAGCTCCATTTTATATTCTTGATTCTTCTTTTCCTATGACAATTCTTTAAAGTGAGATTGGTGGTAAGTAATTTCCTTAAAAGCATTTAGCTGTTGGAGACAATTTGAACTCTCATTTCTTCAAATTCAATTATCTCCTAAAATGCTTTAGGCAATATTTTCTCTGAATAATTTTTTCTTTGAATCAATCTTTTGGAGTCAGAAATCAATTCATCCAAGACATCCACTCTAAAACACTCCCTTGGTTCCTTTGGGTTAACTTGTGTGTTTGCTAAAAAGATCCACTTCTATGCTCAGACAGTTGTTTTGCAAGCTGTCCAACTTGAACTTCAATATTTTTAATCGAAGCATCAGTGTTCTTCTGATTTATGATGAACATTTGCATAAACCGAGTTATAGTACCTTCCTTTTTTGACATTGTATCTAGCTGAGGTTGTTGTTGTTATGGTGGTGGACCCCTATTTGAAGAGTTGCATATGAGTTGTTAGAATGACCTGCATAAGAAGAGCTAGTGGGACCATAATATGCATAATTATTTTGCTACCTCCAGCCATAAAACTGATTTGAACTTGAGCTACCTCCGTAGCCTTGGTAATTTCCTTGAAAGTTCTATTGTGGTTTGCCTTGATTATGAAAATAAAGGGCCTTCTCTTCCTATTGGCAATCATCAGGTGCTGAATAGTGGCCATTTTGATTGTCACCACCACAAAAATCACATGTTAGAACTTTTGAACTTGATGAGCTTGGTGCATTTTCTGTGATCCACCTTGCTAAAATTGTTGAGGAAGTTTGCCTATCTATTTTGTTAAGGCCTCGATTTGTTGAGTCAAGAGTTTATTCTGAGCTAGAATTGCATTTTGAGCATCCAGCTCCATTATACATTTCCTTTGAACCGGAGACCTATCATGGCGACTTTGATAATCACTGGCTGTTATGGAGTCAATGATTACAATTGAAAATATGTAGTTATGCAGCTGAGGCATCAAGAATCATCTTTGTCCGAGGTCTCAAACCACTATAGAAAATATGTAGTTATGCAAAATCATCAAAATTATGGTTTGGCACCTACGTAGTAAAGATTTAAATCTCTCCCATGTCTCACAGAGAGGCTCATCAAACCCTTGGAAAAAAAGTAGCAATGACTGATTTTGCACTAATGAATATGGATGGAGGAAAGAATCTCACAATGAATTTTTCCTCCACTTCTTCCTAAGTGTTGAGAATTTTGTTTGGATGTGATTGGAGCCATGTCTTTGCTTTACTATTAAGGAGAACAAAAAAGCTCTGAGGTAGACAACTTCAACATCTTCATCAGAAGCTCCCATGGTATTGCATAGCTCCATGAAGGTAGACAAATGTGTGTGTGGATCTTCATGATCCATTCCAGCAAAAGGGTGTGAACCAATCAGACTAAGCAATGCTAGTTTTAATACCACAACATTGTTACTGAAAGGAGGAATGACTATGTTGTTGTAATGCTTAGACTCCTTTACAGAAGACAACAACTACCGCCTCCCCCTTCCCTTCTCCAATTGCCCGTCGTAGGTCAATTGACTCCTTCGCAATGCAAACAGACCTGATCGACTCCCATTGATGACTGCTACAACTTTCCTTCCTTCATTGTCGTCATTTCCACGCGTTTCTCCTTCGTCATTAGTGGTGGGTAGTGGCTACTACGACTCAACAAAAATGGTGAGTTGTGTCACGTTGTCATGGTGGACCACCGCAACGGTGGCGCCACTACAGGTTCCCCTTTCACTGTCATCTATTTCTCTCTGCTTCCCCTCAATGTTCGTCTATATGTCTCTCTCTCTCTCACAAACGGATTTGGGCCAAGGGTATGAATATGGGTCCGAGGGATTAAGAACCATTGCAACAAGAAACAAATCTGGGAAAGGATGGGTTCAGGTATGAAATTCATAGCGATATTGGCAATCCATATGTTGTTCCATGCTTCTCTTGTGGTAAAAGCTGCTTGGACCTGTAAAAGAGAATACAATTGCAGATGATTGTCAGGGTGTTGGTATCAGTGTGGATCCATTGATGCATCGACTCCTCATGGAAGAAGAAAGGATAGAAAAACAAATGCCAAAGAAATGGTTAGGGAAGAGGGAGAGAGGGTGAAAGTGAGGAAGGAAAAAGAAAATAAAACAAAATGTTGTGTCGGAAATCGTCTCTGACAACAAAATTGATCTAATGGGGGATTCGATGTGAACAAATCCATGGTAAAAAAATTGATATAATGGTTGAGAATTATAGTTCATTATAGACCACCTATAGAGTAGTCTACTCTAGAATTGGCCTTGTTGGCATTACTTTTTAAAATAATATTTTCAATCACTCTCAAATAGTCAACGCAAAACATGAGGATTGAAGAAATATCTATTAAATTTGGCAAAGATCTCCAAATCTATGCGGATGCACCTCAAACTCATAGTGACTTTAACAATTGATAAATGATTCTTTTGATCGGATATGAGTACATGTATCATTTGATTTTTTACAAAACGAGAACGATTTATATAATTACCTATGTTGTACCCCTTTGTGCCTCATTATAATTTTTACAATTCTTTGTGTTATACTATCTTTGTTTCATGATGACTATCATGTAAGAATAAAAAATTTATCCTAAAATAATTTTAATTTTTCAGTGTAACATTCATTATTTTTTTACATTAATATCCTTATAATATTAATGATATGGGCTAAAAAATATAAAATAAATTAATAATGATAGAGTTAATTATGTAAAACTGACAATTATAATAGGACTAGAGTGAGTAACATACATATATATATTAATTATTATTTTTTGTGATATATATATATATATATATATATTAAAAGTTATACTTTTATTTTTTATAATTTTTAAAAATATAACTCAATTAGTTAAATAATTCAATAAT
>PYAF01006014.1:12522-25819 GCA_007407185.1 Glycine tomentella | reverse complement strand
AACTCAATTAGTTAAATAATTCAATAATTTTAATTTTAATAATAAAAATTAAATAACAAACTTAAAAGTATATATTTAACTAAAAATAAAATTCATTTTTATTTTTTTGTTATTTATTATTTTTATATTACTTAAATTAAAATATAATTGATAGTTGAATATATAATTTATTTAAACATATATATATATAAGTAAATTAAAATTATAAAAAGTATTATGGTGAATTATTTGAGAATTTTTTTGAACATAAAATTTAGCATGAATAAAGATAACTATTAAAATTTTAAGTTTGTCTTTTTTAAATTTGAGTTGGACTTACCTGATCTTTTGAGAGGATAAAGATAGATCAATCTATTACAATTTTAATATGTAATTATGTTTTTTATTGTCAATTATATTCTCACATACACTAAAATAATTAGAATTATTAGTTAGAGGTACGACCATCACCATCATTCTTCGAATAAATAGTAATGTTATATCATGCATGCGTGACACTATGATGAGGTGAGAAGGCTTCTTTGAAGTATTGTGCACTACAATATCAAATCCTTATTCAATAATTAAATATTTTTAAGAAAAGTAATAATAAGTAAATTACTCCTCATTTTAAATATTTAACCAACATTTTTTATTTTTTTCTATCTCTTTTTTGTCATATCATAAATTGTATCATATTTTTTTCTCTTTTTTTCTAGGCATTTTATTTTCTATCTCTTTTCTGTCACATCATAAATTTTGTCAGTACTTATATTTTTTTTTTCTCCTTTTCTAGGTATTGTATAGTACATTAAGTGTCTATCAAACATTAAAAAAAAAAAAAAAAAAAAAAAAAAAAAAAAAAAAAAAAACTGTATGTCACTACAATTTCAAACGCAGCATAATCCTCAATCACAGCACGACTGCAATTGTGATTGCATTGGTCACATCCGCCATTTTCCTAATATCAAAGATCGCAACAAAACAGCAACCAGTTGAGTCCGGTTAATCTTTTACTTGCAGACTTTTGGCACCTTGGAATTTTTATGCTTCTTAAACCCACCAGCTTAATACTACTATTTTTGTTCTTCAGAAAATATTCATCTGGAAATAATACAACAGTTCTTAATGTTGCTTATAGTGCAGCCTTCCCAATTACATCACTACTTCTATTGCCTCCAGAAAGCTTCAAAACTCGATCATTTCTCAAGTGACTCGGCAAATGTCTTAAAGGAAACACAAAGAATGTAGATGCCGAAGACATTCTACTGACCAATTCATTAAGAGCACAAGCTTACAGACTCAATGCATGCTTTTGTTTTCCATACATGAAGAGATCAAAATTCAAAAGGAAGGGAAAGTGGATGAAAGAGAAAGAGCATTACCAGTATAACTTGTTAGTTCAAATATCAAATTCTGGTGAATGCATATTCAACAAAAAAAAAAAAAGTCACCTACTTGAGATTGATAGTAGAAAAAAAAGAGATCATGATAAAACATGAAAAACAGACTTTTAGTAATTCAACTGCTTTACATTTGCTTCATGGTTTCACAGGAGCCTCTCATCCAGTGGCAAAAAAAGTGATAAATTTAAAGGAAACAACAACATTTCTTTGTCATCATGCTAATTAGCAGATGGTTCAATATCTTTAAGAAGCCCAACTATCTGCTGCATGCTTGGTCGCTTGGAAGGATGGTCAGCAGTGCACAGATAACCAATCTAAAGGGCTTCCTCCATTTGCACTTCTCCTCCAGTATCACGAATTTTCGGATCGATAGCATTTTGAGCTTTGTTCTTCCTCACTAGTCCTCTGATCCAACTAACCAAAGTTGATTCTTTCTCATCAGGATAATCATCTCCAACTGGCTTCTTCCCGGTTAGTAGCTCAAAGAGAACAACCCCAAAACAGTACACATCAGATTTTAGAATTGAGGCGTCAAATTCTGGTTGAGAAAACTCTGGTGGAGCATAACCAGGTGAACAAAGTGCAATCTCCTCATCCAAGCCACTCCCGAAAATCTTATCCAGTCCAAAATTTGACAATCTTGGCTCCAAGTTATATAATCCAAATAAACGCTGCTAGCCTTAACATCTCTATGGATGATCGGTGGGGAGCATCCATGATGCAGAAATGCCAATGCTCAGGCAGTGCCGAGTGCGATTTTATGGCGAAATCTCCAAGTTGTGAGCACTCCTTCTGATCCTGCATTTTGAATCCCATTACTGTCATCTTCTTCCCATGTATCTGTGCTCCAATCATCTGTCCTTTGTAGTACACCAAGTGGCAAGTCATAAAGCAAATTTTGCAAGTTCCCATTCTCCATGTAGTCATATATGGCAATCCTCTGATCCCCAGCAACACAATACCCAGTTATAGGAACAAGATTGGGGTGCTTGATTCTACCAAGATACTCAAGCTCTCTTGCAGCTTCTTTATCTGTCAGAGTAGATCCAACCACCAGAATTTTTAACAGCTACATGAATACCACCAGGTTGAAAACCTCTATAAACAGGCCCAAATTTTCCTTCAGCCAAAAGGGTACCCCTGTCAAAATTTGAAGTTGCAGCCAATAGGTCTGCAAATGTAATATTTAACAGTGGCTTATCAAAGATAACTACCGGCACAGATGTTGCTTGCTTAACATCAACCACCCAAGTGGTTGAATCAGTGTGGAATGAAAAGGGACCTGACATGTTGTGTTCTTATTTGTATGAAGTTTGCTTAACAGGCCATGGTTCTGTTTTCTTAAGGCAACAAAATACTAGAAGCAAAACCCCAGCAACCAAGCAGATCATTGAGAGGGTCAATGCCAGAGCTAGCTTCATTCCCTTATCTTGAGTGGCTCTTTTTTTTAGAAGAGTTGGGTTTGCAGCAATTGGGCAACTGTTCACTGATCCATAGAATGCTTTTTGGAGGATAGCTGGTTTGATATCCAAAGCACGGAAGATTAAGTTATTATTAGAGAAGTTGTATTTCTCCATTAAAGGTAGTTTCTCTATGACTGATGAAGGGCATCTCCACTCAAATTGTTATTTGAAAGGTCAAGAACTTGGAGGTTTTTATTGCTTAGTAAAGGGATTTTTCCCTGTAAGATGATTTATAGAAACATCAAGTGCACTCAAATTACTAAGTTGTGAGATTTTGTTGTGGCTAAGGTCCAAAGATTGAAGCTTGCTGAACTTGCCTATGGTGGTATCTGGAATAGGACCAGAGAGGCCCATGCCAGAAAAGACTAAGCCAACAACATGTTCTCTCTTGGCTTCACATGAAACCCCATTCCATGAACAAACAGAAGCAGAAAAGTTGTAGACCTGGGGGGATGCTAAGCGCATCTTCTTCAAGAAATCAGACACAAAGAAATCATCAGTGTTTGGTTGCTGAGATGCAAAGTGCTTAAAGAAGAGTGTCAGAATTAGAACTGAACCAAACACTCCCAAACCCATCAGTGAGCGACTCGGTAAGTGATATCAAAAACTCAGAAATGTTGCAAAACCTTCATCACCTTGGAAAATGCACCGCTCAGAACTTCAACGCCACAATAAGCATGGATTGTTGTTGTGACTCCTTGGAGAGAAACCAATGCTTTTCTACCTTCTAAATTTCTCTCACATGATCATTGTATCCAAAGGAAAATACTGACAAATAGAGAAAATAATACAATTTTTTTTACTGTAGAATGGAGAAAAGAGTAGAAGGACTAAGCTACAGGGTTGCAACTACGAGTACTATGATTTTCAAGAAAATGAAATGAGTTGTGACTCTGATGTAACACAAAGGTTATGGACTTTTAGCAAAGAACATTGAGAGACCCTTCTTTGTCTGGATATGGAGATCCCTGAAGACCGACAAAAGAAAAAGATTTTTTAAGAAAAAAGAAAGAAACTGTGCAAATGCAGTGCAAGAAGGAAACTACTATTACTCTATTAGTGTCTTTGTCTTAAAGCTCAAAGCTATGGTGCATTATCTCTGTAGAACACTTTAGTAGGGGCTCAGCTAGATCTTTACGAAACAAAAGAAAAAAAAAAAGAGGCTTTTTCATTTATTTATTTTCACTGAGTGAATGAATGAGGCTGAGACTGTGTAACATGCAGGCTAGTATGAACCAGTACGGAAAAAAGTAAAGAGCAAGGTGGGGTCTGGTTGGGTTAAGCTTCATAAATGAGAGGGAATTGAATGGAAATAGCGTTGAGGATGGGGTTGGTGAATGTATCAAGGAATTGCTGGTGGGAATTCAATGATTCTTCATTGAGTATTTATCACCTTATTTTGGGTCCATTTAGCTGTTACTTTTTCTTTTAAGGTTCAAAGTAAGATAAGATAAAAAGAAAAAAATATAAAGTAGCCATTAGCAGGCCCTTCTTCCTGAAGAAAGGTGATAGAAATTTTCTTTCTTCCATATGTAAAATATATAATAATTCACACATTTTATTTAATCAATTAATTTAATTAATCCCTTTATAACACTGTAACTATTTATTCTTCTAAAACCTCAAGGAACAAGAAAATTTATAAAATTAAAAATAAAATATAAAAGATTATCTCTATCAAAATTAACATTATCATTTTATAGTAATTAGAAGATTCAAAACAATTAAAATTAGCAGATATAAATAACACCGCCTAGCTAAATATATAAATAATTATTAAATGGAATAATTTTTTCGATAGCTATAATTCTAAATAAAAGAATATTTATAGAGTTTAAGATAAATTTCTGGACAATTATTTACAGAAGAACAAATAAAGAACTAAAATGATTAAAAAATAAATTATCTATACAGTTTTAGTTTAGGTAAATTTCTAAGAAACAAAGAGGTAAAAAGAATAAAACTGTTCTAACATATAAAGCTGCAATTGTTTGACACCATGATGACTAATAAGCAACTAATGATGTGCATATGAAACACCAAAAACAGGTAGCTGGTCGAGTAGTACAAAGATACAGCAGACAAAATCTGTTGGTTCGTGCATGAACACAGCCTGGCATGTGAACGAACGTTAATTACCCGATTAAGGTAGTGGATTAATGGATCAGTGGATTGATTTGATCCGGTTTATATTAAAAAAATTCAAAATTATATTATATATAAGTATATAACTAACACTATTTTATTAAGAAAAATTCATCTACAATTCCATAATCAAAAATTCAAAAATAATAATTGAAGTACTAAAATTGATAACACAAGTAAAATGTATTAATAATAAAAATAAGTATAAATAGCAATTATCTAAAGTCCTAAATCAAAATAGAAAAATAAAAACTACATAAAGCAATAAATGGGATACAAAAAGTAAAATTAGGAATGTGGCCCATATCATGCCCAAATAGGGAAAAACCCTACCCATATATATAATATTTGTGTCTTCCTTCATTCTGTTGCGCCTTCTTTCTGTTGCTGCCCTTCCTTGTTGCGCCTTCTTTATGCTACTATTGTTCCTTCCTTCTTGCTGTAGCACCATCGTCTTTCGCACCACGTGACCACCCCCAACAACAACCACCACCAAGGCACCGTGACCACCCACAACAAAAAACACCACCAACTCTCACGCCAAAGTCCAAACACGCGCACGTGTTCGTGCAACCTCCTGAAGCTGGTTTTTCTCCCATCCCATGCTTGTCACGTCAACGTCGGATATCGAGCTCCCGTCGTCGACACCAGAGCTCTCGTCGTTGTTGTGCTCACCGAAGGGTGAACCGCCGTTTTGGAGGCCTTTTGTTTCTGTCCAAACCCGGTCCGATTTTCAAAAACTAGTCGGGTTGTCGGGTTTGCATAAAACCGACTGGGTATCACCGGGCCAAACCGATTCAAATGCATGACCGATTCAATGTCCAACCCGACACGGGTATAACTCCAATTCCCAGTCTGACCGGTCCGATCGGCCGGGTCGAACCGATTTTCACAACACTGGTTAGCAACAACAAAAAGCAAATGCTGGTTCTATATTAGCTGACACGTGGCTGCATATGCGAAAGCAGCAAAATGAAATTTTTGTATCATCTCGCTTAGAAATTTCATACTTAAAGCATCACTAATGGAAATATTTATATGGATTTTTTAGAGCTTTTTAATCATTTTTTTTGTTCTTATACTATTTTTGTTGGTTCTTACAATATTATGTCACACATAAGAAATTTTTACAAAATTTGGCTCAAATGCAAAAAATCATAAGAAATTTCAAAAAATTCACATATTTATATTTTTTATTAAAACTTAATTATTATTCCTATAAAATAATTAATTCATTTTTTCAATTTTTATGAATACAAATAATAAATATGAATAATTGAAGAAAATATTAAATATCAATTAAAAATAATGAAAATTACATAACATTGAACGAAAATGCATAACAATAAAAAATACATTTTTACATAATAATAGATAATTAAACATAATGACATTGAAATAAAAAAAAACATAATGATAAAAATAAAAGGTGTAACATAAAGACATTGATCCAAAACTCAAGTATTAACCTAATGATTTCTTCATCGGTGTTGTCTAATTCATCATCTATCATTCGATCAAAAACTTCATCTAAATCGATGTTTGGATCCATTATATGGTAACTTAAGTG
The DNA here is from genome assembly GCA_007407185.1 of Glycine tomentella. Lineage (NCBI taxonomy): Eukaryota > Viridiplantae > Streptophyta > Magnoliopsida > Fabales > Fabaceae > Glycine > Glycine tomentella. The sequence continues at coordinate 19,256 of PYAF01006014.1, read as the reverse complement.
TTTGAAATTAAAGATAAATATTTTATAATTTGTATGAGAACATGTGAGAATGATGAAACATTGGACATTTATATAGCTTGATTCATAATGGTTGGTTTTCCAACAACTACTTTCATAAGGGCTAGTTCCAACAACTAGTTTTACAACATAAAACTATGAATTTAAGATACAACAATGACCTACATTGCTAAAATTAAATATCAAACACAACATTAGCATAACATTCATACATAAGAACTAAACATTAATATTCTATTTTTTTTCCTAATATGATCACAATACTTTTCGTGGTCTTGGCGTTGTTGTTCGGACATATTGGATGTATCCTTCATGAGGATTTCATATTCCATATGCCTTTCTTGTTCCTCCTTTAACTGAATAAGTTTTGATGTGTTCACATTTTTTTCATTCATTACAATTTCTATGCCAGATAAATCAAGAGTGTTAGAACCGTTTTTTCCTTCGCTTTTCCTTTTTGCTGCTTTTTGTCCAATTGGGTGAGACATTGACGAGTTATTTCCACCAGCAGAAACCTTTGTTCTTTTTGAACAATTTGACATAAATTCTGCATTGAATTTTGGTTGATCTTTCAACAACAACCAAGCATGTTCAACCTCAAATTTTTTAGCAGTATCCTGTGAGTAAATCATATGAGCATTAATCATAACATCCTTCTCTGAACTTCTATTTCTCCTATGTTTATCTGCTTGTTTGTAGCACCTGTTAAACTTTTGAACTACAGGGTGGATCCAATTCCATCGAGATTTCAATTGAGTTCAGTTTCTTTCACAAAATTGCCCGCTTTGACGCTTGCTTTGATGTTTGGAATAATTGAATCCTATAATTGACATAATTGATGTTTCACAAAACTGCAGGGTCGACACCTATAATTGAATCCTTTGACACATTGAGCCACGATCGGATGAGAATCACATCTTCTGTCATTGAGAATGTTGTACGAGTTTTTTTCCACTAGAATTTTGTGCTCCCTCACCTAGTTGAATATTGTCTACTCCGATTGGTGATTGAACGTCATTGCTTGGGGCCTCAATATTGGATAAAGAAGGCCTATAACACGTGTTTGGGTTGGTAGGTGGCTCTACATTGGATGGAGGTGTTGCATATTCGGCAAGTGCACCGATCGTTCCAAGTAATAAAACTTATTATCTTTGAATTGGATTAACAAATGTTTATGAATTTAGTTTGGATTGTGAATTAAGACAATGAAAATGAAAATCTAAGATTAAAGAATGTTGTAAAAACAAAATGTTATTTGGATTTAAGGAATTGATGAAGAAGAATTGTAGTTAAAACACAATCACCTTTGAATTTATACCTTCTTTACTTGAATTGCTTCCTAAGTTCTTCTAAACTTAATTATTCAGATAATATATCTTCTTTAACTAGTTAAACCCTAATTCCTTAGTGTATTTAACCCTTTAACCCAAGCAAAAATCCTAATTCCTTAGTAATCTTTCTTAGGTTAAGCATTACGATGATACATCGAAGTATCTGCAATCATACATCCTTATCCCTAGGTAATGTAACAATTGTTATTTTATCTTAGTCAGAAATTAAAGCCCCAATATTCCTATAGTGAATCCTAATTCTCAATTCTTTCATAGTGTGACTTTACAGTGAAGACATATCTGATTTAATGTTTATGGCGCTGATCGCGCCACTACTCACGCGATTAGCGTGAGTTGGCAGTGAGAACTTTTCAATGCTTTTTAAATTATTTTGACTAATAAAACCAATTAAGCTTCAACTAAACTATGATAATTTAAAGAACTAAAAACTTGACAAATAAAATAACATGAAAAAAAATAATTACTAAATAAAATACTAAAGCAACAAAATTAAATAACCTAACTAATATAAAAAAAATTTAACAAAAACCTAAAAATCTTGGATTGCCTTCCAAGTAGCGCTTGCTTAACGTCACTTAGCTTTGATGCAAAATTATCATATTTTAGGTGAAATTAGTGGTATAGAAACAGTGTTCCTATCCACTTGCCCCCCATAGTATAATTTCAATCTCCACCCGTTAACTTTAAAAGTCCTATCACTATCTAGGGAAGAGATCTCAACAGTTCATAAGGAAACACCCTCTTTACCACAAAAGGTCCGGACCAACACGACTTGAGTTTAATTGTATTTGAGCTTAATTGTTTATTCACTTGTTGAGTGTTAAGAATACTTGTATTCATCCAAACATTTGTTTGTGAAAGCCAGGAGTGGCTTAGTGTAAAACAATACTTGAGATTCTTAAAATCAGGGGAAGTCCTTACCAGAAGTGGTATTAAAAATACTTTTAAAGTCAAGAGTTGTTGGTTAGAATATTGTTGGTTAGAATACTTGTTTTGTAATCATTTTTTTTATTAGTGGAACCCTTTACTAGTGAGTAATGGAGAATTGGATGTAGTTCAGGTTGATTGAACTAGTATAAATCAAGTGTTTCTACTTCTCTCCATAATGTTTTATTGAGCATTCTTATAATACTTTGTATCACCATTTTAATACCAAGTTTTTATTTGAAAATTTGTTTTTAAGAACTCTTTCCTCTATCTAGTGTCTAGACAACTATATTGATCTTCTTTAAACGTTAGCTTTATCTTTAGTGGACAACTTGCCACATATTTATATTGAATCCATATTTGCTTTGATATAGCAAAAATTTATATCTTTGATATACACACTATTCAATTCCCCTTTTTAGTGTGTTTATTGTTCTTTTAGTTGGTATTAGAGCTTGGCCTTAAGGGTTGAGTATTTGAGAATACTAAGGAAAAGATCTAATATATCAAAGATATGAAAGAAGGATTCTTCTCCAACAAACCACCTATGTTCAGGGGCATAAAGTATTATTACTGGAAGGAGCGTATGATAGCCCACTTTGAATTGATTCATATAGATCTACGGGATGTGGTGGAAAATGGAGATTATATTCCATATGATGATCAATTGAATGAAATTTCTAAAAGCCAATGCACAGAGCAACAAAAACTGATATTTTATCTAAACTCAAAGGCTCAAAATGTGATGTTGTGTGCTCTTTCAAAAGAAGAATACACCAAGGTACACAATTTCAGAAGTGCCAAACAAATGTGAGACACTCTGGTTGTAACATACACGGGAATGTCACAGGTAAAAAGGAACAAACTCAGTCTCTTAACTCGTAAGTATAAACTCTTCTCTATGGAAGAAAATAAAGACATACAATGTATGTTTAAGATATTTTCATACCATTCTTAATGAACTAAGATCCTCAGGTAGAACTTATGATAATTATTATCACATTGACAAAATTATGAGAAGTTTATCTAGGAAGTGGAGACTGCAGGTAACAACGCTGAGAGCATTAAAGAATCTTGACTTTATGTCCCTTGAGGAACTTGTTGGTACCCTCAAGGTTCATGAGCAAGAACTTTAGTGGAACGAAGGAATCAAAAGAGAAAAGTCTCTGGCTTTTAGTAGTCAAAAGAACAAGAAGGCGTCATCATGCAAAGACACAAGTCTTGAGAAGTCCATTCAAAGGTCTTATAGTCGATGATTCATCTAATGATGAATCTGAGGAAGACTTAGATGAAGAAAAGCTTGAATTCATTTCTCGTAAAATCGCAAGATGTGGAGAAAAAAATGAAGGCCCAAGTGGAAAAACTGCTCAAGAAGAATGCCCATAGAAAAGAAGGATAAAGACAAAAGCTCTATAATTTTCTATAAGTGCAGAAAGCCTGGACAATTCAAGTTTGAATGTCTAGATCTGAAGAAGACTCAGGATAAGAAGAAATTATTCAGGACTAAAGAAAAGAAGGGTCTTATGAGTACCTAGAAGGACCTAGATGACACCTTATCTGGCGAAGATGATGAAGAAGCCAATATATGTCTAATGATAGATACAACTCCTGAGGGGTCTAAATCAGACCAGGAAGATGAGGTAAATTTTTATGACTCTAAATCTCTTAGAAAAGCTTATTATGAGTTTCTATGTAACTCATTTATTCTCTCAACAGCTTACAAAAACCTACAAAAAGATTTCATGAATCTATCCATAGAACATCTAAAACTTGAGAAAACCTTTCAGGATCAAGTAGATGTTTCACTAGACGAGTCCACTTAGACATGTGAAGCTTGCATAACTCTTAAAGAAAAAGAGTCCAACCTATGTCTTGAGATTGAGACAAGTTCTAGGGAAAGAGCTACTCTTCTCAAGACACCTCCTCCCCTTGGGCTATCTTCCTTGTTTTCTTCTTCTACTACTCATTCATGATCCTCTGGATCTTTTTGGAAATTCCAAAGCTATTTAGACCCTTGTCTTCATTAGCTATTGTTTTTGCTAGCCTTTTTTGTTTTCTCTTATTGATTTTCGTCCATGTCCACCTGAGGAGCCTCCTTCAAAGTTTCATGACGGCTTGGCGACTCCAACAAAAGGATTTCTCTCTAACATTATCTACTGCCGCTCATCTGCTCCCACGAACAAAGGTTCATGATCATCACAGGTACCAACTACACAATATAAAATTGAAAAGGTGAGTTTATTATACAAGATCAACAATCACCAGATAACAATGATTAGCAAGAAAACAATAATAATAACCACAATCATTCTCAATAATCAATCAGTTCAACACACATTCAACAAAATAGTCATCAAGTTTTTCTGCAATTCAAATCAATTATGCTCAAAATGATGCATGCACTAGACTCAACTCTCAAATGCAATGTGGTACCATTCGTCAGGAAATAGCCTAAGCGTGCTCACATGACACTCTAACTTAGGAAAATGATGCAGTGGCTCGTCGAGGTCACCTTGTCGTGCACAGGCCACTCCTCTCCATGGTGATCAGCCAGAGTCACAAGGGAGTTCCAAACAGAGTGACATGCCCCTAAGTATCTATGACACCCTGAAATTTCAATAACTGAAAATATATGGTTGATGTATTTCTTATATTATCTAATTACTTTATTAATTTGGATTAGTTGAAATGTTGTGTGAATTATCTTAGACTACTTGGTGTGGATGTTAGGTTATATATTAATTAGAGATAAAAAGAGAAATTACAAAAAATGTTTGAAGGGAAATGACCATATTACCCTTTTCCTTGATGTGAGAATTACCATAATACCCTTGAAGTGGAAATTACAAAAATTCCCTTAAATTAAAATTACAATAATATCCTTAGATATTTTGGTTAGATATTTTGAAGTGGAAATTACAAAAAAAACCCCTGAAGTGAGTGACAAATGACCAAAATACCCTTTGATATTTTGCCTTAGATATTTTTGTGGAAAGTTGAAGAAATTATAGAAATGCCCCTGGGATGGCAAATTAACAAAATATCTTTAGGAACAGAACAACATCACTTGAAATCTAGAAGTCTCTACTGGCCGAAAATTTATGATTAGGTAAGCCAGAAGATAAGTCTCTAAATTTTACTACTCAATATAATAAATGCAAGCAAATAAACCTTACAGTAAAAATGAAGGAAAATCGCATGAATATCTAAAGTTATCATGAGCTAAAGCTTCAAACTATGTGATGATATGATGAGGAAAATTATCACATGAAAACACCTGTGGTGATTGTACAAGAAGGATAAGATATAAGCAAATTGATCCAAATGGCAAGTTTAGAAGTGCTTAGAGTAGATTTAGTCATGATTATTTAACTTAAGTTAAGAAACAAAATTTTAGTAACATAAAGAGATCTAGCCATGTGAAATATGGGATAAATGCTTAAGACTTTGGATGAATAACACCTTATTAACCATAATCTTAATTGGAAAACATATGAATTACAAGTGGTATAAACACTCAACTTAGGTGCAACCACTTGCATGTGTACGTGAGATATTTTTTAAGCAAAATCTATAGGAATGGAGGAGTAGTCGTGTATGTGTTTAAGTAGTACAAACAATGCATAAAACAAACAAAACCAAGCATTTTCAAGAAGCATTCAACGTGGAACTCAACATTTATGAAGAGGAATCTTTGCTTTTTGCCTAGTTAGCATGCATTTAATGCATGAATTAAAATTTAATGCATGCATTCGATATCATTATTAATATATGTGTAACTGGATAAAACCCTTGAATAGAATAGGTATCTATTGAGTATTGATGTGTTGCAAACACATCTTGTTTTTAGTCTAGTTTTAGCTTAGAATTTGATTAAATACTTAGGTAAATAGCTTAGAATTAATTGAGTTTAGTATTTTATTGTTTAAATCTAATTTCAATACCAATTGTGCAATTTCAGGTCAAAAGAGGAGAATAAATAATAAATGAAGCAAGTTTTGGAGTGTCATGCGTGTCGCGCCAACATCCACGCGGGTCACTTGGAAGACCAGAGAAGATCACGCGTGTCGCGCCATTATTCAAGTGAGTCGCATGGGAACCTCCAGGTTTAAGCCATTTCACTTCTGCCAATCCACGCGAGGCACTTCACATTCCACGCGATACGCGCCATTCTATTCTGCCAGTCCACGCGACTCGCGTGGTATCGCGCGCGGGTCGCGTGAGGTTGAGGCAGTTTTCTTATTTAAATTATATATTTTCAGATTTGATATTATATTAGGATTAGTTGCCTTAATTAAGTGATTCTATAAATATATTTAGATTCCTTAATTAAGAAGATTTGATTTAGATTTGGAACAGAAAATAGGCCTTGTTACCTTAATTAGATCTATCTATAAATAAAGGCCTCTGGGGGGAGTTCTAGAGATCTCATATCCA
>PYAF01006014.1:0-12422 GCA_007407185.1 Glycine tomentella | reverse complement strand
CTTTAATTTCTGTTTTTATTCAAACACCAACCACAACTCAACAATTACTTCTTTGTTCTTTATTTTTCTATTTTTAAATTCCAATCATTTAGAATTAATATTATTGTAAAAATCATTCCAATCCCTGTGGAGACGATAACTCTACTTACCTACTTTTATTACTTGTTAACGATCGGTGCACTTGCCGTATCAATCGCGTAATCGCGCAACAAGTATCAGTGATGGGATCACGATCATGAGGATTCAAGGATAGCAGATGTCTACTCCTAATTTTATGTTCCTAGTCTAGAGACACTGAGAATGGGGATCAGTGATCTCGGGTAAGACTAGCACGACTTATCTACTTGTATGCAGATACAAGGTAAAAACCTCATGAGTTACAGACATGGAGATGTCTTAGCTAAAGTCATGGGTGGACCTATAAGGGTATAGCTCGCACTGAACGGACCCACAAAGAGACTCTATGAGGAAATCTCACAGATAGTATCATCAGAGTAGTCTCTTATTATTTGGGTGTGTCTTTCCTTAGACCAGAAGTTTTCACCTAGACTGTCTTCTAGAAGACATGTTTTGATTGTATACCTCGTTTGCCTGAAACATGGAAACACATAGGTATACCTTTGGGCATGTCTTGAAAGAACACGAGTCTAGGGTGACAAGTTGAAGGGATTCGTCAAATCTCTGTGAGAGATTAGATTATCTGTAAATCGGAGAAATCAGGATGACATTTACGGGACTCGGGAATCTATGCATAGTAAAAAAAATCATGAGATGATTTGCCTTTAGAGTCAGTAAAATTGGAGACTCCCTATTTTGTATTAAAGCTTACCCTAGACCGCAAGGGCTGATACGTTTCCTTACCCTAGGTTTTATGGGAAGGTAATCGAGACGAAAGGAAATACATACTGAAACCAAATAGATTTAATAGGATGATCTTGTCATTTACCTAACTAGTTCTGGGGTAACAAAGCATTGCTAGTACTCTATGTTGTCATTAAATGGGTAGTGGCCTTGTTGGGCCCAAACTTATTTATGTCAGTAGCTATGTTGGGCCTAATGGGTCACACACTAACACTTTATTGTCATGACATTATAGCATTAAAGGTTTTGGGCCTAATAATGGTTGTTGGCCCAAGAAGAAGTTTGGATACCTATATTAAAGAGAGAGGGACATATGAATGGAGTTAATGGGCTTGGATAGTCCAAGACATTATTAATTAATTTAAATAGTTAAATTTATTATCTAATATTTAAATTTGATAATTTAAATATTTGAATTTAAATATTTTAAAAATGAATTAACTATAGTAGTTAGTTTCTTATCAAAAGGAGAAGATAAGAGCTAGATTTGAATTTGAATTCAACTAGCGTCTTATCATGATCATGTCCTAGATTTTAGGAAGAAGTTTGAGGGCTGATTCGGGGCTTACATACGGCTGGATATTTAATCATTATTTGGCAAAATAATTCACAAGTAATTGACTTGGTCTTAGGAAGATATGATGGGAGGTTGTTGGCAATTTTTGAAATGCAACAACTCCACTTTATCTTCACTTGTGGAGTGCTTCATAATCATATTTTTTGATTAAAAATCTAACTCAAACTCTTCTATAAAGTGTGTTCTTGTGATCATAGTTCTCTAAGGTTTTTGAAAAAAAACTTATCTACCTTCTTCCCCTTCATACGCCCCTTGTGTGTGAGTTTTGACAGAAAATTCAGCCATTGATATCATCTATTGGTGAGCCTCTTAGATAAGAAAAACACTTTGAAACCTAACCTTCTTCCTCTCCATTGGTGCGCCTAGCATGCCTCCATTGGTGTTTGTTGGTGGCCTTCAAGAAGTGTTCTTGAGTCGTGACAAGGAGTGGTGTGGATCAACATTAGAGGGCTTGTATCTTCAAGTCTATCCTTGATCATCAAGTTTCGAATACAAACAAGGTAATATCTATGTCCTAAAGAATGATTCTTGTGTGGTATGTGTGTTTCCGCTTAAAAAAATTTTGTTTTTCTTCTCAATGCCTTCGGCCTTCAAGGCACTATCTTTCAAGTGGTATCAGAGCCAGGCTGCTTTACTATCGACAGGTGATGATACCTTGTTTGTTATAATATGTTGTTTGTAATATGATTATGCTTTACATATATCTTTATGTGTTCATGGTTTTGTTTCTTTCCGATTCTTTGTGAAAGTTTTCAAATGAAACATCTTTTAAGAAAGGAATATGATTCAGCCATGATATGAATATTCAAATGCATTGTTTTCTCCATAATTTTGTTTTCAAAATGCATGAAATATCCTATGCATGTCGTGGTCACATGAATAAAATTAGGGTTCTTAATTTTGTTCATTTTGATCTTGTTTATTTTTATGTTTTGTTATAATGAATTGTTCATGAGCATATCATAATATTTTTGTGACAAAATTTCACATACAAGTCTATGTATATAAATGGTTGATTGTATGGTTTAATTTTGTGTTCTTTGAGAAAGAATCAACAAAAATTTGAATCATGTATTTGGATGCATATTTCGGCCATTTGAGAGAAAATAATATTGTGTGCTTGTTAGTTGTCTAACTTTTGAAGTGCAGATATGGAAGGGGATGGTCATGGTGCCAGAATTTAAATTTTGAATTTAAATATTTTAAATTTGAATTCAAATTTTGTCTTAATTGGAGATATAATTTTGAATTTTGAATTTTAAATTTTGTATATTCTTTTGTTCCTTTAAAGATGTATTGGAGTTTCTTTAATTATTTTGTAATCAGAAAAATTAGGCTAGTGGCGTTTAGGCATGGAAGATTTCATGATGGAGCCGCGGCCTAGGAGCAAGCAGAAAGAATGCACGAGCACCATGACTATCTCATATAAAATCTGTTTTATGTATGCTTGTATGTTTTAAAACGACTAGTATGCATGAGATAGAGTATCGCAGATGTATGTTTTAAAACGACTAGTATGCATGAAATTGACAACCGTGAATGTATGTTTTATTATGCATGTCCAAAAGCGAGTAGTGTAATTCGATAGATGTTTGACATAGGATACGACTAGCATGATAATAGTACTTTCACGTTTGATGAGACCCATTAAAATAAAAGAAACCCTTAAAAGGAATAAATTATTAAGCACATGATTACCTCCCACCACCAATGCCACTCGAAGTTCCTCTAAATGGTGGTGTGCCACAACTCAGTTGGGACTCACTGTTTCGTTGAGTAAGAGCAGTATTAGAAGTGTGAGACACTCAAGGTGCTGGTTAGTGCTTAACTGAATGCATGAGTTGCAGGCTCAGCCGGGCTTATGTATTTGGGGTAATAGTGCCAGGTTGGTTGCATGAGATGCACCACTAAGTGACAAGGAGTTGTCAAACTGATGCTAAGAGAAGGTATGAGATACTGTTGATATGGATCAACCCATTATTTAGTTTAATTTTGCAGTCTCAGACGAAGATTAAAATAAATAATCGTACTCTTAATCCCACTAAGGTAATTTTAAGATAAAATAACCCTATGTCAAAATAACAGGGTCATTGACTTAGATAAAATAGTGGGAAAGGCATGTTATTTAAAGTCTTTAATAATTTGTTCTTATTTCATGACAATATATTGATTAGTTTATCTTTACATCTTCTCAGTATGACTAATCAACTGTCACTGCGCTCTATTCTCGATACGAACAAACTGCATGGTTCAAATTTTACGGACTGGTATCGAAACCTGAGAATTATTCTTAGGGCCGAGAAAATCGCTTATGTCCAAGAAGGTAATTTACCCATAGCTCCTAAAGAAGGGGAAGCTGATTATGAGTTCTACGATATGGAAGCTCATAAGCAGCACATGAATGACAATACAATGGCAGTATGCATCATGTTGGCATCCATGTCGCCTGATCTGCAAAAGCAGCATGAGCATATGGATGGTCCCTCTATCATCTTGCATCTCAAGGAGTTGTATGATGTTAAAGGCAGGCATAAGAGGTATGAGGCCTCTCGAGAATTGTTCTCGTGTAGGATGTCTGAGACCATGAGTGTGAGCAGTCATGTTCTTAAGATGATCGGACTCATTGAGAAGCTAGGAAATCTAGGCTTTGTGATGGATGCCGAGCTAAGTAATGACTTAATCCTCACATCACTTTCAACTTCCTTTAGTCAATTCATTATGAATTACAACATGCATGGGATGCTTGTGAGCATGCCTAAGTTGTTAAGTATGTTAACAACTGCTGAGGTGTCTATCAAAAAGGATAAGACACACTCTTCTGATTGGTGGGCCTAATAAGGCCAAGGGTAAGGCTAAGGAGTCTGTAAAAGGAAAACCCAAGAAGAAGAGGGGCAACAAGAAGGGTAAGAGTGCACCTAAGGACAAAAGCAATGCTGTGTGTGATGGAGTGCTTTTAGTTAAATATTTTTCTATCCTTCATAGCTTATTTGACCTCTCTTGGACCTTTATTTTCCTATTCTAATTCAGTTTTTGTCTTAGGCAAGTAAGTGGGCTTGATTGCTAATTGTAGCGTATTTTCGGATATTTGCTCACTTAATGTATCTGACTTGTGCAGGGCCTGTAGAGTGCTACCGATCTCCGAATGCAGTGTTCTAGGAGTCCCTGGAAAGATAACACAAAGATCTACAAGTTTTCTAGAAATATCCTGAGGCCAATTCTGTCATTTGAAAGGTCATTTTGAGCTTTGAAATCGGAACCCCTGCACTTGTAATTTGGTTGCGAGTTTTAATTTTGTTGGTGTAAATAGTAAAAAATTAGAATTGATGGGTTTTGTTGATGGCCCATTCTTTTCTTCAGACTTAGTCACTACATATTAGTGACATTGGACCGATTTTGACACATATTTTCATTTAATAAAAACAGTTTTACATTTCTCTCTTTTAAGTTTTTAGGATCAAAACCCTTGCTCTCATTTTCTCTCAACTGTTCTTCCTTGTTCTTCAGCTATTCTTCCATTTTCGTGCAATCATTCCTTGGGGCTTTCACTGATGATGATCATGGAAGGCTAAATACTCAATCAATCCAAGGATCCAACCCAAGCACAAGGAGAATTTGAGTTCTGGTTTGATATTTCGAATTCTATTTGAATGTTCATCTTCTTTTTCAATTGCTATTCTGTTTTCATGATTATGAATGCGTTTAGGATTGAAAATGGATTAGGTTATGGATTCATTTCCTAATTTCAAATATTAATCACAGATTAATTAGATGATATTTCAGTTAGGGTTGTGGTTTCAATCATTTAGGGGTTAAGTCGATTGAATTGCTTCTAATGAGGTTGAATGAACTTTCATAATAGGATAAATTTCTGAGAACAATGATGATTCGAATTGCTTGATGAGGTGAATTGGATTGATGCTTTAATTCTGTTTTACATTACTTCTTTTGAATTCTGTTAGTTTCTGTGTTGCTCTTTAATTTTAATTTACGTTTTTGTAAGTTTTACTTATGCACACAAACTGTTCGATAAAATTCCCCCCTTACTGTTATTAGTGAATTGAAGCTAGAACCATATTGATTGTGTCTTTGAGTCGACCTAGGTTAATCTTGTGCTACAGAATTAATGTAGTTAAATTGTTTTGGACCGTAACGGCAAACGCGTATCAAAACTGGTGTCGTTGCTGGGGACACGGTTCATTGTGTGCTAACTTTAATTCACTGTAATTAGTTCATAGTAGTAGTTATATATATATAAAAAAATATTTGCATACATTCATTGCATATTGACATTCTGTTACACAATTGCACTGTCATATATTTGCATTGTTGCTGTTGTGCATTATGAAGTATGAATGATGTAATTTATGTGTGCTGTCAAAAAAATAGAGAAAACAGAGCAAAAAAACAGAGTAATAGTGGGGAGAAAGTAGTGTAGTGTAGTTGTTTTTGTAGTGTCATTTTGCTGTCCCAAAATTTTTCCAGCTTATGCAGTTTGAGTTGTGATTTGTTTCTCAAGGTTTATCCCCCATTTTAAACAAAAGCAACCCTCTTAAGGGTTGGGTATGGGTTCAAATTGGCAAATTCTAACTCTAAGTAGGAGTTTTGGACCAGTTTTTACAATTGTCGTAGGGGCATTCTGGTTTCACAGCACACTATTTCAAAATTGGCTGAAATTTTACCAAAAGGTGCAAATTCCATCGTTTAGGCCATTTTTTAGGCGATTTTCTAATTTCATGATTTTTAAAAATCTCCAAAAAAATCACAAAAATCAATCATGATTTTTAGACATTAACTGTTATTTTTTTAGATTTTTTCAAAAATTTTTGGGGCAGTTTTCCAATTTCTATTTCATTTCAGCATATATAATTAGTAGTGTCCTATTAGAATAGCGGTTTGATATTTTTGTGCTGTTTGTGTTTACTGTTCATTATGAGCTGAACTGTGTATGACTAGGTCCACATCAAGTGACTACATTCATATGATCCTGAGATAGATAGGACATTTCACAGATTAAACAGACACAACCTTAGGTTAGATGACTTTGATAGTGTAGTTTTAGACATTAGTTTAGTGTCTTCTGACTTTGATTTTGAATTTACTTCTGATCCTTCTACTTCTACACATCTTGATATAATGGCTGATAACAACCTAACTCTTAAAGAGTTAGCACCTGATGTTGTTTACCAACCTTGGTGTATTCAATACCCTGAGACTGAGGTCAGTTATGAGCTGAAATCTGGCATGATCCATTTGCTTCCTAAGTTTCATGGACTTGCTGGTGAAGATCCACATAAACACCTTAAGGAATTTTATGTGGTGTGTTCCACCATGCGACCACATGACGTTCATGAGGATTATGTCAAGATGGAAGCATTTCCTTTCTCTTTGGATGATGTTGCTAAGGAGTGGTTGTACCTTCAACCAGATCCTATCACCACTTGGACAAACATGAAAAGAAGATTCTTGGAGAAATTCTTCCCTGCCTCTAGAATAGCATCCATCCGGAAGGAAATTTGTGGCATAAGGCAGTTTCCTGGAGAGTCTTTGTATGAGTATTGGCAGAGATTCAACAAGCTATGTGCTACCTGTCCTCACCATCAAATCAGTGAGCAATTACTGATTCGGTATTTTTATGAAGAATTGATGTTGATGGATAGGAGTATGATAGATGTAGCTAGTGGAGGCGCTCTGATGGACAAGACCCTTTTTGCTGCAAGGCAGTTGATTTCTAACATGGCAGCCAACTATCAACAATTTGGTGCTAGAGTTGCAACATCCAAGGTGATGGCAACAAATGAGCCTCTATTTCTATGGTTGCTGATAACCAGAGATTGGAGAACAAATTGAGAGAATTGACATCCCTTGTGAGGCAGCTTGCTATTGATCAACAACAGAATGTGATGGCAGCCAATCAACCAAGGCTCTATGGTATCTGTTGTGCGCCTGATCATCCCACAGATGCATGCCCCACTCTCCAAGAGACAGAACAACCTGCAGAAGTTTCTGCCATGCAACCTGGCCAGTCATTCAGACCTCAATAGAAGTATAATCCTTACTCCAACATTTATAATCTTGGTTGGAGAGATCATCCAAATTTGAGGTATGGTCCTGGTCCACAACAACAGCAGCCCTTTAGACCTCTATAGCAACCCTTTAGACCTCCACAACAGCCCTTCTAGCCTGCCACCACCAAATACCAACCTCCTTCTTTCAGACAATAGCCACAGCTCCAGCAACCTGCACCTGCACATACACATACACCTACACAACCTGTGTAGGCCAGTTCTGGATCTTCCTTGGAGGATTTGATGAAGCAAATGGCAACCAGCAATCTCCAGTTTCAACAAAATGTCAGTGCCACCGTCCAGGACCTGCAGACTCAGATTGGACAGTTAGCTACAACTGTCAACCAGATGCAGCAGCAAGGTTCTGGTAACCTTCCAGCACAACCAGTTATTAATCCGAAGAATGTGAGTGCTATTACCTTGAGGAGTGGCACGAAGCTTCCAGATGCTGGTGCTAAAATTGATGCTGGTGCTGGTAAAAACATTGATGATGGTGCCAAAACAGATTTTGCACCAAAACAGATTCCCTTACCTTTCCCTTCTAGAGCCATTTCTGCAAAGAAAGTGGTGGACCTTGATTCTGATCTACTTGAGACTTTCAGGATGGTGGAAGTTAACATTCCCCTCTTGGATGCCATCAAATAGATTCCAAAATATGCAAAGTTCTTGAAGGAGTTGTGTACCTATAAGAGGAAGCTGAAGGGAAATGAGCAAGTGAAGATGGGCAGAAATGTTTCCGCACTGATACAGGGTAAAACCGTTCATGCCATCCCACTATCCACCTTGCCACAAAAGTGCAAGGATCCTGGCACTTTCACTGTCCCATGCACCATTGGAGATATTACTTTTGCAGATTCCTTGTGTGATCTTGGAGCCTCCATTAATGTCATGCCCACATCAGTTTACAGAGCACTACACCTTGGTGAGATGAAACCCACTGGTGTTGTCATCCACTTAGCCAACAGGAGTGCTGCACTTCCACTTGGACTTATTGAAGATGTGCTGGTCCGAGTTAATAATCTGATCTTCCCAGCAGATTTTTACATTTTGGATATGGAGAATGAGTCTTCCAGCCATGGTTCCACATTGATCCTAGGGAGACCATTCTTGATGACAACCAGGACTAAAATTGATGTGCATGCAAGAACCCTTTCTATGGAGTTTGGTGATGACATTGTTCAGTTTAACATTTTTGAGGCTTTGAGACATCCTGTAGAGGAGCATTCTGGTTTTCTTCTTGATATCATTGATGCTGCAATAGATAGTGTAGATATTTCTGATTTACTTTCTAATTTTTCTGATCTGTCTTCTGACTTTTCTGACTTTGATCTTGGTTCTTGTAATTGTACCTGTGATGATTCTGCTGCTATGTGTAGTATTTGTGCAGAAATTTCCTCCGCACTTCACTCCGATTGTGTTCCAGGTACAGATACAAGTTCTGAGCCTACTATCCCACTTCCCTCAGCCCCTTGTAACACCCCCTGTGCACCCGGTGTATTAACATTATTATAATATCAGAATAGCATAAAATAAAATAGTAAAGCTAATACAACTGCGGAAGCATGCATAGATTGCAATTCTTGATACATTATGTATGGTATACTAACATCAGCATAAACGAAATTCAAATATCTCTACATCTAGCCCTTATTGATCCAGATAATCAAGACCAAACCAAAACAACAAAATCCAGGCAGATATCGACCATATCTATGCAGATATGATAGGAGACAGAAAACTACCTCAAAAATACACACACCACATGGAGTCTCAAATCTTTCAGACTCCGGCCAACGCGCTCCTAATGCTCAGCTCTGGTGTGCTTCTCACCATGGAGTCCATCACTACCGATATCAGCTATCCCTACAACATAAGCCCCACAAGGGGTGAGATAAAAATCTCAGTAAGCCCAGGGTTCTTGGAGGCCTTTCCTCCCCCTGGTTCACTATCCAAAATCTAATATAACAATATGGCTTATCCACAGCCATCATATTCCTCTTGCCACATATCACTCATATTGTATATTATGCACGCCCCAATCAGGTCTGTGCACTTATCATCTATGCTGAGAGAACATCTGTCTAGCAACTAGACTCTTTCAGGCTCTATGAGCTTAATCCTCATCTCATCTGCATATCATGCAGATACACCATATCTGCAATGCCCCATAATCACTAAGGTATTATCTATCAAGTGGGTAAGCCCTTTTTAGCCTTATCCAACCCCTGGGAATACTCATCTGACATGTACAACTCCCTAGTATCTCACTGAATTCTATTCGATACCTGAGGGTTTCAGCATACAAGCGCCTTCACGGCTTACATAAACAAGCTGCATGCACACAGCCTAATACAAATACATACAATCAACACACATTGCCTGAATAGGATCATCCACTGAAGGGCACATGTATCCAGGACTTCACATTGAGTACCCGAATAGGATCATCCACTGAAGGGCACATCTATTCAGGACTCGCTCTACTCATGCCTGAATAGGATCATCCACTGAAGGGCACATCTATTCAGGACTTCTCACTGAGAACCTGAATAGGATCATCCACTGAAGGGCACATCTATTCAGGACTCAGGCCCGAGTAGGATCATCTACTGAAAAGCACATCTACTCAGGACTTGCCGCCCAATACCTGAATAGGATCATCTACTTAAAGGCACATCTACTCAGGGTTTACATGAACGCCTATGGATTATCCCAAGGGAGATCATCCACTTAAGGGCACATTCCCAATGGGGTCCATAGTCCACTATTCTCTGGCCAGAGAATGCTCATCTAATTCTCATAAACAATACAAGGCATGACACTTTCACAGTATCAATCTAACAGCAAGACCAACATGCCATGACGGCATTACCTCAATACACATCACAACACCATCATGGTGTTCCACTATCATAGTCATCATCATACAACATCAAGGTGCCTGGCATGTCATATGGAACTATCATCAATATACAGCATAACACTCTCGCAGTGTTAGCTTATCATCAGGCATCGAACACTCACACAGTGTTCATCCCATCACTAGAACGGCTATATCTTTTATACCCAAAACAGCTCAATCCTCTATCCTAGTGTTTAACTACACTAGTTATCATATACATGGTTTATACACCTATGAGACATAACAATATCATACCTAACACCATCACAACATTAGGATTTCCATTCCTCATAGAACACTATCATTAATTAGAAATACAACATAGTGTTCATTCTATCCCAAGCACATAATACAACCAAATAGTGACCCCAAGCAGGGAAATCACTCCAAGGAACACTGAACTTACCTGGTATGACCATGCTTCGTCACCAATCCTCAGATGGTTAGTCCACGCTGTTGCCATCTTCATGTCTCGTCCTATGGCAAATCATTCAGCACAGTCACATTAGTATAACCATACCAGGTACCTAACAACGGTCTTTAACCGTTGAAATGAAACGAAACATGATTCCTTTTCATAACTTCTCAATCATCTAGCCTAGGGTTATCAGGCTAATCACATTATAGAACACTCACAGATCCTTAACAGGATCATTCTCAGCCTGACTATGGCCTCAGAGTCTCTCTAAGACTCGGTATTAATCAGTCATATATGTTGTTGCCCCATAGATCAACAGCTATCCAATATGGCCAAACAGATATACCAAAACCAAAACATTTTCATCGTTTATTTGGCCTCATGAACAATTCTTATAAAGGCACTTGGGTTCATTTCTATCTCAGAACCCCTTATCCACTCACTCTTCTTCCTTCTCACACCAATCTTCAGGTCAAAACCAAACTTCATTAGAATTCCAATTTCAATGTCTCATATTCCTCAGAACAACCTCCTGATCATACTTTTCTAAAGAACCTAAGTCTAACTCCAGCCCTAACACAAATGGGTTACTATTCACCTCATTACCCATTTCACAAATTAAACGGTAAAAGCTGAGTTTCTTACCTCAAAACTGTTGAAGAAGGCTGGAGACTTCCTCTCTCCCAGCTCTAGCATCCAAAAAGTGCCTTCTTCTCCCCTCAGAACTCAACTCTCTGTGGTTTCTCAAGAAATGGGTTTTCTCTCAAATCTTAGGCTGGAATTTAGCTCACCTAAGGTTCCAGTCTTGTTTTAGGGTGATTAGGAGGTGTTTAGGTGAGGTGTGATGAAATTGTGGAGCTCCCAAGCTCATCCATGGCTGCCTGGGCCAGAGGAAGAAGGAGAACAGGGGTTTTTCCCCTTCAAAATGCGAAAATGGCCTTAAATACTGGGTCTGCCGACATTCCCTCGCTAATCGCACCATATCTAGTTATTCGAATCAAAAGGGTCTCCAGACCATACTGGCGCTAATAACGTTAATCCTGGCACTACTCACGCTAAAAATGCGCAAGAAAAGCCTCTTGGAGCGATCTCACCCTAACGGCGCCACCTCCCACTCTACTGGCGCCGTTCCCACGCTGTTAGCGCCATTCTCACGCTGTTAGCATGAGATTTTTGTTTTCTTTTTTTGAAAATAGGGTTATTATACCCCTAGTCTTTCCTTACCTTCCACTATTCAACCCCTTTCCTTGGAGCTAAAATTACTACCTGAGCACCTCAAGTATGCATATTTAGATGATGCTCAGAAGCTTGCAGTCATCATATCTAGTAGTCTGCCACTAGAGCATGAAGAGAAGTTGATGCATGTTTTGAGAGGCCACAAAAAGGCCATTGGATGGACACTTTGATGTGTTGCAAACACATCTTAATTATAGCTTAGTTTTAGGTCATATTTGTATTAAATAGTTAGAAAATAGTTCTAGAATTAGTCACATTTAGTATTTTGTATTATATAAGGCATTTTAATATCATTTAAACAATTGCAGGCCAAAAAGAGGGATTCAAAAGCAAATAACAAAAGGAAACAAGATCTGGAGCATC
>PYAF01006013.1:2730127-2755107 GCA_007407185.1 Glycine tomentella | reverse complement strand
AACAAAGCTTAAATGTTTAAGAACTGACAATGGCCTGGAGTTTGTTTCAGAGCAATTCAATGAGTTTTGCAGGAAATTAGGAATCCAAAGGCACAAAACAGTGGCTAACACTCCTCAACAGAATGGCTTGGCAGAAAGGATGAACAGAACCATCCTAGAAAGAGTTAGATGCATGCTGTTAAGTGCAGGATTACCAAAAGGTTTTTGGGGAGAAGCTGTTACAACTGTTGCCTACTTAATCAACAGAAGTCCTTCTTCAGCTTTAGGTTTTAAAACACCTATGGAATTGTGGAGTGGAAAACCAGCAGATTATTCTAATCTGAGAGTGTTTGGGTCTCTGGTTTTTGGACATATCAAGCAAGACAAGCTTGGGGCTAGAGCTATCAGATATGCTTTTATAGGATATCCACCTGGAATCAAAGGGTACAAGCTTTGGAGGATGGAACCTGGTGAACCAAAATGTATAATCAGCAGAGATGTGTTTTTTGATGAAACCAGGATGGCTATAAAGGCTAAGGATCAACAGCAAGCTATCAGTCAAGACAGAAACTTGGATAATACTGAAGTTGAGGTGGAGCTACCAACACAAAGTGTTCAAGTTGAGGAAACTGAAGAAAATCAGCAACCTGAACCTACTGTTAATGATTACAGCTTGGCTAGAGACAGGGTTAGAAGAAACATTGTGCCTCCAAGAAGATATGGACAAGCTGATCTGATTTACTTTGCTTTGACAGTGGCTGAAGAAATTCAAGCTATTGAACCTAGAAACTTCAAAGAAGCTTTGAACAGCAAAGAAAGTGAAGAATGGATCACAGCCATGGAAGAAGAAATTTTTCTCTTGAGAAGAACAAAACCTGGATTTTAGTTGATCCTCCTAGAAATCAGAGATTGATTGGGTGCAAATGGATATTCAAGAGGAAAGAAGGTGTACAAGATGGTGGAAAGGCTAGATTCAAAGCAAGACTTGTTGCAAGAGGTTTCTCTCAAGTTGAAGGAGTTGATTTCAAGGAAATATTCTCACCGGTTGTGAAG
The DNA here is from genome assembly GCA_007407185.1 of Glycine tomentella. Classification (NCBI taxonomy): domain Eukaryota; kingdom Viridiplantae; phylum Streptophyta; class Magnoliopsida; order Fabales; family Fabaceae; genus Glycine; species Glycine tomentella. The sequence continues at coordinate 2,754,075 of PYAF01006013.1, read as the reverse complement.
TATTGTTCCATCAGAATTTTGCTGGCCATAGTGACCCAATTTGACCTTGAATTGGAGCAATTAGATGTAAAAACTGCTTTCCTACATGGAGACCTTGAAGAAACCATTTATATGCAGCAACCTGAAGGTTTTGCCAAGGAAAGTGGGAAGGTCTGCTTGTTGAAGAAATCCTTATACGGCCTAAAGCAAAGTCCTGGGCAATGGTATAAGAGGTTTGATGACTTCATGATGAGGATGAATTTTCAAAGATCAAATTATGATAATTGTGTGTACATTCTGAAAAAGGATGAAGAAGTGCTTTTGTATTTGCTATTGTATGTTGATGATATCTTATTGGCAAGTTCTAGCATGGATCAAATTGATAGACTCAAGGATAAATTGAGCTCTGAATTTGAAATGAAGGAACTTGGGAAGGCTAAGAGGATTCTAGTAATGGACATCAACAGAAATAGATCAAAAGAAGAACTTTTTCTGTCACAGCAAGGTTACATGAAGAAAGTTGTGAGAAAGTTCAGAATGCATGAGTCTAAATCTGTTTCAACTCCTTTGGGGCAACATGAGAAGCTGTCAACCAAGGATGCACCAAAATCTACTGAAGAAAGAGAAAAGATGGCTTTAATTCCTTACTCTAATGGAGTGGGAAGCATTATGTATGGCATGGTTTGCAGCAGACCAGACTTAGCCTATGTTGTCAACATGGTTAGCAGATTCATGGCAGATCCAGGACCAGGACATTGGGCAGCTCTGAAATGGATTTTCAGATATCTAAATGGTTCATTATCTTCTGGTCTAAAGTTCAAAAGAAAGATGGAGGATGAAGAACCTATCAAAGGTTACACAGATTCTGATTTTGCTGGTAACATTGATACCAGGAAATCGTTATCAGCTTATGTGTTTACCTTGTTTGGCACTGCTATTAGCTGGAGGTCTGTTCTTCAATCAGTTGCAGCTTTATCTACTACTGAGGCTGAGTTCATTGCTCTAACAGAAGCTGTTAAGGAAGTTAGATGGATCAAAGGATTGGTAGGTGAACTTGGGATAGCACAAGACACTGTTACTGTTTTCTGTGATAGTCAAAGTGGGATTGAGCTTTCAAAACATCAAGTTTACTATGAGAAATCCAAGCACATTGGTGTCCGGCTGCATTTCATTCGAGATGTTATTGAAACCAAGGAGGTTTTGGTTGAGAAGATTCATACCGAAGAAAATCCAGCTGATGCTCTTACAAAATCTGTACCACAATCAAAGTTCAAGCATTGCTTGGACTTGATTGGATTTTGTGAAGAGTAATGGTCCTGTGAGGAGAAGAAGCATTTTGTGATCTAGTGACAAGGTGGAGAATTGTGAAGATGTGTCACTATATCTAGCTGTCAAGATTAAAGATAAACATAGTTTGGATAAGTTAGTTGGTGGCTAACAACTAACAGTTTTCAGTTTCTGTTTTTAGCTTTTATTCTTGATAGTTAGTGCACCTTTCAATGCTATATATATGTGAGAGGTGCTGCAGTAACAGGGTGTGTGAACAGAGCACGTGGAATCACTTTGTAGTGAGTGGAGGTGTGTGTGTAACACAAAACACAGAGAGGAAGATTGGAGTGTATGAGAGATAGAGTGAGGCTTGGTGCTGTTAGCTAAATAGTGGAAGAATCAAGCAAGATTCTATTGTACACAGATCTTTGTAATTCTTGATCCATAATAGATAAGTTTGCTTCTTTTCCCGTGGATGTAGGTCCTTGTGACTGAACCACGTATTTGGCTTGTATTCTTCTTCTACCTCTTGTTCTTTGTATGCTTTAAATTCTGTTTTTGGTATAATCTGCTGTTCTGTTGTGCTGCTGCTCTGTTTTTCGGTTATTCTGATTTCTTGGTAACTAAGTTGCAGATCTCTTAATCCACAACAATACTAATACCAACTAAACCAAACTAAAAGAAAAAGTATGACAAATTTCCTGTATAATTGTGTCCAATAAGAAATAGTAGAGTAAACTATTGCTATTAATCTCCCTTAGCTACATGCTTGTTATGACATCCCCTAATACTTTGTCTATATATACAACATCTTCTTAATATTATGAGAGTTTAAAAATCTTGGGGGCCATGGCCCCTATAGACCTCCGTGCCTTCGCCTCTTTATATAAAAAAATTAAGAATTTAATTATCTCAAAAGTTTTTACATCATTATTTAACTACAGATGATCATTATAATAAATTTATTAATTTTCATAATAATTATTTGAAAATCATACTTAGGGTGAATTCTAAATAGTCATTAGTGGAAAAAAAACATCGATAAAATATGAAAATCATAACTCATTACACAATTTCACACATTTGTTGGTATGTTTTGTTTTATTTTTTATTTTTAGGGTTATGTTTTTTTTAGTATGTTTATTTTAAGAGATAGACATTTCTTATCAAACATTAATTTTCATTATGAGAGTGAACCTTGATAAAACTACTAGTCTTCTCATCTGGAAGATCACGAATCTAAATTATGAAAGTAGTCTCTTAGATTAATAAGTCTGCATAATCTATTTCTTTCCTCGTTATAGGTCACCTGTTAATATTTTTTTGTCATTTTTCTCCCATCATCCGTTGTGCAACTTTTTGCGATAATTCTTTATTTAGAGATGCAACTTTTTCCTAATAATGGCAGGCCCAATATTAAAAAATATATACACACACAACCAATTTACCATTTTTTATTTTATTTTTATTTTTATTTTAACATAAAGGTGTCGGTACTGGGTGACATTCGGCAAACTACATTAGATGGGTCAATATGTATACATATTTTAAAATAGAATAGAATTTCGTTATAGCTTTTGGTAATTATTTACTAACAAGGGCCCTAGGAAATTAACAAAAAAATTTAGGAAGAGGAAATCCCCATTAAGTGATTATTTGCAACAATAATAATAGCTATGAGAGTGATTGAATCGCCATGAATCTACAACCCTGATTGCTTCCATGTACATGTAAGTAATATATGAAACTTCGTCGACTACATAATTAGTTTAATTTGAGTGGTAATACTAATAGTATTAGTAATATCTAAAGTGCCACATTGCGAATAACAAAGAGGTCCACTTGGATTCTCTTATGAGCATTGTGCTTCCTTAAATAAACATTGCAATACAAATTTGGGAAAATATATAATACGTGCCCCATCTACGTGTCTTGATCTCACCTAATCCCCTTCATTTAGGACAACAAAAGACGCAACGGGCATGGTGTCCTACATAGTGTCATCACTCACTTCATGCTTCATTTTTTTTCCCAATAGTTCATTATTTATTTTAATTTGATCCTTTGTAAATGGTACATGTAACTCTATTGCACAAAATCTTTTTATAAATAAATATATACAATAAAATCATATAAATAAGACAAATATAAAAACGAAAAACTTACAAAATAGTATAATAAGAAGAAAAAAAATATTATACACAATATAAAATAATTTTATACTATCATTTAATAAAAAAATTATACTATCAATACATAAATATTAAAATTTAATAACAATAACATCTAAGCTTCCTTGGGTGAGGCAATTGAAGCCTTCACTCAATCTAGTCAAGTTAATCAGTTGATGACTTTAAGTTATTTATTTTTTGGACACCTAAAAATTACAAACATCCAATTAGGATCTTTCATTTCTTTTCTATTTCACTCTTAGTTTTCCTTTCAAGAACTATAACAGAAAAAAAAAAATATTCTAACGAAAAAGTTGGATAATACCTCTTTACAATTATCCAAGTTGTGATGGGCACAGAAAAAGTGAAAAGAAAAATGAAAATAATCATTGTAAAGAGCTGTCATCCATGAACGTTGAACAAACTTGGTTGATTCATCATTCGACAATGAAAGCCACGAAGCTTCTTTACTTAATTACCAATTTTGTATTTTTAATTGCTGAGCTAGCTTATAAAATCATTTTGCCAGGAAATTGAGATGCTAGTATGTGCATATTCCGTGGATCAATCAATATTGATTTTTTTTTACTGCAATATATTAGAAACTTACTTCACAGACTATTTTGCACTATTTGGCAAATGAAAATAAAATGAACAGAAATAAGTAACCCAATCTAGCATTCTTTCTTAGCTGAATCGGATGATTAAATTTGTTGGAATACAAATGTGAGTTAAAGTCGCACATCAGATAAAAAGAAAAATTTAACATCATATAAATGAGGAGAAGACCCATAAATCTGAACCTTAAAATTTTATATTAAAATATGGTATCCAATTCATTTATATGATTAGTTAAATTTAAATTTCTCCCCTATTTATCCTTTCTAACGAAATTTGATAGTTGATTTGATAATCTTGACTACTCTCATATTCTTTTTCTGTATGTCAGTTACTGTAGTTGAAGTGGGCAAATGTCCTGTCCATTGAGTCATTGAGTTGGTATATAAAAAAATATACCTAGGTTATTAATTGTCATGTTTATTTTTTCAGAATGTACTACCACATGTTAAAAACATGTCAAGACATGCTGAAAGTAAACAAAGTAAATAGTGTTATATAATATCTATACTCTAGTTAAATGTAAAAAGAAAAAAATTGGGATAACTCACTAAAATTAAAAATACTCAATTCTATTTTATTTATTTATTTAGTTTAAATTATGCGTGATTTTTTATTTTTCGGATTTTTTCAACCGATTCCTCTCATTTTTTTTAAAAGCTAAATTGATTAAATTAATTTAAATCTTATTTTTGTTAAAAACACACCAACTATAAATATAAATTCTAAATAAAATGAAATCTCAAAAATTTCTCTTGTCAAACACCAATGCCATCTCGATCTTATAAAATCTTTCAAATCTTATTAATAGTTTCCCTATAGTTTATTAATAATTAAATAATGTAATGCAGAAAATACTAGGGGGAGTTAGTAACTTATTGGTATATTAGTAATATATATTCAAATTAATTATTTTATATTTATAATAGTTTATGATGAAAAGCTTATAAAAAATGGAAAAAGACCTAAAAAGGCTAAATTTTAAGCCCAAGCATGTTCCATATTATCATTCAGGATTAGAGTATCCTTTATTATTAGTACTAAACAAAAAGTCAGATGTTTGCATTATAAAGAACTGTGATATTACATGTTAATGTCATTAATTAATTATTAATTATAAAATAAAAATAAAATTGTTGAGTTGTACCCCGTAGATTGCGCTCAAAGTAAGTGGCGGTGCCGGCAATGGTAGTTGACTAAAGACCAAGTCCATGCCACGTGTCTGTTTCGCTTACCACGGTTGACTGTGATCTAACACAACACAACATAAACATGGAACTGAATCATTAATACTTTTTTTTTATTCGGAAGGTTGAACTAGTGCTAACAGTTAATCTTAAATACTAAATCCTAAAATTAACACCACATTTTTTTACACATGTTCTTATATAGAATTCCTTTTTTTATTAATAGTTATGAATTAAATTTACTTTTTTTTATTATGTTTTAAAACAAATATCATATAAAGTGTCGTATAAGATGTAAAATAAATAAATTTAAAATTCTAGGAAAAAGACTATATGACTCAATTATGTTTTTAAGCGTGTATGTTATTGGTAACTTGTCTCTTTAAGAAATAATGGTTATTTAATATAAATTTAAATGAAAAAAGAAATATTTTTTCTATATTATACTGTAAAGTTTTTTAATTAGGAAAAAGGGATTTTTCTAAAAAATACTTATATTTATTATTCTTTTTAAATTTATAATAAATGTGTAAAACATTTAAATATAGTAGCCCATATTTTGGTTAGGGATGCTATTCGTAATGCTACTCTAGTTTTATATCACACTATAAATATGTGTATCTCTTCATTAATTATTAAATATATGAGTTAACTTTGTCTTGCTAAAAAAGAGAAATAATAATATTTTAAAATATTAAATATGATATAATATGATTCATAAATAATCTTATTTTTTAAATATATAATTATAAATTCGATCCTCAATTTGTACATATTAAAAATCATATGTTAGAAAAAATCAGTTCTTTAAATGAATTTCAGTATTTTTAGAAATTAATTATTAACTTTGGATTAAAAATATTTAAAAGAATGTATTAAAAAAATTGTTAATATTTTTATTAGCATTGATATCACTATCTAGGATAACAACCTCAAATGTGCACACTACTAAACACTAATACTAACTTTGTCTTCTTGCGGTGTTAATCTTACGCGCCAGCACACGTGTTACTGTAATAGCTCCATCAATGTAAGTAACAACCTCTATTATTGCTGTTTTGTTCTGTTGTCGATTATAAGCATGAGGGAATTCCCCGTCTTGCCCTCTTCAACAATACGGAGTACCACATTACCACCGTTTGAAATTTGAGAAACGGCGCCTCAGCCACGTTTTCCGTTTGAACTTTGAACATCACGTGACACCAGCAATAACATCTACTTCATGCTTCTTACAATGACATTACTGTAGCTTGGCGCTTACGTGGCCATCATTTTTTATGCAATATATAATACTTTTTCATTTACCAAAAATAAGTTTCTTTATAATAATTTTATTTTACTACAAGTAAGTAAATGTATGTTACTACCGAATGTGTGAAATAATTAATCAAATTATTCTAATTTAATCAATAATTTTAATTTTAGGCTTTAATATGTAATTTTATTAAATAATTTAAAAAACTTAATAATCTTAAAGCATATTTAAAATCAGAAGAAAAATTACTTTTGAGATCAAAATACTTGTACAAAAGGATCAAAATTTAGTAAAATTTTAATTTTTTATTGATTAAAAAACTTGTTTAACTGTCTAAATGAATGTTTTAATAATTTTTAACGTTTTCAAAATCTTACTTATATTAATATTTTTTAAAATATTAGTTTTTAATTTTTATATTTATTTTTCATTTTTATCCTTAATACATTTTTCAAATTTTTTTATTATCATTTTTAAATAGAGTATAATTTTATTGATTTGCTATCATTTTATATTTTCAGTTATTTTAATAACTAATTTATTAAACACTTATAATTTAAAAGTTAAATTTTGAATTTTCAATTAATTTCTTAGGAGAAAAACGCATCTCTTAATAAAAATAAATTTATGTTTAATATCAATTCAATTTATAATTTATTTTAATCAAATTAATATATAATTTACGATTAATGAAAACTTTGTCTACTAAATTAAGTCTCATGTCATGCACCCAAAATTATCATATCCAATTCTTTATTAGAAAAATTGTCGGTGGCTTAGTCTTACTCGCTGTACCATTCATTCGAATTTCGAAGCTTGCTTTTGACCTTTTGACTTATATCCTTTTCCCACTAATCTCATCTGATATTTCCACTTCCCACTCCTGTATGTTGGAGCGTGTGCAAGTGTAACTGTTCATGCCCAAAGAATGAGAGCAGCGTTCGTTTGTTTCAAACTGAATTAAGGATTGGTCTAATAGTTGGTTCACAAAATAAGAATGTGTATGAAAATGAGAAATAATACCTGTTATTGAATTAATGAAAATGTTAATTGATTTACGATGAATTAAATTTTAGATGAATCGATAATAATTAGATACTATTTTAAGTTGATTTGAACAGTATATAATATAAATTTTAGGTGAATCAATAATAGTTAGATACTATTTTAGAAATTATATTTTTTTTCCCACAAATATTTTCTATAGACTCAGATCATTGCTGCTGAGTTTACGCGTCGAAATTAAAATATCACTGTCTCGGCGGAGTATAACCTTTATCCCTTGAGTTATATGTCATATCTAAATTCAACGTTAGCAATATAATATTCTAGTTCAGTTGAAAAGCAAAATTGATGTTGAAAGTAAACAAAGTTTTTACTTGAATTATGGATGAAAAATCAAATTCATGGTATATCCTTCGAGAATCTAACATAAATTTGATCTACCCTACATTGTTTAACATGTTTACCATTTACCTCCTAACTACCGAGCACGGGATACCCTATTATCATTTTATTTAATAATAAAATAATAACAGAGTGTGTAATTGTTATTGAGGAGTGTTCACATAAATATAGTAATGATGGAATATATAATTATATCACATATAAATTGCGTAACATATTGATGTGAAATATGAATATCATACATTTCTGGTTACAAACTTCAAAGATATGTTTATTTAAGTAAAAGATTGGATAAAATAGAGAATAGTATATTGAAGTTAAGATTAAATCATTAAAATGAGGATTTTTTTTATCAAACTCTAGATTAACCAGGATCTTTTTTGTCCTGTAAAATACACGATTAAAAAAATTATGTTTATTTTAAAATGAATTTTAATAGAATTAATTTTAAATTATTTAACACAATTTATGTATATTTAAATTAATCTCAATAAATAATGTTTTACATTTACATGATGATTATTAATCGGCCATTGATAGTAAAAATTGATTTGAATAATTTAAATATATTGTTTCTTCTATTTTTAAAAGTTAAACCAAGGATGGTTATTTGTCTTTTTTTTAGCAGGGCTCAAAACCCTTTTAAGAGTTTTAAAAGTTATTTTCCCTCATTTTTCTTTATTTCTCTCAAATAAATAAAAATATATCATTATCAGTATTTTTTTTCTGTTCATTTTCTCCATTCAAATCCAAATAGGCCATTAAGGACCTGGTCATCCCTCTCCACAAATGGGGACAGCTAAGGATTTGTGAGGGCCCTCTATTCTCTTTCTCCTCCGACAAAAAAATATTTTCCAAAAATGAATGAGACCATGCATTTCCCACTCCAAAATCAAATTCAAATTTTTAAAGGCTATCTCAAACAAAAAAAAGAAAAGCAAGGATACCTTTTTTGGCTGGTTGGCGGATTAACTTGTTCTTGTTGGCTGTTATAATACATTGTCACATACTTCTGAGCTTTCTCCACATCTTCTTTCGGGTGTGATTAGATTTGATTCATTAACCCACTTTTTTAGTTTTTAGTTTTTACTATCTTGAATAATTAACATTTAACATAACACCATTTCTTTTTTCACAAACATGTTTCATGCGCCAAGAAGACCCTCCAAAAATAAAGGAACAAGATTTCAAAATTTAAGAACCTGCAGTAATTTTGAATTCGTAAAAGGAGAAAAAAAATTGCATTTTGATTTTCCAGTTGTGGGGTTGTCGTGAATGTTTATGAAAAATAAAAGGACTTAAAAGTAAATCTTGTGTTTGTAATTGGTGAACTTTTGTCCACTTTTATCAATTGTTAATTTGTTTTTGCATTAATAGTCTCTTTTAAATTGCATTGGTCATCCTTTAAACGCATTTCTTTTCCGCTTGTTTGGATTTACATTTATCAGAACTTGATCTCTAAGTTGTAGTAGAAACTATTGGCAATATTATATATATATAGATGAAATATGTTTTTAGTCTTTTAATTATTTATGATTTTTATTTTTAGTCCTTCAACTAAATAATATTAACCAATTTTGGTTATTAAACTATTTTCAGCTTGATTTTTGGTTCTTATCGTCAAGTTCCTCAGTCAAATGATAATGTGACAGTCAATTTGTGGTAAGAAAAAAATTATGACAGTTTTTAATTGTCAAAAATTGTTTGATGAAACATTTAAAATGCGTTAAACCATTTTCTAGCGATTAAAAGCTGCAAATGACAGTCAACTAAATGTGTGTTTTTATCTCAAATCTTTCATAGAAAATCACCATTAAATCAACCCATCATCATCTTCATAAATCATTCAAAACATTACATTAACTTTTACCAGGAGGATGGGCGTCATCAGATAGGATCGCAGTGGTACAAAGGAGTGTCGCGAGGTGATTTTGCCGTGAGGAAATTTGAAGAACAAAACCCTCACCCTCACTAAAATATCAATAATGGGAGGTTCATAGGGAAACAATGACATTTTATGTTAGAAAAATAAATACTCATATCTTTATTACTCAAAAATCACACAACCAAAAACAAGAAACAACACCATAAATAAAATAAAAAAGATTACAAATTTGTTTAATGTGATTTGGGTTCTCACCCCTATATCTACAACTTCAATTTATTTAACGTGGTTTGGACCTTCATCTCCTACACCCTCGATTTTCTCACAAGTTTTTACGATAAACTGAACAAACTTGTAAATCTTCCCTGAACATTACCCCACTCTCTCACCTAGGGTGGTGACCCCCTTCTTTAGGCTGAGTAATTTTTATCATCTTAAGAACTTCTATATATAGATCTAACATCATAATCTTAAAAGAATAAACAAATTTTTAATTTACAGAATATATCTTTAATTCTAAAGAACATCATAGAAATAAGACGATGTCCTTTTTTAAATAAATAATTTCCTAGAGATTTGAAATTACAAATTTGAATTGTTTCTCAACATTTACCATGGCTGAAATCAATGTCAGTAACACCATAGTACTAGTCGAGTGCAACGAAGTTCCAAGATCCAATTGAGAACGGAGTTTCGAAGTACAAAATTTGCACAATAATGCCTCCCTTTCCACCTTCCCAGAAGAAAACCCCACACGAACCTCAATCAGTCACTCGCGATGAAGGGGGAGAAACCCCAACAAACAAATCTGAAGAAAACCCAACACCAATCTTAATCAGTCACTTGTGGTTTTACTATCCACATGACAACAACAAATCCCAGATATATCCAAGGCCCAAGAAGGGGGAGAAACCCCAACAATGAACCAAAGTGAGGGAGGGTACGACAAGATAGGCGATTGGATTAGTTTGTTGACAAAGAGTTTCTACAATTGTTGCACAAGAACAAGCATTTGAGGTTTTGGGGAATGCTGATGGAGTTTAGAAATCATGTGCTTTAGGTTATCACATTTAATCTTTTAAGTTGAAATTCATTGATGTTTGTGGTTGCTTTGTGAATCCATTGAATGTGCATAATTTGTTTTTTAAAAAGGTTGTGCACCCAATTATTTGGTACTTTAGAAGCAATTTATGGTGGTTGAAAACAACGAGAAATTGTTTTTGCCACAAATCAACTACAACATCATCATTTGACGGAGGAACTTGACAACAAGGACCAAAAACCAAATTGAAAAATAGTTTGGGGACTAAGACCAATTAACATTTAGTTGAAGGACTAAAAACAAAATCATGAATAGTTAAGGAACTAAAAACATATTTTACCCATATATAAGATTTATCATCATATGAGAATGATCATCTTATGTGAGAATGAAAATGATAATCTTATGTGAGAATGAGAATGACTAATATCAACTGTTAGATTAAAATGAAAGACCAAGATTAAAACATTTTAAATTCAAATTAAAATCTCATTTAATTATAAAATCTCTAAAAGATTTACCAAACAGAAAATCAAATATTTTAAATATTTAATTTATTACATCCTAAAATATCTCAAACTTATCATCACCATGCCCACTATCACCGTGATGATTGTTTCTATCACAACTAACATGGTTGCCACTACAACAATCACTATGATCGTTAATCGCTGTCATCACCAACACAATTGTTGTCATTATTACTATCATCACCACCATGACCATCATGATCATCGTCATGACCACCATTGTTGCCACCAACACAACTTTCGGTGTTATCGTCGCCACCACCGTCAGTGGTGGTGGTGGTGGTGTCGACAATGATGATGATGATTGTAGTGTTGATCTTGATGTAAATAAAATCTTTAAGATATTTGATTTTTTGTTTGATAAATCTTATAAAGATTTTATAGTTAAATGTGTTTTTTAATTTGAATTTAAAATATTTTAATCTTGATTTTTTATTTTAATCTAAAGGTTGAGATTAATCATTCTTATTCTCACATAAGAGTGTTATTCTTATATGATATGTCCCCTCTCTCTATACACATATAAGGGCATATCTTATGAGAGTAAATATCTTATATGAGAGTGAAATGATTAAATAAATCTGTACCTATAATCATACAAGAATAGTGATGGATTTAGAAAATTTTCTTAGTGGGGACAATAAATAATTTCTAATATTTTCACAAAAGTATAATATCACAATATACTACAAAATATATAATATCATCATAAAAAAATCTAAAGTTTTGAAATACAAATAAACTAAATTCCGAAAACCAATCTTTCAATCTCGAATTTCAAGTCTCATAAGATAACAATATAAACAAAATGCAACATCTTTTGATACACTATAGTCCAATCAATTCCTAAATTCCAAAAACTATTCAGCATTAAACTTTCAAAATAGAGTCCCAAATTGTCATTTTGGAAAATCATGCTCTCTTGGTTGACTCTAATGCCTCATATGCATCCGGTTCATTAACATTCAATTATGGCCATTAAGCGCAACAATTAATTAAAACTAATCAATTCAGAAGCAATAAACAAAACGACGTCATCAAACGTCATCAACAATAACATCTTTACATTATGTATGGTAATTACACGCATCATATAATCAGAGGACCAAATAAGCCGTATTCATATATCTCAGTAATGGCTATACAAAATAAGGTATCATATACCTTGTCCTCTCAACATACATCAGTATCTCTCAGATATACAACATATACAAGAAAACACACTAACTGTGCATCCTCCCCTCAGGGGTACAAATGCAGGCATAACAAAAGAAATGAGCTAACATGCTCTTAAAATATATGCCTAAGGTTCACACAGAACCATATCCCTACTCGGGCCTCTTGCCCTGGTATCCATCATCCACTCGCTGAGCATCACCTGCAAAAATATAATCCCCACACGGGGTGAGATACAATCTCAGTAAACTTAGGGTTCTTGGAGGCCTCTCCTCCCCCTGGTTCACTTCTATGACATATAGTATCAAAATTGACATCACACAATCTAGCCATCACAGCTCTCATAAAACACATCACATGTATATCACAACACAGGTGTCATTCCGTTGGGCGCTACCAACATCAGGAATGCAACACAGATATAGCAAATATATACACATATAACATTGTCTGAGAAAGATCATCCACTGAAGGGCACATTCTTTCAGGACTTTCCGCATCATTGTCTGAGAAAGATCACCCACTTAAGGGCACATTCCCTCAGGACTTTATGTCAATGCCTGAGAAAGATCATCTATTGAAGGGCAAATTATCTCAGGACTTACTCAGACATCTATGGCACTTTCGAGGGAAGATCATCCACTTAAGGACATATTTCCAAAGGAAGTCTATAAGTAATCTATTCTACTGGCCAGAGAATCTCACAAATCATTCAACATATCATCACAATGTACATCATATACATGTTCTCAATAAAAACAGTAACACACAATTTCAATACCACATGCATCATGACATACAATAATCATCACTCTTCCGGAGTATGGTGGAACACAGTCAAGGGGAAACACTCCCAAGAACAAAGAGCTTACCTGCTCTAAGACCTACATCGGTTCTCCCAGCCTCGTGGTCACAACCACCAATTACCTCTGTGTCATGCCCTACATAAAGGTATATAATCAATCAATAATGGTTCTCAACCGTTGAATGAAAAGAAATGCAATTCTTTTACATATAAACCTCTTTTCTAAGCCATAAGGACTAGTCACCTAATTGGTGACTTACAGACCCCTAACAGGATCTATCTCGGCCTAACCAAGGCACTAGAGTCTCCCTAAGACTCTGCATCAACCTATTCAAAGAGTTCAATACTCTATCCATGCCACATTTCAATGATTATCAATGTGGTTAAAACTGTTACTTTAACACATTTTCACCGTTTATATAGTCTCCTAAACACATCTTGTGAAAACACTAAGGTTCATACATACCATAAGATCATCAATTCAGCCAACATTCTTCCTACACATACATTCCTCATAACCCAATTTTCAAAGTCCATAACAATTCTACTTCAAGGCTAAACTTTCATCACAACAACTTCCTAAGCATATTTTTTCAAAGGACTTAAACCTAATTTCAGCTTTAATTCAAATGGGTCACTATTCATCTCAAGAACAAATTCTTAAATAATCGATAAAAGTTGTGTTTCTTACCTCTAAAATGACAAGGAAAGCTAGAGGACAACATCTCCAAGCTTGAATGTCCTTAAAACGCCTTTTTTCCCTTCCAAAATCAAACTTTGTGAAGCTCCCTAGAGAAAACGATCTCTCTGTTTGATGGTTTTCAAGGGAAATGGAGGTTGGAATCTAGCTCATTGGGTGATTTCCTTCAACTTTCATGTTGGAAGTGAAGTGTTTTGGTTAAGGAATGAGTGGGTATGAAGCTTTCTAAGCTTATCAATGGTGAAAACGCAGAGAGGAAGAAGAAGAGTGAGTTTTGGCTCATAAAACGTGCAATTGGGCCTTTTATAGTGACTCAGCCCGCGTTCTCGCGCTAACCGCGCCAGATTCCAGAGAGAAAATGACCTCTGGAGTGTTTCCCGCGTTACTAGTGTCGCTACTGGCGCTAATTGCGCCGAAAACCTTAGACTTTGGCGCTAATCGCGTCAATCTGGCGCTAACTGCACCAGATTACAAAGAAAAATGTCCTTCTGGTGCACTCTTGCGCTAATGGCACCACTTTTGGCGCTATCGGCGCCACCCTGACGCTACTGGCACCATTCCTGACGCTATTCGCGCCGGGAACCAGAGACCACCAACAATTTTTTTTTTAACCTTGGTTATTATATTGACAAGGTCTATTTTGCAAATAAGATCTTCGAATGTTATCTTGATAATTAGGATGATAACATGATATTTTTTCCTCTATCCCGAATCAACAGGAAGATTTTCTATATCAACTTCTAAGAATCTATTTTTCACATATGACTCTAATGATGTTGTGGAATCCCTTTTTGAAATTTTCTTCATTTTTAGCACACTACCAAAAAAAGCCAATTAAGGTAAAAAAGAGAGAATAGAATAAAGCTAATCTCCCTATTGCTTACAAATAAAACCTCCTACACTATGTTAAGTCTTCGTCAATAATTTATATTAAAAATTTGAAAACAGTAAAAGACTTTTTTTTTATAAAAGTCTAACTGCAATTTTGCAAAGATCGCAATGCTACCAATGCACACACATCAATGAGTGAGACCACCGTGATTCCGTGAACGTGAATAACTGAATAAGTTTAGGAATTAGATCTAATTAGATTTAAGAAAAATGAATAAAAAAGTGTAAGTGAGTGAAAAGTGATTTAGGGTGAGAGCTATGGTTAGGGGTAGAAACAGGTCAAACCAGGCCAGGCTTAGTTAGGTCTGACCTTGGTCTGATTTAAAAGTATAAAGTCTGGTTTGACCTATTTATCTATTATAGGCTTTTTTTAGGCTTGGCCTGACCTATTTAAAAATATGATTTAACCTAAGAGCCTATTAATAAGTCTGTCATAAATATGAATATAGAGATTTATAAATCTAAAATCAAATTTATTCTAATAATTCTTACTTTCCCTTTTTTTCTTTTTTTTATTATCTTTCTTTTTTTTTTCTTTTTATTATCTTCCTTTCCCTTTTTTCTTTCTTTCTTCCGTTCCATCTTTTTTTCTTTTTTTTCTATTTGAATATTTTCTTTCCTTTTTTCCTTTTTCTATTATCTTCTTTTGTCTTTTATTTTTTTTACCTTTTCTTCTCCTTTTTTCTATTTTAATATTTTTTTTATTCTTTCCATTTTTTTGCTTTTGTTTTTTTAAATAATTTTTTCTTTCATTTTCTTTTTTTTAAATATTTTTGTTTTCCATTTTTATTGGGATCTAGATAGAATTAGGATATCACAAATTGATAATATATATATATATATATATATATATATATATATATTAAATAGGTCAGCTTGACAAGTCTAGCGGTTGTGTTTGACCATTTTGAAAATTTGGATGATTAAAGAGAGTGAAGAACGATTCACATTTTAATCAAACATGTGTTATAAATTATTAATTTAGTGTGCGAAACTGTGTGTCTTATATAGTGTATTGTGTGTTTTTTTATTAATGTAACAATAATGAAAATTGAACTGAATAGTTTATGGATTAAAAAATAATGACATTCAGCATGTGATTTTTATATTGAATGTTTTATGTTTATTTGAGCTTTGGATTAAAAAAAAATTAAATGAAAGACTGTATAATTTTTTATGTGGTAATTTTCTTTATATACATTAATAACTAAATAAAAATCTGTGGGAACAATTGCTCCTTTAATGAAAATTTTAAAAAATGCTCGTAGTTAACGCACAATAAAGCATGCAGTCTTTCATGAAAAAAACATGCAGTCTACAACTTTCACATTAAAGACTATAATCGAGATACATCTGTCTTTTGAACACATTATTTTTACAATGACGTTAATAAAGATTAAACTTAAGTCTTAATGTAGATAACGACGATAATAAAAATTAAACAGGCATCAGATTAACGTTTCGTAAAAAATGCACCGAGTTATGTTTAAATTAAAATTTATAAATTTAAGTTTTAAAAAATAGTCTTAGTATTAATTTCGTTTGAAATTCGCTTTCAAGTTAAAATTAAGTATGCAAACATTTTTATATTTTTGAAGAAAATCTTGGTCAATTTTTTTATTTATTTAGAAATCAAATATATCACACCAAACCTAGTTTACTAAAACAAATGTAGGTTAAAAAGGGATAAGCGGAAAGAGCAGTGTGCGATGGTTGATGGTTGATGATTGAGTGTGTTTATACATCAAAATGTGAAAGACTTGACCATTTAAAGTAGAAAATTCAACAAGTTTTTTGTTAGCCTTTTTTCGTTATGGTAAAAACAAAATCCTACTCGTTAGAAAATTCCCATTTTCCGTAAGGAGAAGACACATAAAGTAAAGAAAAAAAAAAAGAAGTCATTATCCTAAACCAAAACCAGTGACGTGTTGAGCTGTTTATCCTTCCTGTGTTCCAATACATCTTTTTTTAATCGTTCTCATTTTTCCTTTTCTCTCTTCTCTCTCTTTCACTCCCTTTCCTACTTGAGAGAGTTGAGACCCTCTCATTGTGTGTTGCAAGCTGTAATTGGATGTGAAACTTTCATCATACTTGTACTCTTCCCACAGGCTGTAATAAACAGTGTTCTTTCTCTCTCTGAACTGCACCACACTCTCTCATAATCTCACGTATCACCTTCTTCCCAATGTCACCGTGTCTTTGAGACGCCTCGCGCTGTTCCGTCTTCCACGCGTCCCTCTCTCAATCTCTCTCCTACCCACTTCATCTCTTCACTCCCTTTTCTGACAATGAGATCAAAGTCTTAACCTTCCCCTCTTTTCACTTCCTGGGGTGGACCAAATAATACCATACAAAAAAAAAATGAAAAGAGTTCAGATCAGTTCGTTGAACAGCGGCTGAGATATTGTAAACTTTCTAGTATTTATTTTTGATTCCTACGTGAGTTATTGTAAAAATTTTAGTAACTGTGTTTGATTCTGCGGATAAAAAACAAGAAAAAGAAAAAGAAAAGACTTTTTTTTTTTGAAATGGCAACTTCGTTGAAATGGTGGGGGAAGGAGAGTCACAGGGGCACCCCAGTGGTGGTGAAGATGGAGAATCCAAAATGGTCGATGGTGGAACTCGAGGGTCCTTCTGATGAAGACTTCATCATTGGGAATGATAATGATAACAATAATAACAATAGAGACAACAAAGGTAGAGGGAAAAACGCGAGGCAACTAACGTGGGTTCTGCTCCTTAAAGCTCACAAAGCCGCAGGTTGTCTTGCTTCTGTGGCTCCTGCATTGTTGGGCCTTGTCGCCGCCGTGAAGCGCCGCGTGGCTGCCGGAAGAACCGACGCCGACACCGACGGTGGCGGCGGCGGTGCTGGGAGGGAGAAGGAGAACCCTACTGTGAAGAGTAGATTCTATAACTGCATCAAAGTGTTCCTCTTTGTGTCTCTTATGTTGCTGTTTTTTGAGGTTGCTGCGTACTTCAAAGGGTGGCATTTTGAGGCTCCGAGGTTTTGGGGTGTAAGGGGTGTGTTTGATTGGGCTTATTCGATGTGGGTCTTTGTTCGCGTGGAGTATCTTGCTCCCCCTCTTCAGTTCCTAGCCAATGTGTGTATTGTGTTGTTCATTGTCCAGAGTTTGGATAGGTTGGTGCTGTGTTTGGGGTGTTTCTGGATCCGATTCAAGAAGATCAAACCGGTTCCCAAGGGTGGGGATGTGGATCTTGAGTCCGAGGAGAAGGGTTTCTTCCCCATGGTGCTTGTGCAGATCCCCATGTGCAATGAGAGAGAGGTGAAGTACCGTAATTAGCATAAGGAAAAAACTCAGATACACTTCCTTGATTGCTTTTTGATATTGTTCTCTAGTTAGAATAGGAGTTTCATCTAAGTAATTTAGACAATAAGGGTTTGTATGACCGAGGTGAAACTCTAATTTTGATTGGAACAACACCAAAAATGTGTAAGGAACTGCTTCTTATCTTTGTTGGAAAAAAAAGATGCAGCTCTTTATCTGTTTTTGATATTATTCTCCTATCAGAATTGAAGTTTCATCTGGGTAATCCGCATAATAATGGTTTACATTATCGAGATGAAATTACATTCTGATTGGAGAACACAAAAAGTGATTAATGGACTTATTAGTCCTGTTGGTATGTTTGATGTGTTGTTGTTGTTTGTTGACTTTTTATCGATCCAACTTAACTTTGATGTGTGTTTGTTCAGGTTTATCAGCAATCGATTGGTGCCGTGTGTAATTTGGATTGGCCAAAATCGAAGTTGTTGATTCAGGTTCTGGATGATTCGGATGACATAACAACACAGTCGTTGATCAGGGAAGAGGTTCAGAAATGGCAGAAAGAGGGTGCCAACATTGTGTACAGGCATCGGGTGATTAGAACGGGATACAAGGCTGGGAATTTGAATTCTGCCATGAATTGTAGCTATGTGAAAGACTACGAGTTTGTTGCCATTTTTGATGCTGATTTTCAGCCCACCCCAGATTTCCTTAAAAGAACGGTTCCTCATTTTAAGGTAATTCATTCATCCAATGTCGTTTTGCACATGAAATTTGGCATTCATGTGTCTTTTGTCCTATAGTTTGAGTAACCATGGTAGATGGATGTGTCATGGCATGTATGTGTCTGTGTGTGTGAGTGTGATTGTTGTTGTTGTTGTCAACTAATTCAGTTGTTGATACTACTACATCATACATACACAGGATAACGACGAGTTAGGACTTGTTCAGGCAAGATGGTCCTTTGTGAATAAGGATGAGAACCTGCTAACCCGGTTGCAGAACATTAATTTGGCTTTCCATTTTGAGGTAGAACAGCAAGTGAATGGGGTTTTCATTAACTTTTTTGGGTTCAATGGAACGGCTGGTGTGTGGAGAATAAAGGCCCTTGAGGATGCTGGTGGTTGGTTGGAGAGGACCACAGTGGAGGATATGGATATCGCTGTTCGTGCACATCTTCATGGCTGGAAATTTATTTTTCTCAATGATGTTGAGGTTTACATCGCACTAGTTTTTACTATGATGTTCAATTTGTCATTTCCAATTCACTATTAAAGCTAACTGCAAGTTGTTACTGCTTCCAGTGCCAATGTGAGCTACCTGAATCTTATGAAGCTTATAGAAAACAGCAGCATAGATGGCACTCTGGCCCAATGCAATTGTTCCGTCTTTGTTTGCCCGACATAATACGCTCCAAGGTATGTACTATCACTATGTACTATGTCACGTACAACTCAGGACCTTGTTTTTATGACAACAGTAATTGTTATTAACCTTGATATCATCTAGTCTTTAGTACTTATACAGTCTTGGCTATCAACTATGTCTTTTGCAGATAAGCATATGGAAAAAATTCAACATGATATTTCTATTCTTTCTTCTAAGAAAATTGATATTACCCTTCTATTCATTTACCCTTTTCTGTATAATTCTTCCCATGACAATGTTTGTACCGGAGGCCGAGCTTCCTGCTTTGGTTGTTTGTTACATCCCCGCCACCATGTCGTTACTTAACATCCTTCCAGCCCCCAAATCCTTCCCTTTCATTGTCCCTTACCTTCTCTTTGAAAACACCATGTCGGTTACCAAATTCAATGCCATGATCTCTGGTCTTTTCCAGCTTGGAAGTGCATACGAGTGGGTTGTCACCAAGAAATCTGGCCGTTCCTCTGAGGGTGACCTTGTTTCCTTGATTGAGAAAGGACCAAAGCATCATCAAAGAGGCTCCTCAGCACCTGATCTCGTGGAAATAAAAGAAGAAATCCAGCTACAAGAGAAAAAGGCGTCATCAAAGAAGAAGCATAACAGAATATACATGAAGGAGCTTGCTTTGGCCTTTCTACTTCTAACAGCTTCAGCAAGGAGTCTCCTTTCTGCTCAGGGAATCCACTTCTACTTCTTGTTATTCCAGGGCATATCATTCCTTTTAGTTGGTCTAGACTTGATTGGTGAACAGGTTGATTGAATCTGAAAGTTAAAAAAAACAAGGAAAAGATAAGACTCTATACCTTGTAGAGAGATTCATTCACCAATTATATGCACAAAAAACAAAGGTGGACAAGCTTGTACCCTATGAATCATTAGAAACAGTCATGAAGACTCTGCAGAGGATTTAAAGTACATATTTCTTCACCATGCTATATCTACTAGACTCCATTATGTTACTATGGAAAGATGAAAAAGAGGACTTGAATTTGAATCGGGTACAATTGAAGCCGGTTATGGCTCCTCAATGTGTAAGTTTACCATTTTTCCCCCTTTTCATTTTGTAACTTTATGTCGATTCTTTTCTTGCTGGATTAATTCTTTTGTAAGAAAAATTGTGGCTTAAATTTCAAACCAAAATTGGCAACATTTTAGAAGCGACTTTGTCCTCTTTGTCATGTTCTTGAATCCTCCATCGCTTGTTATGAAGAAAAATGCAAATGCAATCCTTGATTTCATTTTTTGTCGATTTTCCCAATGTTAGAATAAAAGGTGGGAATTGATTGTTTTGGTCCTGAGATGGCCAAATAGCCAAATTAGGTATCACGAATTTTTCGTGATGATACTACTTATTCAGTGTGGTCCTATGTTCTCGATCGGTTTTAAATTTGTAAGGGTCACCTTTTTTCAACCTTGAGTAAGAAATGATTAACTAAAAATGACTAAATCCCCATATTAGTTAATGACACTGTAAAACATTACTTATTTGTGTGACTTTATAAAAAGTTATTTACTATAGTTTTCAACTCACTTTCCATTAAAACTTAAAATTGAAGTATAAATTATTTCTTTTGTAAAATGGGTGTTTAAATTAGAGTTTAGGAAAGTTAGAGGGTAAAGTAATGTACACATTTATCTAGGTGGCTAATGTGGTATTTCACTCTAGCTAAAAAGTACATAGCCAAATGTGGCTGAAGATTTTTATTTTGTTAAGAGATGGTCAATTACTCTATCAAAAAGAAAGATTGAAATTGAAGTTTCTAAACTAAAATGACATTTATTTCTCCCAGAAGAACTGTGACTATGAGTAGAGGGAAACATATACCGGAATAACTGAGGGATACTGTACTTTAAAAACGAAAAACATAGTTGACAGGCCATCAACGTTGATAAATATCCAATCGAAAGGTTCCTTTCATAGCACAGGGATTATATGTTTTGGTTTGTGTCTCTCCATGGTTGCTCTTTAATGTGACGGATGTAGCTACTTGAAGAAATAGGGTAATCAAAATATGGGGATCTGTCTTTTAGTGGAAGCAGGACCACTATTCTCTTTAATTGTGAACCCTTGAAATGAAACTAACCAACCCATGTTCGTTTGTTCAGTTTTCAT
Organism: Glycine tomentella; assembly: GCA_007407185.1. Lineage (NCBI taxonomy): Eukaryota > Viridiplantae > Streptophyta > Magnoliopsida > Fabales > Fabaceae > Glycine > Glycine tomentella. The sequence goes on along the minus strand of PYAF01006013.1, from coordinate 2,732,335 downwards.
TCTCAAATTCAATTTGAAACGATGGCTAGTACGACAAAAGAAATAAAATATAGTTGGTTTGGGTGGTAAGAACAAGTTAATTGGTAAAAATCAGAGTATTTTTCAGTCGAGAGTTAGCTGAAGTTTATAAGTTAGCTAAAGGTTAAGAACTGAAATATTGGAAAGATACAAGTTTAACTGATCGAATTGAAAATTGTAAAATGACAAATTTAACATAAAAATTAAAAGGAAATTTCAAATAAACTAATGAAGATAAAAATAGAAAAATACTAATAACTTAGTATAAGCTATAAAATAGTTGAAGTATCTATGTATAACATGTTAGGTATTGCATTGCGTCAAGTCGTACGCACATTGACTTCCCAAGTTCGGACATAAGTTACTTATAAATTTTTTAGTAAAGTGAGTTAAGATAAATTTTTTAAATTAAAATAAAACATAAAAGTATGAGTTTTATTTCATTTTACTGTTTATTTCACAATTTTTTAGTCCCATTTTGCTACAAACAAACTGAGGGTTAGTGTAGCTTCAACTTTTAACTAAAATAACTCAAGTTGGAGGCCATTGGATGCAGAACCAAACATGTAAGAAAATAAGCTAAAAGTTAGTAGTAGTAAACTATGTTTTTGTACCATATTAGCTTGTAAACTAGCCAAATCTGTTTATAAGTTATTAAAGTAACAAGTTAATCCTTCGTTAGGGTTAATGTTATCAATGCCAGTGGCCACTAAGGTTAATGTTAATCAATGTGAGTGGCCTCACGAGTGAGTACAAGTTTGAAGAAAACAAACTGGTATTCCCCTTGCTTGCATTCCATGCTTGTGAGAACAGTAATGAGGCTATTTATTAGGCTTTTTTATTATTGTAACGTCAAGTGTTGGAATGATAGCGCCTTGATCTCACGCAACTTGACATGCACGTTTTTTGAAGGGTGCATGCCTTAGCAGAAACAGTGAACAGAAGGACATATGGCAGTGGCATAATATATGGTTTGTGGTTGCATCAGTGTCTTTGCAGGCCCCGTTCCCATACATGCATAATAATTCTAATTAACTCATATTTTTATTAGGGCCAGCTCAATACACAAATATAGAATTCAATTTATGAATTATTATATATGCATTGGCTTAGTAAAAACGAGCAAAGATTTAATTATGCTTTTTTTTTTGTTTGTTTGTTTTTCTGGTTTTGGTTTTGGTTTTATTGATGAATTGGACAAATGTTTTACGGCTCTAGCATTGATTAATGATTGCATTCCTGCTTGATGCTCATCCACTGAAGCAGGGGACAGAATCCTCTATGAACATAATTGATAAGATTATGTTAAAATCTTGTGTCTTTTGCTCTTTTGATAAAGGGTGTTGCAAGAAAAGAGTTTTTATTGGAAATCAGGTTGAAGATGCATTGTCATTTGATGGGATACATCAATTGAATTTTTCACTAAAGAAGTTTATTTTTTATTCCTTAATTAATATTTTAAGGACGGCGACTGACCGACATTTGCCTTCAATAAATATTAACAAGTTTTTCGTGAGTTATACTGAATATTTTTCAAATTTAAGTAAAATTTGTAAATAGTTTTCTTTTATGAGAATGGAAGATATCTGTTATTAGTAATAAACATTTGAAACTTCACCAAAAAAATAATAAACATTTGGATAAATTAAAGATATGCGGTTTTTAAAATTAAATAAAAAATGGGAAAATATATTATTTGAATCATGATGCATAATCGTTATTGGTATAGTGTACCAAGATTCAAAAAAAAAAAATTAAATAAGGAATAATCAAATTTACAGTAGAATGAACAACATAGGCACTAATAATGTAAACACTGTCATTTAATTATAACACATCATATATGTATATTTATTGATTTTAATAATAACTACCTTAAATGAAATATGATAAATAATCTTTGATTGGTTGAAAGTATATTTTTTTACATTAAACTCTTTATAATATATATATATATATATATATATATATATGTATGTATATTGTAACGTCCCAATTTTCTAATCAGGGTCATTACCAAACACACATCCCAATCAAACAGATAATCAATCAGAGTTTAAGCAGTTTGGAAGCAAATACTAATAGTGACATCATCAAATACCATCTGTATAGCACTGTACACTATAACATGGTGAATATACATCAAAGTTCCTCTGTACAATACAAAACTGTACAAATATCCCCTCAGGG
>PYAF01006013.1:2712058-2730027 GCA_007407185.1 Glycine tomentella | reverse complement strand
AATCACTTTCTCAGTTGGGTCGGAGGTGTTTAGATGAACGATGGAGAAGATATGAAGCTCTCAAACTCATCAATGGCTTCCCTCTCTCTTTTCTCTCTCTTTTCCTTCTTTCTTCTCCAAATGAGCTTTATATATATAGGCTGCCCGAAAGTCCCGCGCTACTCGCGCCGTTCCCCACGCTACTCGCGCCACAGCACTGTCAATCCACGCTATTGGCGTGAACATCCACGCTACTCGCGTGGAACTCCAGAGGAAAACAGGGTTTTCTAGGGCACTTCCCACGCTACTGGCGTGGATCTCACGCTACTCGCGCGGGATGACAGACAGCATTGGCATGTTTTATACATATGGCGCGGGTCGCGCCACACTTCACGTGGGTCGCGCCGCAGGCCAGAACAGCCTATTTCAACTCTTTCTCAAGCTTTTAAGCCTCCTTCCAAGGGATTCCAAGGCCTAATTATATATTCTCCATCCTAAGCTTAATCCTAAGCTTAACACGTGCTTAATCATATGTTTAAAAATTCAAGGTATTACATATATAAATAAATTAAATAGGCTTTGTTTATTAAGAAAAGAATATATAATTTTACCGTGAGCTTGGTAACATACAATTGTCACGTAACTTCAAATCTTGGAAAGTTTTGTTGTTTAAACGATATGAGAGCTTTGATAACTTCAGGAGTTTGCTTATTGTAGCTCAATCCGAAGATTAACACAAAAGTTATACTATTTTTTTCCTCCTCCCTTCTAAATATGGTGTCAAATGTCAATCTCTCAAAATAGCCTTTTGCCTGGCTATTATCATTAATATCATGCATACAAATGCAATAGATGTTATTTTCTACCAAATAATGAAGTGCATGATGGGGTATGTCATGTGTGCCTCTTCTCCACTTATTAAATGATCGATTGGGTCAGCAGGTGGATTGAGCCCATATTCAAAATAAATAAAGTTCTGCATGCAGTTTTTGTCCCATTTTAATATGCAAATCATTTCACATGATGTCTCTCATTTATGAATTTATGCTATTTGTACCAATAAGCAAGGCAGTGCCAATGGGATTTCAGATTTGTACGTTTCTCCCATTTCACCTTTTGCCCAACTTGTAGTCATGTAGCTTTTAAGATGTCACCTAGATTTCCATTTCTATTGGTTCCACTACTTCACCACACACCAATGAAATATTTTAATTTATTCTTTTATTACATATTTTATCTTTAGGGAGGTATAGAAAAAAGTTGAAAAGGATACATATTCCTTTATATAATCTAATCAAATCAAATTCTTATATATCTTTCAGATTGAAATTTTAAAAGACTTTTTAATAAAAAATTTGTAATATATATTCAACTAAGACTTTTAAATAAGTATTGTAGTTTTCAATTTAATACTATTAATATTTTTTAATGAGAATATCGAAATCTTATTGTATTTAATTCAGACTTTTTATAACTTGCAAAAAGTCATCTTATATTCCAAAACATATAAATTTTGATGAATTATTTTATTTGACAGATTTCGTGTAACTTGTTCCATTTGGTTTGACTTTTTTCCCTCTTTTCTTTTTTTTTTTCTCCTATTTCTCGTTGTAGTTATTAATCTTCTAAAATAAAATACTGTTATTTACTCAAGGGCTAGTAAGAACCGGAAAATCCATCGTTTATCCTCTTATTGATAGAGTGATTAGACTTGTATTCATTCTTCTATTTTCTACAATAATTACTAAAAGATTTTTTTCAATTATGAAGATAATCAATACTAGACTTCGAAATAGAATCAAAGACCAATTTTTTGATGATTCTTTGATTACATACATTGAAAAAGAAATTGTTTTGAGTTTTAGCACAGATTCAATTACAGATGATTTTAATAATATGAAAACATGTAGAGTAAGAGTCAAGTGAAGTGATCTTAATTTCTGTAATAGATTTTTTTAAATTTTTTTGTATATTAGATTTGTATTGTCTTCGGATTACTTTTATTTATGATATAATTTTTTTTTGTTAGTCCCTTCTCAATAAAATTCCTGTCTCCGCTACTCTAAATTCTCACTACTAACTCAACCAATCAACCCTAATAGGTAGGGTTTGTTGGTTCATGCAGAGGATTTATACTCTTAATCCATGCGTACTTGAATCATCATAATTTTATCATATGGAAACCATCTACCAGTCTTCATCATAAATGAATTAACAATGTGGTGACGATTCAAATTTATTTGGCATTGGGTATGACTCATCAACTGATGATCGATTACATGGTAGTAGCGATAGTAAAATCGAGACTACCCACGCGAGTCCATTGCTTTTCTCTTAGAACCAATTCATGGAGCTAGTATAGTTCAGCATCCTTTTAAATCCCGTCGCGGGTTGTTCTTGAATGGAGCTATTCATTGGTTGGTTCAACCCTATGATAGTCTTTGTGTTATTATTACATTTGATGTGACGGAAAGGAGTTTTTTTTTTTTTTTAAAGACAAATAGATATTATATATATATATATATATATATATATATATATATATATATATATATCTCAAAAAGTATTAGAAAAAGTTGGAGAAGGTTGTAAGAGTAAGATACTATATAAAAATTAAAAAAAAAATCCTTAAATCACCTTGATTTGGTATTGTAAATATGCAATTACAAATAATTCAGCCAAAGTAATATAATAAGAATTAAACCTAACATGATTTGAAATAGAACAACTTCAATCATTTTTATTTGTTTGTGGAAAATTAGACTTTCTTTTTGATACTGCCATCACATAAAAACATAAACTTTGAGGCTCAATAGCAAAATACATGGAATTGAATCGTTAGCCGAGATCATAAAGAGCATACTGCGAGTATGTCAAGTATGAATCCCGGCTATAGCCTTTCCAAGATTATAATTAAAAGCATCCCAATGGATTCATGCACTAAGAGGAGTAAAACAACCCCGGTTTGATGCCTTTCTTGCACACAAACCATTACCGAGATAGCATCTTTATCTTTGAAATCATATTTCCTGCATATGCTATCCCACCCCGGAAGATGATTTCATTTCTAACATTCCATAAGCACCAATAAATAATATGCCAAAATAGGAACTTCCATCGTTTTATTTTAGTTCCCCTAATGAAGAATCCCATCTGTTCATATAATTGAACAATATCCGTAGGGATTACCATTGAAATACCCAACCAAGCGAAAACAACGTTCCATATCCCAACAGAAAATGCACATCCCATGAATAAGTGATCTCTATCCTCTATGTTTGAATGACAAAAGGTGCAAGAATGGGATATTTGTGAAATCTGAATACCATTTCGTTGCAGCTGCTGACATTTTGGTAACCTGTCCCGAATCAATCTCCAAGAAAATACAAGAACCTTTGAAGGCACATCACTTGCCCATAAATGTTTTAAGATCAAATATTGTTGTAATGTATCTGACTCATTGGATTGGTGTTGAACTATAATTTATATGCTGAGGCCACAGAAAACCATTTTGAATCATCTCCTTTCCACTCCCATGAGTCCTCAAAATTTCCTTCCACATTTACTTCTTGAAGCCTATCCTTGAGCTGTTGAAGAAGCTCCTCCTCTCAGATGAACAGATTGCATCTCCATACCCATCTCCACTCTAATCCTGTTGTTGGTGTTGGTACCAGCTCAACCAAAAAGGAGATTATCTGATATTCCATTGTCACATGATCTGACAATTGTATTGAAATCGAAATCTCACATGTATTACTTTAGGGTGATGGGAGGATGTTTGTCTCTGTTGCTTGGGTGATAGTACTGCAATGCCTGAAATATGGATGTTGAAACAATATAAAGTGCAGTCATCTTGATCAAGTCATTTGTTTTGTCTGGTAATTATCACTCTGACTTTTTCTCAATATGCTTCATTAGAAATAGCAAAATTTTGGGGTCACATTGAAGGCAAAGCATTAGTGAAACTTGATGACAAAGGTAAGCTGCTTGAGCATGTGCATCTGAGCAGTAGATGGGCGGGGGATATGGTTTACTAAATTGCGTTATGTATAGAGAGAGTTTGCTATCACTTCCAGGAGAGTTTGAGGAAGCAACTGAAGATGAATAAAACCAATAGTAGTGCCAGACAACAAAGATTAAATTTATGTAATGCTTTATGATCATTTCCATGATTTTTTTCATAATTACCGTAATTAAAATCTTTGCTTTTTTGGTAGGACTTTAAGATATCTACATAAGCTTTAGCCTTTTAGGCCACTATTTTTTTATAAGCATATTTTTGTTTATATCCTCAATGTGTTAATAGTTAATTTGTCTTTTGTTATGTCAACTAATCATTACAAACATTGACGTGGTTTTCATGTTCAAGCCCTACTTACAGGTTATTTACTCATTTTGCCTTAAAGATAAGGAGATATTGATCTTCATCGTGTGGGAGCTAGCTAATAGAAGGAATGCTTTGAAAGGGTTTGAAACTAATCGTTGCGGTTGAATTTCTCTTGCATCTTGTTGGTTTAATTGTTCTTCCATTGATGTTGATTAGCCTTCTCTTACATAATATTTCAAGACATCCCTAATGATACATACATGTGCAATAATGAAGAAATTATAGCTTCTGCATAACTCTGCTGATATTTCTTTTCTTATTTCTCTTCCTATGTCCAAATTTTATTTATCTGCATAATCTATATATGACCATAAGACAAGAAACTTACACAGTTAGCCAATTTAATCTTTATAGGACTGCCTGATAATTGAAAATTCTGAATATTTAATTGTTTCTTTTTAATTCAGCATTTGATTTTTCATTATTTAATCGAATTACTTATTAACACCAAAACATAGCATATTCAACGTAGTTGTTGACCCATGAAGAAATTTATTGTTGGAAAAATCACCTAAATTGTGGTCACTCCTAAAAAGAGGGGTGTGTTGCAAGTCCGTGTACATTAAATAAAAATAGTGTGTTGAGATAGATAATATAAATGGGGAACAATCTTCACCTTATAAATCGGTTTTGTAGGATTGGATTAGACTCATAACTCGCTTTTTGACATGGTATCAGAGTTTATCCTAAATCCATTGATGAATTTCTTGTGTTTGTCATGCTACAGGCGAATAGTCTTGAGTGTGAGGGAGGGTGTCAGAAAAACCACCTTAATTGTGGTCACTCTTAGATAGAGGGACGTCATGAAAGTCCCATATGACGGGTAGTCGTGAGCAAAAGAGAGACATGTTAAAGTCCCATATTTACTAAAGATAGTGTCTAGATAAATTATATAATTAGGGAAAAATCTTTACTTTACAAGCCATTTAATAGATTTGAATTAGGCTCATCCACTTTCTGACCATTCTGATGACCTATTCTTAAATCTTAAAGTTGCCAACGTTTACATGGTATAAAATTATGGTATTCCCTATTTCTAGTAATAACTCCAATCTCGGTATATTTTTAAAATAAATATTGTATTCTTATGATAGATGTGTCAAAGTTAACTGGTGCCTTTTTAGCTTGTTGCCTTGGAGAGTGCCGGTGCCTTAATGTACAAGTTCACAGAAAGTTGTGAAAAGTCTAAAATTTATTATCGGCTTAATTAGTACAGTGTAACATTACCTTCATCAGTAGCTAAAAGATGCAGCAAATCCAAATTTTTGAAAATACTTAATCATCATATACATGCATCCAAGAAATGACAGAAATGGTTCTGGGATCCCCATAATTGCCACATACCGTTAAATAAGAATAAAATAATTTTACAATTTTAACATTACATATTGTTAATATTATAAATTCTTGCTTGCTCTGAAATCCAATTTGTTTCCATAAAAATATAATAGGATAGAGAACTCTTCAATCCTAATCGCATCTAATTAGTTTTAATTTAATGAATCAATACGTGTTAACATTATTACTTGTGGAAAGTGGAAACTACTTTCACTACACTGCTCTGATGAATCATTGCACAAGCCCGAGGCATAATAGTAGCAAATTAAAGATTTATGAAATGTTAAATGTAAGAATTTGATATACGAAAATGTTTATTTGTGTGTGATATGATCCCCTGGTCGTAGTTTCCATTGCTTTGCAGAGAACATCGATAAAATTTCGGTAGTTGAATCCAGTGTTGTATATTGAGTTTGTTGAAACAAGAAAAAGACGTTAACAGAAGAACATACATTAGAAGCAAAACATCTAGAAAGTTGTACTCAGAAATTACAATCTAATTAAATTCACAAAATATAACACATGAAGGAGATGTATATCAGTATATAATGGTATAACTAATCGATTTAAACAACTTCAAACTAAACATAAATTTATAGTATGGTACAAAATACTAGTAAACCAACACAATCACTCTCAAGTAGCTACAACATATTATACACTAGTGAAAAAATGCATAAATCATATTACATCCATCAAACAACATGAACTAGGCACTGGAATGCAACCAGTTATGACCTGAGAACAAGACAACATAAGACATAATTCAAACTCAAGGATGTTGAAAAATAGAAAAACAGAAACTTTTTTTTCTGCCTTTTAATTTCTTTAAATGCTCTTTATTAGTTAATCAAATCAGTTTTTGAAACATCCTCTTTATTAGCATTGTTGAATGCATTAAAATACTTTTAATGGAGTTTAAGGGAGTAATGTAGCTGTTACAGACATTGTGAAGAAAATTACATCCTCTTTTTTAGCCTATTTTCTCTAATTAAATAGAGAGACACACAACTGAGAGGACAGAGCAGAAAATTACTCTGCTGTTCTAGTTTTCTGCACTTCCTTTTCTGCTGTTTTGTTTTGCTTATTATTTTTTCTGTTTTGACAAGTTAAAAAGAGTTGGGCAATTGTTCTGTGATATCCATAGCCTAAGGCCACGAGTGCACGTGTTCATAGGCTCGTTGTGTTAACCTTGGGGAGCAATCGACATTTTGGATTGCACCGAGGTCTAGCCGAATTTTGCTTTCAGGGCAGTGGTTTTCACGGCACAACAAAGTTTCAATTAGTTCTTTTCTTCTTGCTCTGTTAAGTGCTGATTACTATTCTTTATTTTTCTAACAATCTAAAAGCAAAATTTGTTACAGCACTGAACAGGAAACGACGATGAATGTACCAAGAATAATTCCGGATATGTCGAAATTGGAACCTTTAGTTGGCAAAAATTACAAGAGATGGTCACAAAAATTGTTGATCCTGTTTGAAACCTTAGAGGTTGATTATGTGTTATCTGAAGACCCTCCTGCTGAGATGGTTTCTCCTGCTACTCCTGTTGTCACACCGCTCTTTGGAGGAACCAAGGAAGCTGATGAAGAGGCTAAGAAGAAATATGAAAAGGACAACAAAACTGTTAGGGGTCATTTACTGATTCATATGGCAAATAATCTGTTTGATTTGTTCATCAATCAGAAATCTGCTAAGGTGATATGGGACACTCTGCTGAAACGTTATGGTGAGGATGATGCTGAAAAAAGAAAGTATGTGGTAGGAAATTGGCTGCGTTTTCAGATGCTGGATGATAAGCCAATCATGGAGCAAGTTCATGAATATGAAAATCTAGTTGGTGACATACTAAATGAAGGAATGAAGATCTGTGAGATATTACAAGCTAATGTGCTTTTGGAGAAATTTCCACCATCATGGAGTGACTACCGCAACCAATTGAAACACAAGAAGAGAAATTTGTCACTTCAAGAGTTAATCAATCACATGAAGACTGAAGAGGCCAATAGACTTAAAGATAAGCATGTTTTATTTTCTAAAAATTCAGTTAATGCTAATGTTGTTGAGATTTCTGATCAAAACAGGTTCAAAGGGAAAGGAAAAGAGAAAAAATTCCAGAAAATTGGACAACATAAAAATCATACTGGTATCCTCAAAGGTGACAACAAGTTTCAGAAAAAGAAACTTATCTGCTATGTTTGTGGCAAAACAGGTCACAAAGCATATCAGTGTTACATGAGACAGGGACAACAAAATCAAAACCAAAAGCCTGCTGTACCACTTGCACCTCAAGCACATCTAGCAGAAAATGAAGAAGTGATAGCTGCGGTGGTAGTGGAGGCAAACTTGGTGGACAACAAGGTGGACTGGATTATGGATACCGGTGCTTCTAAACACCTATGTGCAAACAAAGAGCTTTTTCATCACTTTGAGGATGCTGCTGATGGAGAGTGTGTCTTCATGGGAAATTCTGCTACAGCTGGAGTGCTTGGTAAAGGAAAGATTTTCTTCAAACTTACTTCTGGAAAAACTTTATCTTTGAGTGATGTTTTGTATGTTCCTTCCTTACGTAGGAACCTAATTTTTGGTAGTTTACTTAATAGGGCTGGACTGAAATTGGTTTTTGAAGCTGATAAGGTAGTAATAACTAAGAATGGGAATTTTGTGGGGAAGGGATATCTCGCTGATGGATTGTTTGTATTGAACACCATTTCTGTTGCTTCTAATGTTACTTCTTTGACTGATTGTGCTTATATTGTTGAGTCTGTTGATTTGTGGCATGATAGGCTAGGACATGTGAATATGGCTTCTATTAAGAAACTTAAAAATATGCATTTGATTAATGTACCATATGTAAATAACCTTTCTAAGTGTCCTATATGTGTGGAAGCAAAATATGCAAAAAAGCCTTTTAAACCTGTCACAGACAGAACTACTGAACTACTTGAATTAATACACACCGATTTGGCTGATTTTAAAAAAACTTTTAGTAGAGGAGGTAAAAGGTATTATTTGACATTTATAGATGATTTTTCTAGATATACCAAAGTTTATCTTCTAAGGTCAAAAGATGAGGCTGGAGAAATGTTTTTAAAATATAAGGCAGAAGTTGAAAACCAATTGGACCATAAAATTAAAAGGCTTAGGTCTGTAGAGGTGGTGAATATGGGACAATTTTTCTTAAGGATTTTTGTGAAAAGAATGGAATTGTCCATGAGACTAGTGCCCCTTATACTCCTCAACAAAATGGTGTAGCTGAAAGAAAAAATAGAACATTAAAAGAAATGATGAATGCTATGCTATTAAGTTCCGGTATGTCTAACCAAATGTGGGGGGAAGCTGTTTTGTCTGCTTGTTATATACTAAATAGAGTTCCTTATAAACGGCTAGATAAGACTCCTTATGAATTATGGAAGGACTTTGGACCTAACATTAATTTTGAAAGTGTGGGGGTGTCTAGCTAAGGTGGGTCTATCAGATTACAAGAGGACAAACATAGGATCTAAAACTTTTGATTGTGTATTTATTGGATATGCTCAAAATCGTGCTGCCTATAGATTCTTGTGTTTGAATGATAATTCTATTTGTGAATCTAGAAATGCAGAATTTTTTGAACAAGAATTTCCATTAAAGAAACATGTTAATGAGGTGGTTGGTTCTTCTAATACTACTTCAGTTACTTTATCTTTGCCTGCTTCTTCCTCTACTCTAAATGAACATGTTAATGAACCTAGAAGGAGTAAAAGACAAAGAACAGAAAGTAGTTTTGGACCAGATTTTGTTACTACGTTCTTGGTTGAAAACAATGATATTGATAAAATAAATGATGTTTTTGTATCAGCTTTCTTAATTGAGGAAGATCCTAAAACCTATTTTGAGGCAGTAACTTTTATTGATGCTAACTTTTGGAAAGAAGCAATTAATAGTGAATTAGATTCTATCATGTCTAATCATACCTGGGATTTGGTTGATTTGCCTAAAGGAAGTAAAACAATTAAATGTAAATGGATCTTTAGAAAGAAATTAAGGACTGATGGAATTGTTGACAGATTTAAGGCTAGACTGGTAGTTGTGGGTTATACACAAAAGAAAGACATTGACTTTTTTGATACATTTTCTCCTGTTACTAAGATTGCCACAATTCGTTCTCTAGTTGCCTTGGCTGCTATTCATGGACTTGTTGTACATCAAATGGATGTAAAAACGGCTTTTCTCAATGGTGATTTGAAAGAAGAAACTTATGTGGAACAACCCGAGGGGTTTGTGGTTCAAGGTCAAGAGAACAAAGTTTGTAAATTGAGAAAATCATTGTATGGCCTTAAACAAGCTCCTAAACAATGGTATGAGAAATTTGATCAAACTTTAGTAAGTAATGGTTATGTTGTGAATTCTTTTGATACTTGCGTTTACTCTAAATTGTTTGGACTAGAATGTGTGATAATATGTTTATATGTTGATGACATGTTAATTTTTGGGACAAACTTAACTGTGGTAAATGAAACAAAATTATTTTTGTCCTCTCATTTTGATATGAAAGATATAGGGGAAGCTGATGTGATTCTTGGTGTTAAAATGAGAAGATTTGATAATGGTTTCTCCTTGTGTCAGTCACATTATATTGAAAAGATACTGAAAAAATTTAACTGTTATGATGAATTGCCTGTGAAAACTCCCTATGATTCTAGCATACATCTAAAGAAAAACAAAGGTTCTAGTGTTTCACAAGCTGAATATGCTAAAATCATAGGTAGTGTTTTGTTTCTCATGAATTGTACTAGACCTGACATAGCATATGCTGTGAGTAGACTAAGTAGATATACTCATAACCCAGGAAATGAACATTGGACTGCGCTTCGTCGTTTACTTAAGTATCTTAAGGGAACTATGGATTGGTGTTTGTATTTTCATAAATTTCCTGCTGTGTTAGAAGGATTTTGTGACGCAAATTGGGTTACGGATAATGATGAGGTCAGTTCTACAAGTGGGTATATTTTTACTTTGGGTGGAGGTGCTATATCCTGGAAGTCTACTAAGCAAACTTGTATAGCACGTTCCACTATGGAATCAGAATTCATTGCTCTTGATTTAGCAGGACAAGAAGCAGAATGGTTAAGAAACTTGTTGACAGATGTGCCATTGTGGGGAAAACGGTCTATACCTGTTTCTATTCATTGTGATTCTCAGGCAGCTATTGGAATTGCCATGAATAGTGTGTATAATGGAAAGAGGAGACACATACGCATTAGACACAGTTCAATTAGAGAATTGTTGAAAAATGGTGTGATCTCTTTAGAATTTGTAAGATCTGAGAGGAACTTGGCGGATCCTCTTACTAAAGGTCTAACAAGGAAACTAGTTCTTGAATCATCAAGGGAGATGGGGCTTAAGCCTTTATGTTGAGGAAACTATGATGGATACCTTTTGTGGTGAAACGAAGCCCTATCAACAATCTATAGCACTACACTTCTCGTCTCTATGACATGTGGTAGTGAATTGTGGATAGATTGATCTTTTAATGAGTTCATAGCCTTAATTGTTGGGTGGTCCTTATGAGATGGACTTGATGGACTCACCACTTGTTATATTATGAGGCTGAGCATTTTTGTGCTCATAATGAATCCATAGCCGATTATGGTGGTGCTTTTGAGACGCACTTGATGGATTCACCTACGTGAGTGTGAAGGTGGGTCGCCTTCTATGGAAGACTTGGACAGTTTTTCTAGAGCACTCATGAGTACCCAAGGTGTGCGCATGGCCATTAAAGCGCTTGTTATGACTATCGCGGATATCACAGATTTTAAGGCAATACATGTGTTGTGGGGGTCTCAATTGAAGTTATGGTAGTTCAAGAATAATTCACTGCCTAGACAAAATTGTTGCCTTACTTCACTATGTATCAATTCAATCATTATGATATTGGTACTTAAGTGTTAATCCTTCTTTGTCCAATTTTTTTTTCTTTCTCTTCATGTTTTACCATTTGTGGGGGATTGTTGAAAAATGGAAAAACAGAAGCTTTTTTTTCTGCCTTTTAATTTCTTTAAATGCTCTTTATTAGCTAATCAAATCAGTTTTTGAAACATCCTCTTTATTAGCATTGTTGAATGCATTAAAATACTTTTAATGTAGTTTAAGGGAGTAATGTAGCTGTTACAGACATTGTGAAGAACAGTTTTTAGCCTATTTTCTCTAATTAAATAGAGAGACACACAGCTGAGAGGACAGAGCAGAAAATTACTCTGCTGTTCTGGTTTTCTGCACTTCCTTTTCTACTGTTCTGTTTTGCTTATTATTTTTTCTGTTTTGGCAAGTTAAAAAGAGTTGGACAATTGTTCTGTGATATCCATAGCCTAAGGCCACGAGTGCACGTGTTCATAGGCTCGTTGTGTTAACCTTGGAGAGCAATCGGCATTTTGGATTGCACCGAGGTCTAGTCGAATTTTGCTTTCAGGGCAGTGGTTTCCACGGCACAACAAAGTTTCAATTAGTTCTTTTCTTCTTGTTCTGTTAAGTGCTGATTACTATTCTCTATTTTTCTAACAAAGGATTGGTGGTTGGAAATGCTTTAGGAACTTTAGGAAATTCAGCCACCTTAGGAAACTCAGGTATTTTAGGTAACTCAGTCTTAGGCAACTCAGGTAATTTAGGCAACTCGGACTTAGTCAATTCAGGGACTTTAGGAAACTCGGGCTTAGGCAATTCAGGAACCTTAGACAACTCAGAAGCTTTAGGCAACTCGGGCTTAGGCACTTCAAGGACTTTAGAAAACTCAGGCTTAGGCAATTCAGAAACCTTAGGCAACTCAAATACTTTGGACAGTTTGGGTTTAGACAATTCAGGGACCTTAGGCCCTTCAAGGACTTTAGGAAACTCGAGCTTAGGCAATTCAGGGACCTTAGGCAACTCGGGCTTAGACAATTCAGGGACCTTAGACGTCTCGGATACTTTGGACAACTCTGGCTTAGGCAAATCAGAGACTTTAGACAACTTGAGTATCTTAGGCAATTCAGGAGCCTTAGACAACTCAGGAACCTTAGGTATTTCTGGTACTTTAGGCAACTCAGGAACTTTAGGCTTCTCAAGTTTAGGCAATTCAGGGACCTTTGGGAGCTCAGGTTTTTGGAATGTAGGGATCTTAGGCAAGTTTGGCTTTGTTAATTCAGGGACTTTCGTGCAGAGGTGGCAACTCGGGTTTGGGAAGTTGTGGCACTTCTGGCTTTGGCAATGTTGATTCGAGAAGATTGCGTGCTGTGACAACCACTGTGTGACTGCTTGTTGACAATAATATTAGAACCACAAACGAAAAAATCACAGTTGATAAACTACTGGTAGCCATGGTTGAATACAAGAACTTCAGGAGGATCACTAGGAGCTGGAGATCTTTACAAGCGTTTAGATATATTTTGTGAGTGTACACTACTGATGTTGTATTGTGTATGGGTACTTACATAGATGAAACTTGTAACTCAATGATGGGGTATGCAGCGTGAGTTGGTGGGAATTGGATGGTGTAAGCATTGTTAGCTCAACTTCTTATACACATGGTATCCCTCATAACAAACTTTAATCAGAACAGTTGTTGGTCAACTAATCTATCATCTATCTACATTAGAAGCAAATGAAGACATTTTAGTCACCTTTGATTTGTAGTGTTAAACAATTTCCTTTATCCACGAAAGTCAATGTTTTCCTTTACCGAAAAACCAAGGATTACTAGAGATGTTTGCCAATGAAAATAGTTCCTTGCAAGCTTTCTATGCCTTGTCAACAATCCAGACTCTATTTCAACCCCAACAAACTGTAATAAATTAATAAACTATTATTATCTTAGAAATGAGCAGAAACGGACAATAAGTTTACAACAGACAATAAATCTCATTCTGGTACACGTTTCACATCTCTAAACCTTACATAACTAACTTCTGGAAAGCTTTTCATGCAAACTAAAGCAGAACAATTTTTTGGCGCAGTTCTGTCTCATGTTGCTGTTCTCATGTCTCTATATCTATACATAAATATATCCTTACATAAATATTTATATTTTTATTCTGATATTTGAGTTCTATATCGTTGCTGTGGTGTTATCTGTCCAGTTTAGTTGTTATGCCTTTTCTTTTGGTACTTTTATAGCTTAAGGGTCCTATTAGTTAGTTTTTCATGGCATATTAATTAGTATCATATACTACATACTTTTCAAGTTCTTGCAGATCTTAATTGAGTAAAGTTTTGGGCATGAGCAAGTCACACGTTAGATAATGTTTCAACAAATCTGAACTATACAATTGTGTGACAGACGATATATTGATATTAGAGAGAAATAAGCACACATAATTATTTGGACTTGCTGGTCTACAACACAAAGTTTCACTTTCTTGCTGGTACATGAGAATCACACTTTCACTTCAGGATGCTAGTTCCCTCTTTTAATCTTTAGCTTTGTTATGTCCTTTATTTTCGTATAGTAACAAAAAAAAAAGTCAAAGTCAAATTGAGATAATTTATGCATTTAGTTAGTTGATAGTCTAAATATTTTATCTTGTTCATCAAACTTGTTATATTTTTATGTCTTTTAACTGGGCTATATCATTGAAAAGAAAATGTGTCGTGTTTACGTATTCAACACGCCTAGTTTTTTCAGACGCGAAGTGTTTAAATTACACTTCTCTCTGACTTTATTTTAAAGAATGATGCATATATGCATTATATTTGACTCTATTTTAATAAAAATGAATTATTTCAGTTTTTTTCTCATATATATAGTAATTGTCAACATGATTGATAACTAATTTCGAATGTTTAGTATCAAGTTTCTAATTAAAAAAAAAGGATTTTAGACGAAATTTTAGTCGATAACATCATTTTCTGGCAGGAAAATATTCCCTTCTACAAAATGCACCCTTAGTTGATTCAATTTAATAACCAGTCCCGTAAAAAAAAGCATTTACCCAGTTACATATAATTGTATCATCGTATAGTATTATGTTAAAACACGACCACTATTTATATGTACGACTAAAGAGATCTCCATATGTTAATAAAAAATGATAAATTATGCATTTTCACCAGGTAGGGAGCCATGCTTATCTAACAATATAAACTGGGATCTAAATGGATTATTACAATTAAATTGTAACCGACAAAATATTGGGTTCCAATTCCCTTGTTAAGATAAGTTTTTTTTTTTTTTTTTCAAATTTTAGTTGTTAATGGTTAGATTTTTGTTAACATTAGATCAAATCCATAACTTTTTTTTTCTCGTGTCTCTTTTAACCACTAAATTAATCTTATATATCGGTTAACTTATATGTTTATGTAAGAAGAATTTGATTCCTCTAAACTTTTCTGAGTTAAATTGTTTTATACTTCAGTAAAAATATTATAATTACTCTTGTTAAATTACCTAATGTAATAAATAATTAAAAAAATTGGTAAATATATATATCATTCATAAAAAAACTGATAAATATATCACATAAAATTTATATAAATATTTTTAATAATACTTATAACCAACTAAACAAATTTTATTCATAGTACTATTTAGTAATACTAGGATCAAAAGGAGACAATAGTCTAAATTATATACCCTATTTAGCAACACTAGGATCAACAGGGGGCCAATTTTATATATCCAATATATATATATAAGTGCAATATTTCATATAAAAGATTCATAAATATATGTTCCAAAACAATAATAACATTGACAAAAATTTATCAAAAACACAAATCTCTTTTACATGTCACAAAAATAATCTATAAATGAATTTTGTTAAACATTTTGAGCAATTTTCTATTCAATGCATATTACTACACAATCAATCAAAAACATCTTTGATCTTGTTGTGAAGTCTCTTAGCTATATTCATAGCTAAAAAGGTAACTCTAGCTAGAATCGATTAATTGAAACTAAGGGCACATCGGAGAGAAGACGCACTAAAAGTAGTTAGGTTGGTTCTAGAAATTAGTCATTGATAAAACTTATAGATACTTCATATTAACCAATAACATTATTACCAAAAAATTGAAGACATTTTTATTTTTAAGATAAACTAATTTAATTTTAATACTACTACAATTTTGATTAATCTTAGGTTAAGTGTTGACTTACTATGAAGATTACAACAATTTTTCTAGGACTGATCAAGAATTAATTTATCTAAAACAACAAAAATGTATCTTCAAATTGATATACATAATGTTAAGATTTAAAAGTCCAATTTAACTTGAAAATTAATATATTCTAAAAATTTCTTTTTTATAATTTTAAATATTTTATCCTTAAAGATTTCCCTTATTGATATTTTTTGTTTCCAATATTCTAAAAATTTCTTGTCTAAAAATTGCTATGCATATGTAAAGTTACATGTAAATTTCATAGCAATTATCTCATTTTTTCCTCTTTTAATGCTTCTTTTTGTGATTAAAATATAAGAATTAGCTTCTTTTGAACCCTTATCCAGTAGATGCTAAAATTAGTTGATTTATAAGGTGTTGGTTGTATTTTTTTTGTAGAAATTCACTACAAGGGCATGGAAGGAGGATTGAAGGTCTGAAGCTTCTCGCTCAGCGCAAAAGCCCACTCAATGCACCAGGCCCGCTTAGCGTCACCAGCTCACTTAGCGCGTGATTACTTATCCACCTGGACACTGAAGGCGCCCTTAGCGTGAAATTGTCTGCTTAGCGTGCGACCACGACACTGGACTGCATTTTAAAGGTAAAAAAAAGAGGGAATTAAGGGATCTTGGAAAAAACACAGACACAAGCTTAGCTAGGTCACAAATTTCACACCATTGGAGCTTGCATTTCACCATTTGTTCTCCATTCTTTCCATTTCCATTGCCCTAACCATTCATTTGTATAAGCCTCTCATGAGAATGAGAGGCTAAACCCCCTATTGTTGGGAGCTTAACAACCAAACGCTTTGATGTAATGATTATAACTATCTATTCAATGTTATTTTTGCATTATTGTTGTTTTTCTGAATTTTTATCATGCTAGTGGTTTGACCATCCATTTTCATGCTTTGTTATAGGGTTTAATACATTGGAAAATGGTTATTTCGTTAGAGCTGAAAAACACTTCTAAATGTACCATTTCTAGGGATAGAATGGTTTCGTTTAGCCTAAGTTAGTCATCTTTAATCTTAATGCAAATCGGTTAATGTAACTTTTAAAGGATTAGGAGCGAAATTAAGTGGTTTAGACTTTTGCACTTGAAGAATCATGGCTAGAATACGTTAGTAGAGAAGGTGATTGGAAAATAATGTTGAATAGCGGAAAATCTTCAATATTACATCAAAATTAGTTTCGGTTAGTTGAACCCCAACATACGTCGCATCTTGTTTCGACTATCACCGCAATACTCCAAGTGTTTATGTCTCTTTTTCTTGTATTTATTCTATTTGTAGTTGTATATTATTTACTCTAAAGAACCAAATTGATTCATTAATTGTCTAGAAACAAATGTGTATTAACTATGAGTACAAAGTCTGTAAAATCGACATTCAAATTTACCGTTTAATTATTACTTGGACAAATTTGTACGCTTGCCAAAGTGTTAACAATTACAAACTTTGACTTGGTTTTCAGGTTCAAGTACTACTTATAGCAAGGTTATTGTGCTATTACTCTGACTTGAAGTTGAAGTTAAGGAGATATCAATTCATGCTTGCTGACAAATCTCAATTTTTCCTTTGGTTTTACAATTTCGGTACTTTTAGATTCAAGCTTGCTATCAAATCTCAATTTTTTCCATAAAAGAAACATAAATATAGAGTATTCTTCAATCCTAATCGTATCCAATCTGTTTTGATTTAATGAGCCAATACGTGTTGACATCATTACTTGTGGAAAGTGGAAACTCCTTTCATCATACTGCACTAATGAATCAAAGCACTTGGTCGAGGCATAATAGTAGCGAATTAAGATCATATCATATGTTTAAATGTAAGAATTTGATATACGAAAATGTTACATTATATGTTATATGATCCACTTATCGTAGTTTCCTTTGTTTTGCAGAGAGCATCGATAGAATTTGGGTAAACCAAGAAAAAAAATGTAATGGCAAAACCAAAGCAAAATATCTAGAGAATTATACTCAGAAATTACAGACTTATTAAATTCACAACATTTAACACATGAAGGGATGTCTACAAGTATGCAATGATATCAATGTAATTGGACGATTTAAAAAACTTCAAAACTAAACATAATCTATAGTATGGTTCAAAATACTAGTAAACCGACTCAATTGCACTCAC
>PYAF01006013.1:2688339-2708670 GCA_007407185.1 Glycine tomentella | reverse complement strand
ATTTAAGTTTTAATTTAAAAATACATAATTAAAAATGCCATTTTATAAATATTTTATTTTAATTTTTTATAACTAACAACTCTGAGTTTAAATTGTTTATAATATTATTTTTCAACAACTATATAAATTATAACCTACTTAACATATAATTAATTATTATTTCTCTCATTGTAATTTTTTTTAAGTCTACTGTATATGTAACAACCATTAATAATACACAACATTAACTAATAACTAAATGGTTATAATAAGTAAGTAAAAATCATAAATAATTCTGATTAGAAAATTAAAAAAATATTTTATTTATAAAAATAACTAAATGGTCGTAATACTCTAGTTTAATAAAAAATAACATAATATTTTTACTATATTAAAAGAAAAATTAAATTCAGAAAAATAATCTTTTCACATGTTCTATGAAAAAATTTTCGTGAGAAATGAATTAAAAAATATTTTAAAAAATATCCTTTTTCACGAATGTTATTTTTAAAAAATATATACCATACATGAAAGACCAATCTATAATTCAGGATAACAAAAAGCTTTTTACATACCAAACATTCCCTTAGTACATTCTATTTAATAACCTGTCTGGTACTAAAAAATCATTGATCGAGTTGCGTATAATTTTGTCAACGGAAAGTATGATATTGATGTTGGTTTATTTTGATTGACTAAATCAAAATAATATAAGGTGGTCCACTTATTTTATCTTTTTAGGATTAAGTTGTTATTAGTTTTATCAGTTAATCTTATCCCTTATCTTTTTAGCAATTAAGTTCACGTTTTATGCATATAAAAAATAATCTCTTCGATGGGAAGAGATTATAAAAGGAGATGTGCACCATGGCCAAGGTACCTGTGCTTGTTATCTGAAAATTTCAATATACCATCAGTGAGTGATAGTGAAAGCATAGAAGATTTTTAAGGCAAAAGTCAGATTAGTTTGAAGACTCATAAACTGTTTACAAATTACTTAGATCACGGATAACTGCAAATCATCTTCGGAGCAAACAAAAATAGCAATGGCGGGAGGTATTTGTGATCTTGATTTTTTCCGCACTTAATATAATTGCTTATGTTGATTATGTATAAGCATGATTATATTATTTAGTTTTTCTCACATTTGGTATCAGAGCCCGTTTTGCCTCTGTCTTCTTTTGTTTGACACTCATATATGTGAAATATTGTTTCATTGAAATATGATTATTTTATTTGAACGTTTTAATTATTAAGGAGTCTTGGAATCATATGGAAATTGAATTTCTAAGCTTTCGGTAAATTAAAACATGGATTTCGGTATTGAAAATGACTGAAAAAATCATTGGATTTTTATTTTGGTTGAAACTAGGTCGAGTCAACTCGTTTGAAAATCGTAAACAATAGTATCAATGAAACATTTTCAATTTCGTGGCTTTGAGTTTTATGAAATTAACCCCGTATTCAAATCATGATTTTTGTGTCAGGATTCACATTCACATTTGGTTTAAAGTGATATTGTGTGACAGTTTATGATTTGAAATTTTCACATTCTGACACTGAATTGTATTTTTATTTATGTTATTGTTACTATTTTCATTTACACTATTTGGGTTGCTGAACTTTTATTTTGATCTTCATGAACCAAATAAATGATTATAAAGTATTTTGAATTAATGACAATTTTATGATGTGTTCACATAATTTATTGTTATTTAGATATTGATATTTAGTTTATATCTTTTATTCCATAAAGATATTAATGTTTAGATATTCAATTTATATTTTTTTATTCCATAAAGATAGGAATGTTTAGATATTCAGTTTTAGGGAAATCTTTTATGTATGTGGTCCATTTACTTCACTCATTACATGTATTAATTTGTGTTTATAAGAGAATATTTTGTGATATATGTTCACATGATTTTATTGTTATTCTGTCATTACATGTATTAATTTATGTTTTTCTATCCATGTAATATTAAGTTGATTAATCTGAATGATTGATTATTTAATTTTATTGTTTATGGTTAATTACAATAAAATTAATTTTGAAAATTAGATAATATTTAGTGATCTTTATAATTTAATTGATTAAAGTCTAGCCACAACAACTTTAATTATTTAAAGTATATATTAAGAGTCTCTAGAGCACAGAAGGTAAATAATATTAATTTTAATTAATCATAATATAATATAGTATATATTATCCCACATGAAATATAACTTGATAGTTTTATTATAATGTTTATGTGAATTTAATTGAATTAAAATTTTGGCCTACAGGCAAATTTTATGTCGCTAAATTCATAATTTTATAAGCATGACTTACATTGGTAAAGCATGATACACTATTTTTGTCTCAATTTTAATGATAAGCATATATGTTGAATTATTTTGCAACTATACAACCTATTTATATAATTGTTGTCCCGGAATTGAGAGGAAATTATTTTTCTATATGGAAAGAAATGATTTGTTGACGTTAGGGTAAATGAACATTGA
Source organism: Glycine tomentella (assembly GCA_007407185.1). Taxonomy (NCBI): domain Eukaryota; kingdom Viridiplantae; phylum Streptophyta; class Magnoliopsida; order Fabales; family Fabaceae; genus Glycine; species Glycine tomentella. The sequence goes on along the minus strand of PYAF01006013.1, from coordinate 2,706,186 downwards.
TTATGCTATCTTGAAAGTTGAGCCACTAGCAATTATAGAAAACGGTGAACCAGAAGAGATGGATCTATGAGAAATGGGAAAGATCCAACTAACTCTGTGTGATGTTCATTAAGACTAAAATATAGGCTGATATTAAGGGCTCAGTTGAACAGTATGACAATGTGAAAGTGCTCCTAAAGTATATTGATAAACAATTTGAGACTTCAGGGAAGACATTGGCCAATACCTTAATAATGAAATTTTCTTCCATGAAGCTCAATACTCTGAGGGGTGTGCGTGAGCACATTATGCATATGAGGGACATTGCAGCTCAACTAAAAACTTTAGAGGTGGACATGTCTGACTTCTTTTTGGTTCATTTTATTCTGAATACTCTACCAGCACCATATGGTCCCTTAAAATATCCACAACACACACAAAGACAAATGGTCTATTAATGAACTCATGACCATGTGTGTTCAGGAAGATGGGAGGTTGCAGTTGGAACAAGGAGAGAGTTCTCTTATGACGACTGAAAGGAAGGACACATGAAGAAAGACTGTCCTAAGTTCAAGCTATGGTTTGGAAAAGAAATATATACCTACCTATTTAATTTGTTATGAATCTAATATGATTAACCATAACACATGGTGGATTGATTTGTAATATGGTCTTTTCTATATTAATTTGCAAAATGATACCACTTATGATGCTATGTGTAACATTCACAAAAAAAAATATTTTTCTGATTAATAGGCTAAAAGAAAATTTTATCAAATAAAGCCTCCACCAAGTAGCTGTTCAAGATTTTGCACATTTCTCTTATGCTTTTCCATGTGGCAGTAAGGGAAATAAGTGAGCCGGAATCAAGCTTCAGAAATTGTCCACGTACAACTACTATTAAATGAAGGGAATGATGATTAGATAAGGAAAAGGAGATATTTTTTCCAACCAAAGTAATTTTTAACCGACTCAAAGCACTATAAATAGCCTAGAAAACTCAAACCTCCTACACAAAAACCCTCAGCTTTCTCTCTTCATAAAATATTTCTGCCACTTTTCTTTCTTTCTTTCACATAAAGTTACTCCGACAATCCACCAAAACTTTTGAAGATAGGCTAGGCTTCAATCTTTAACTTAGAAATTTTTAGGATTATTTCAGTTGCTTAATAGACATATTTAGTTTTTATTCTAAATGTCTAGGTGATAATTTGGTATCTAACTTAGTAGTATTTTGAAAAGGTTTATGAAATAATTTGAATAATTTAAATACTTAATTGGCCAGGTGTAGTTCTAAATTAAATTATAAAACTATGCTAAAAAATTTAATATATGATGTAGTGATTTAGAGCCTAAATTATTAGTAATTTGGAAGATTTTATAAATTATATTTATTAACGTTGGAATGAAAGGGGTAATAGTAACATGGCAATAAGCTGGAAAAGTAATAGTTTATATAGCCAACAGCATTACCCCAGCATTTCGTTTTCTCGGTTCTCAACCTTCCATGCACTTGTAATACTTTAGTAACTTTTGTCGGATCGGCCTCCACTTATATGCTATTCCGGAAACACACTAGCTTCGGATATTTACAGTCCCAAGATATGCCCAGTTCATACCCGAAGAACCTCTGCACAGTAGGGTGGTATTCCCTTACCGCATACTCACCTCGGCTCAATAGCACTGCCGAGATCTTACTCCCATATTATGTATCTCGTTATATCTACCTTTGCACCTCGGCACTTACTGATATATTCACGTACCATGCACACACAAAAGTGCCATACAAGTGCCGTCATACGCTCTTAACACACTCTCATCTCTGTGCCCCGACCTTCCAAATAAATTTCCGGTAGCATGTACAGCCATCTCGTCACCCATGTTGTCCGGCTATACCCCATAATCATGAACACACCCCGGTAATCTCGACAGCCTCTCTACAAGTCTGTTCACAACCACCTCGGCACTGCCGGAACCTTATATATTTACCTCGGTACCATTTACCTAGCATCTTAGCAGCTCGACGAGCTCGGCAGCCCGGCACCCATGCGAGCCCGGTACCGAACTCGGCCACCCATGTATCGAACTCGGCCACTCCTCATGCAGCTCGGCTTGCATCCGTTCCGGCCACTCATTCAATCCGGCCACCCACCTTCACCTCGGCATGAACCCAACCCGGCCAGCCCTTATCTCGGCATGAACCCAGCTCGGCCAGCCCCTACCTCGGCATGTACCCATGCCGGCCAGAACTTACCTCGGCCATACATCCAATCCGACAACTTTGAGCTCGGCCAAACGAACCCCGCAACCTTGAGCTTGGTCAATCCGGCAGGTATGGCAATTCGGCTCCAAGTCCGGCCATGCCTCCAAATTCGGTTGCCCATGGCAACTCGACACCACACAAGCGAGCTCGGCTTGCTACCATGAGTCCGGCAACCTTGAGCTCGGTTTACACCACCCCGGCCATCTATGAAACCGACCTTCATGAGCCCGGCCATCTATGAACCCGACCTCCATGAGCTCGGCCCATCTATGAACCCGACCTCCATGCGCTCGGCCACCATCCATGAACTAACCAGCTCGGCCTCCATGAGCGAACCAATTCGGCCACCATGCTCAATGAAGTCGGCCATCATGCATATCCGGCCACACACGTATACCCAGCCAACTCATGCATACCCGGCCACCCACATGTATTCTCGGCCACTTACATGCAAAGCTATACCCGGCACCTATCTTGGTCGGTACCCATGCCCGGCCAGCACCTCTCGGCCTGTACCCATGAAGCTGGCCACTCATAAGGAACCCGGCTGCTCTTAGGAGTCGGCCATTCATGAAACCGGCCACACTTGCCAAGGAACTCGGCCACTCGGCCACCTAACAGATACCCAGCTCGGACTTTAGCAAAAATCGGTCATCCATACTCAATGAACCCGGCCACCCATGCTCAATGAAGCCGGCCACCACACTCAATGAACCCCGGCCACCCATGCTCAATGAAGCCGGCCACCACACTCAATGAACTCCGGCCACCCATGCTACATGAAGCCGGCCACCATACTCATAGCAACCCGGCACCGAAATGGCAAGCCCGGCCATGCATACAACCGGCATACATGGCAACCTGACACCACAACGGCAAGCCCGGCCATGCATTCATCCGGTCACTCATACCCGGCCAACCACGACCCCCGTCACTCATGCAAAACCCTGCTATTTCGGCTAAGCTAGTGATATTCAAACCAAGCACACACATCCTGGAACACGCAGTTCCATTCTGAATTTTTATATATAGCTATATTAGGTAGGGCATCTTTAGGCCATGTAGGTTTTCACGTAAAATTTTCAGTCCTTACGTAAGCGTACAAGACCCATTGGATTAATTATATAATATATAAATAATTCCCGCTAGTTTCCTGTTGGTTATCTCAGTCATATATATATATATATACACATTAACTAAACTAAATAAACTATCCAAGTAAAAATCAACGTAATAATATATACTCTTATTGAATATATTCAATTCTTGGTAAAATATAGGAAAAAAAAATTTTAATATCACTAACCTGATTTTGGATAGAAATTAAAATTTTCGGTATCTTATAAATATTGAAATAGATTTATTTTAGTTGGTATAATCTTAAGTGGACAAGGTATGATATGCTTTAGGAAAGAGGAATAATATCTTCCTTACATTCTTGTAATATGAATGAGAATGATCCAGGTTTCAAGAACTGGACTTATGATTTTATGAGAATGACTCGAGTTATGTACACCAGGCCTATGATGCTGAATTTATGAGAATGATCCGGATGTGACAACCGAGCCTATGATGAGAGATCAGGTGCTAATACATGGAAATTCAAGCATGATTAGCGTAAGACGGCCACAGCATTCCTACATGATGTACACATGTAGAGGCCATGTGCACCTGTGACCATTGCATTTCATCCCATGCATTCATACATTCATGCATTCATTCTGATATATATATTGAATTATCGATCTGCTTAAGTATGTGATGAATTAGATTTGCTTTACTTACTACCTTTCTAAGGTATCTGATAGAATAGAATTGCCTTGTTTACTAACCTTTCTAATATGTTTGATATGATAGATTTATCTTATTTACTAAACTTTTAACGTATTTGGTGGTTTAGATTTGCCTACTGAGAAATTTATTTCTCATTAGATTTATTTTTATTTTTTTTAGATGATAATGATGGTCAGATTTCTTGAAACTGGAGTTTGGTTGATATGATGAAGAAACTATGTACTATGCTGGATTTTTTTTTAAAAGAGATTTGTACTTGTATATTTTTGTATCAGAGACATGGACTAATGTATCAGTCTTTCATATTTTGTAAATTTTATGATGAAGAATTTTTATTGATACTCGTTTCTTTAAAATTATAGCTCTATTGTCTCTACCTCAATTTATATTTCTCGACAAAAGACAAAAGGATAAAATAAATAAATTTAAAATAAGTAAATAATTAATTAAGTAATTAATTAAATAAATAAAATTAGGTAGGATGTTACACTATGCATGTTAATGTTGGCATGAATCAATATTTTATGAATGAGGATTCCTCTATGTTGTGACACCTAACATTAAGACACATCTCTATCGAGAGAATTAAGAGATTGGTAAATGAAAGGGTACTTAGTGCTTTGGATTTTGCTGATTTTGATATTTGTATAGATTGCATTAAGGGTAAGCAAACTAACAAGTCTAAGAAGATTGCAAAGAGGATCTCAAATCTATTAGAAATCATACATACAGATATTTGTTGTCCAGACATGGACACAAGTAGTCCGAAATAATTTATCACCTTCATAGACGATTATTCACGATACATGTATCTCTACTTACTTCGTTCTAAAGATGAAACTTTAGATGCCTTTAAAGTTTTTAAGGCCAAAGTGGAGAAACAATGTGGAAAGCAAATTAAGTTTGTGAAATCTGATAGAGGTGGTGAATACTATGATAGATACACGGAGATTGGACAAACACCTGATCTATTTGTGAAGTTTCTTCAAGAATATGGGATTGTTGCCCAGTACACTATGCCTGGTTCTCCGGATCAGAAAGGTGTGGGAAAAAGAATAAACCAAACCTTAATGGACATGGTGCAAAGTATGCTTAGTATTTTCAAGCTTCCTAAGTCATTGTGTACTGAAGCACTGAAGACGATAGTGTACATAGTGAACCGAGTTCCAACTAAGGCTATCCCAAAGACACCATTTGAGTAATTTAAGAGTTGGAAATCGAGTTTGCGACAAGTACAAGTTTAAGGATGCCCGTATGAAATGAGAATCTATAATCCACAAGAAAAGAAGCTTGGCCCAAGGACCATTAGTGGATACTTCATTGAAAATGCTGAAAGGTCTAAGGGATACAATTTGTATTGTCCATTTCAAAGTACAAGGATTATGGAATCAAGAAATGTTGAATTTCTTGAGAATGACTTGATTAATGTGAGTGATCAATCCAGAGATTTTGTTTCTGAGAAAGATCATTCAGTTACCCAACCATCCATTTCAAATCTTAGATTGGTTGTTATTAACAATATCCTTCCAGCTCAACCGGGTGTTGTGCAACCTATCATTCAAGATCCACAACCTGTTGATAATCTAGTTGATCAAGTTGTTCATGAGGAGCAAGAAGATATTGTTGATCAACCAATTGAACAACAAGTACCTCAAGAAGATAATGAAACAACATTAAGAAGATTTACCAGAATAAAGAAATCATCTATACTGAGTGACTTTGTTGTGTATCTACAGGACTCTGACTATACTATTGGAGCTGAAAATGATCTTGAAACGTTTTCACAAGCCATGAGTTCTAAAGAATAAAACTTGTGGTATGATGTTATGAAAGATGAAATGAATTCTATGGTATCGAATGGAGTCTAGGATCTTGTTCAGTTGCTTGATGGTGCAAAGGCCATTGGATGTACATGTGTCTTTCTAAGAGAGACTCATTTAGGCAACATTGAGAGATATAAAGCAAGACTCGTAGCCAAAAGATTTAATCAAAAGGAAGGAATCAACTACAAGGAGACATTTTCTCCTGTATCTAAGAAAGATTCTCTTCGCATCATTCTGGCACTGGTTGCACATTTTGACTTAGAGTTGCAACAAATGGATATGAAAACAACTTTTCTCAATAGAGACCTAGAGGAAGAGGTTTATATGAAACAACCTGAAGGATTCTCCTCTACTAAGGGTGAACAATTGGTATGCAACCTTAAGAAATCTATATATGGATTGAAACAAGCCTCCCGTCAGTGGTACTTAAAATTTCATGATGTTATTTCTTCATTTGGTTTCGTAGAAAATGTTATGGATCTCGTATATACTAGAAGGTCAGTGGAAAAAAATTGTTTCCTTATTTTATATGTGGATGATATTTTACTTGCAACCAATGATAAGGGTTTGCTATATGAGGTGAAACAATTTCTCTCTAAGAACTTTGATATAAAGGATATAGGTGATGCCTCTTACGTTATTGGCATCAAGAGACAGAGTAAAAGGTGTTCATTGTTTGTCTCAAGAGACCTATATTAACAAATTTCCCATTATGAAGGGTGACAGGTTTAATTTAAGCCAATGCCAGAAAAATGATCTTGAGTGGGAACAAATGAAGAACATTCCTTATGCTTCAGTTGTTGAAAGCCTTATGTATGCTCAGGTCTACACAAGACCTGATATTGCTTTTGCGATTGGAGTGTTAAGGAGATATCAAAGTAACTTAGGTTTTGACCACTGGAAAGTTGCAAAGAAAGTGATAAGATACCTTTAGGAAACTAAGGATTATATGCTTATGCACAAAAGGACTGACAATTTAGAAGTGATTGACTACTCAGATTCAGACTACACTTCCTGCGTTGATTCGAGAAAATCGACTCTGGGATATATTTTTATGCTAGCCAGTGGAGTTAGAGCAGTATCAGACAGACCTTAATTGACTGCTACTTCCATTATAGAGGTTGAGTTAGTTTCTTGTTTTGAGGCTACCTTACATGGTGTATGGATAAGGAGTTTCATTTTTGGGCTTAGAGTTATGGATTTCATTCTAGGCTATTGAAGATATACTATGATAATTCAGCTGCTATTTTTATGGCTAAGAATAACAAAAGTTGTAGTCGAAGCAAGGACATTGACATTAAGTATCTAGCCATAAGAGAATGTGCTAAAGATAATACAGTGGTTATTGAACACATTAACACTGAATTAATGACTGTCGATCCTTTAACTAAGTGTATGCCACCATTCAAATTTAAGGATCATGTGGAAAGGATGAGACTTGGTTCCCATATGTGATTTTCATTGTAATAATGATATTAAGAAACTCTATTGTGATGTTTTTCATTCAGTTTATGCGTATCTACAGTTATTTATTCTGAGAAACATCAATTAAGTTTGGACCTAGAATAAACATTGAGTTTATTCATTAAGTTGTATGGACTTGATAAATATAATGCAATGTAATACACGGAAAGTACTACTCGCGTATATATTAGAGGAACTATCGTCATGATTCATGTATTTTATTTCTCACTAAGGTGTATGATAAGACATGTGGACCAAGTGGGAGAATGTTGGTTTATTTTGATTGACTAAATCAAAACCACATAAGGTGGTCCACTCACCTTATCTTCTTAGGATTAAGTTGTTGCTAATCTTATCAGTTAATCTTATCCCTTATCTTTTTAGCAACTAAGTCCATGTTTTATGCATATCAAAAAATAATCTTTTTGATGGGAAGAAATTATAAAAGGAGATGTGTACCATGGCCAAGGTCCCTGTGCTTGCTATCTGAAAATCTCAGTACATCATCAGTGAGTGATAGTCAAAGCATAGAAAATCCTTAAAGCAAAAGTCAGATTAGTTTAGAGACTCATAAACTGTTTACAGATTACTTAGATCACGGATAATTGCAAATCATCTTCGGAACAAACAAAAATAGCAATGACGGGAAGTATTTATGATCTTAATTTTTTTACATTTAATCTAATTATTTATGTTGATTATATATAAGTATAATTAGATTATTTAATTTTTCTTTTTAGTTTTCTCACAGAGAGACCCGCTGTTTATGTGTAAAGACTAAAGAAAATTCCATACGTGAATAAAGATGCTTTATGCACTTTCACCAGCTAGGGAGCCATGTTTATTTAACAATATAAACTGGGTTCTAATTGATTTTGGTCATTTTTGATAGATATAAACATAATAAATTTGATTAGTGTAAATCATAACTGGCGAAATCGGTCATCGGGTTCCAATTCCCAGTACTACATGTTATATAAGAAGAGTTTAAATGTAAAAACTTTTATACTAAATTAATCAAAAATTATTGTTAGTTTGAATTTTAAGATAAATTGTAAAAGTTAATAAATTTATTATTATACACCATAGTTTGTGATTAAATGAGTGTTATTATATAATATATAATCTATTTTCTTATGTAAGAAACACCAAAAATGGAAAAATTAAAAATAAAATAAGGCCAATGCTTAAACAATCTCACCCTCGTACAGGACTACAGGTTGCAACAATTTCACCCTGGCACTAGGAATCTTCTCATTCGTTACATTTTCTTTTGAAGAGAACAATATAAGAACAACCATAAACCCTTGCAAAGTACACACATTATCCAATCTGTTTTCGACCTTTCTGTTCAATGTAACAAAAAATTACAAGGAATCAGACACTTGTTATTGATAGTGAAGACAAACGAAATTAAAATGAGATTTCTCTAATATTACCATTCTGGTCCCAAGCTGTCAAGTGCATGCTTTATTAGAATGACATCCAATTCCATAGAAGCTTTGTAACTCATGGTCCAAAACATTCTTCCTGTAAATGTATCAGTTTTTTCATAATTGAGAGTCAAAGAGTGTTAAAGTAATAGGATATGCCCTGAAAGTGTAAATATTTTTTTTATTTTCAACCAATTACAAATCATCATATATCATATCATATAATAAGTTTGATAATTTTTATAATAAATTATCTTACAAATTATACAAATAATTAGGAATTATCTTACAAACTAAACAAATAGTTGGGAGATGTTGGAAAATCTAAGGGGATAAACATAAAAAAAAATTTCTCTAATGACCTATGAGAAATTCATATAAGTGAATTTAATGTCACACTTTAATTTAAAATTTTAATATTTATAAATGTTATTACCTTCTCACTTTTATCTGATATAAAATTTCACCTCTCACCCTTATCCTTCCAATAGAATTGTGATGATTTACTTGGCATGCCTGCCAATGTTCCATGGAAACTTCCATTGGGAAATATGAGAGGAATTAGTACCAGGAACATATGCACCAATTCCATGTCCTATGCGTGATTGGAGGATCTAATTGAAGAGAAATGAAATTTTCTAGTTTATTGTTTTAAAAAATAGTGAATGGACCAAGATTAAGTAAGATCTTCACTTACATCCTTGGATAGGATCCTGTACACATCAAAGTACAGTTCTGGGTTCACTGTGGCAAGTTTCATGGACCAAAACTGCAAAATGTATCTTTGATAAGTTGACTTCTATACATAGTTATAAAAGAAGGGTGATTTGGCTGACGTGTCGCGCTCAAAAGCCTTCTTAGCTTTTTTTGCATACGTGTCCGCTGCTGGCCTTCTTCAGTTACTTCACTAAAGCTTCTTCCGGAAACGCTCACTGCTCAACAACCATTTTTGCTTTAACTTTTCTTCCTTCATCATACGCTCAACATTTCCGCCGAATCCTCACCTACTCTTCTTCCTTCACACGGTTCGTTTGGTAAGTCCCCATACTCTGTTGTCTCGCATCTCACACAACACTGCCTCTCTCTCCTCTCTTTCTTCTCTTTCTCACACTCTTGTTATGTGGGTTTTTTTTTTTCTTCGGATGGAATTGACGGTGGTGACGAGGGAGAGCACTACCACGAGATAATCCTGCTTTCGATTCTCATATGGCTGAAGAAGAGACCACGAGGTGAAATCATATGTTTGATCATTTTTTCTCTGAGGGATGTTTTCCATTCGTTCAAAGTTTTGATCTTTCTGAAGATTCTTCATCTGGGTTTTCGCTTTTCAGCCATGGTCGTCTGTTGTTTTTGGTTTGTGTTTGTGTTATTTTTAGCTGTCACAATTTTTTTCCCTTTTCTGCTTTAAAGTAACTGCTTTTGTTGTCGTTGAGTTTTGTTATTGGAAATGGAATGGGTTTAGTGTGACGTGTGCATTCTGACATTGTAAATTTTTGACCATGTTGTGGATTATGGTGATGATCACGTTGTTATTACCAAGGGACTGGAGTTTTGGGGCTTTTGTTGTATTCTTTGGAATGGAAAAGGGGCTATGCTATTAATAGTCTTCGGACGATACATTGGTTAAAATTTCTGTAATCCATGTAAATTTCTGGGGGAAATTTTGATTCTCTAATTTTTCTGATTTAAGCTCAATTTTCATTGAAATGCTTGCCAATAAGCCTAATCATCATGTATTCATGTCACAGTTTTAAATATGGATTTTCTCATAAATAAGGCTTGGTGTCCAGTAAATATGGTTTACCGCACAATAGCTGCAAATGCTCTTTTACACGTGGCTATGCATTACGGAAGAGTGGGTTTGTGTTGAATTGCTTTTTTTCTTCTTTTATGTTAACTGTCTCTGCTCTCTGGTACTTAAGTACTTTAGTGCAATGATAGGTGTGAGTTAAATCATTAATGGCAATGGGGGAAAACAAATGGCATGCCTAATGAGTAGAATTGTTTGTTCACTAAGCATTTGTTCTTAGTCTTCCTATATGATAATTTAGATTGATTGGACATATGAAACTGTGTCAGTTTGTTTATTAGACAGTTCCAGTTATGCGTGCTGCACCAGTTTTGACTCGTGCAGGTATTTGGAATCATTTTTTGAGTGCTTTGCTAATTGCTAATTTTCTGGTCGAGAAAACTTTGATTTATTCTTAATTTTTCCTACTGTTTATGACTCTTTATGATTGGACCTGAGATAGGAAATGTGTTCTTAAACAACTAGACTAGGAAATAGGAAATGGATTCATAATTGAACCTGAGAGATTCTATCCCAAGACTAAAACAACTGGACCTTAATTTCTCAAATTATTGGAAATTAGTGCCTATATCTTTAGATATAAACTCTAATTCCCAGTTTACAATTACCATGTAAATTAATAAGATAATCCTAAATATCATCCCCTCATACTGCAGTACTTAATATGACAATTCTAAGCTTAATTACTATTCTTTAAATCTTTGGAAAAAAACATGTGTAAAGTTCGTAGGCAACAAAATTATGGCAGAGAAAGGAAAGAGGGTATAGCTGTCCATAGTGCAAAGATTTTATCTAATTGCAGAAATTGCCTTGTACTGAATGGAACACACTCACAACAGCAAAGCGCTATGTAGGGGTACGTGTATCTAGCTTGCTATAACAACTATATGTTTGCATATATGAACACCAGTGGACAGTGACCCTTTTATTCTCCTTCAGTTGAAAAGCCTGATATTGAAACCAAATGAGTTGTCAGGGTATGAACCTTCTATTTGCTTAATTGATTACTTGTGTGGCTAATCATTCCCTAAACTGGAAACAAGTTTGCTAGACATTCATCAATTGTTATTGGTCAACCGCCTCCCCTTCCCAGACACACACAAAAAAAAAAAAAAAAAAACTCTTACCTTGAGGATTTCTTTTCTTAAAATGTAGTAATCTGGGCAATGTGTTCTTAGTAAATTATACTTGGATGACATACATCAGAGGTTAACTTTAAAGGTTTTAAGTAGAGGAATGGTGAACCAAATACTGTTAATAGAAGTGCATTAAAAAAACTGTTTAGGCATTTAATTTGTCTTTAAAAATATTTAGTTTGTGTTTCTTCAAAACTGACGAGTAGTTGCCATGTATTTCAAGGTCTCTTTTCTCAGTGATGCTTCTGTAAATTTTTTCAGCTAGTGGTTTGATAGAAACATTGAAGGAGCGCATGTTCAAGCCTTCCCTGTCAACTCTAATGGGTGAAAATACAAAGTAATTTCCACATTATATTTTCTTTTATTTGTATGTGTTGCTGCAAGATGCTTGCATAATCAAATATAATTGTTTTACAAAGTTCTATAGCTTTATGTTTCTAGAGTTGCTATTGCATCACCCGTGGATCCTGTATATGTAGCTGCAAAGAAGATGTGGGACTTGTGTGTTAATTCAGCTGTTATTGTGTCCTTGTTGGGAACCAAGATTCATGGTTACTCATGTAAGATCTTTTTTCAGAGATTTTAATCTCTTCTTTTGGAAGTTGAGGGTGTGGAATAATATACATGATTGCATGTTTTTGTAGTGAAGAACTCTCAAGGTTTGGGGTATAAAATACTATTCTCTGGTAGGAGCCAGGTTAATCATTGTTAGATGCTTAATGTTTTCTGTGCTCATGCAGTTCAAAGGACATACTAATGCGTGTTGTGGCTCAAAATCTTTCTCCTGAGTTGACTCTCGTGGAAAAGGTTGTTATTTCATTTTAATATTTATTTTTTGGTTCTGAATCAATCTTCATTATATTATTTTTTATTCACAATAAAACTTTCATTATTACATTATCTTGATTCTCCTTTTATCATCTACTTCTCGATCTGTTTTCATTCCTTTTCAATCTTAAACCTAACATAAACTATGTAAACTCTAAAGTTATATCATATCTACATACCAGTGAATGAAAAAACCCTTCCTTGCTCCACGTGCATGCCGTTGATGTTTATTATTACTATCTACATTCTACATTGATGGAGTATGTCTTAATTAAAGTAAAAATCCCGTTGGGGTCATTCATGGAATGTGATCCATATAGATCACGTACATCAATCACATGCCTAAGAGAAAACATAGGAATAGTGGCCAATAAGAAGAATAATCATGGGTCAAATATGCTTTTTTGTCTTGTATATTAATATTAATTTGTAGCGGCAGCGTGGCAGGTATCCACTATTCAACCAATGTTATTATATTTTCTCTCAAGTTTTGAAGAGAACAAAGCTTATGATAAAATAATTAAAATGCGTAAGACAATCCATAACAAGTTGAGATCTTGCATTAATCAAGGATTTGTGAGTTGGATTATTAAAACATTGTTCTGCCGTAAGATAGTCAACTTATGCCATTTGCCTTGCTTACATGTTCCATAACAATCATTGATGTATATGAAATGAAACCATAATATAATTTGACTTTCCTGTTTTGCATCAGTGTTGAGGTTGTGATCTGTTGGGTGTTTATGCTACGCCAACTTTAGTTGCAGAGGAATAATTATTCCTGGACCAAGGATGGCAGGTAAATCATGTAATTTTTGCTAGAAAAGAAGTCTTTTTTCAATTTATTTTTTTAATACTATTATGCATCTTGGTATGTGATTCAATTTACATTTCTGGAAAACCTTCTAAATGATGATGAAGGAGTCATCTAGGCATGAACATTTGTGGTGCCACCTGTTGCTTCAAAGACCAGAGTTCTAGTTTAACACGCCCCTTCACACGAGCCCTTTGGGCTTGAAGCATGGACAATGCACAGACCCAACTACCTTGTGCCTTTTTTTTTTTATTATCTTAAATATGTTTGGACAGCAAGGATTGAACATCTAGACCACTAGATCATAGTAAAGAGATTCTGATATCATGTTAAGAACTAACTCTCCCAAAACCTTTAGCAGTTAGGTGAATACACATGAACGATTTTATATTATATTTCTAAATTATTCTATAGCTAACCGACCTAATTAATGAGAAAAAGTTGGTGGTGGCAGTTGAATTAATTATTTAGTTGTAGAGGTCCATTGGTTTATCACCACTTAAGATCAAAGGAATAGATCAGGAAGACTATAAAGCACCAGAAGTTACCTGTGTATGTCTTCTTCTTCTTCTTCTTTGTTATTTACCTATTGATCTTCCTCCTTAGCTTATAGAAGTAAAAGTTTGTTATCATTGAGATAAGGAGAAAACACATCCCTTAGGAGATTATTTGAAATGGAATATACTAGCTTGGCAAACCATTGAGTATTATAGTGGCTCACCTATAATTAATCCCATATCTCTGTTGGACAATAATTCAGAACATGAATTCCAGGATCCTCAGGCAGTTATCAAGCAGATTCAATCCACCTGTTTGTCAATATCTGATAGAGAAAGTATGTTAGCCTCGAAGGGCAGATATGTATGACTGGAAATTTTGGCTTTTAGATTGTAAATTCTAAGGCCCCGTTCCGGGTGGTTGTCAGTTTGTGGTTTATAGTTTTGAAATGTTATTTTAAAACGAAAGTGTTCAGCAAAATCTGTGAGTTTTGGTTTTTACTAAATTTTAAAACTGTTTTTTACCCTTATTTCAAAAACAATAAAAATTGGTTTGTTGAATTTTGTTGTTAGTCTTACCCTGTCTCACAGACCCCTTCATGTTCACGTTAAACAGCTAATGCTAAACACATTCTTTTGAAATGGCCCAGATGAAAAAGTATTGAACTTGGAAACTCAAATTTCATAAATAATTTTGTATGCTTACTACTATATGTTCAGTTTTAATAAGTTAATTTGCATAGCCGAGACATGCAAGAGCTCATTGCCAAGAAGCAAGAAAAAAGTGAAATGTGTTTGATGGAGGTGAATAATTTAATAATTCAATGGTTTGTTGTCTTGAATAAAAGTTTATGAACTTTTATTTTGATATTTCTTGACAGGAGACACAAACGTTTTGTGAATTGGAAAGCTATGACTGAGCAGCGTGTAACTGAGATTATGGCTTCTTTGAAGGGTGTGCAGGTATCTAAGCAAGTTTATTTCCACATTTTTTCACTTTTCAAGAATATATACCCTGTTATTAGTTCTTTATTTTAATGTACTTCCTTAATTAATAATGGTGTAACTTTGTTTGTTTTTTTTTTTTGGGGGGGGGGGGGGGGGGGGTACTGTTAAATACTTTTTTTTATACACTCCAGAATGCTTAGCTGGCCTCATCATCACAGTTACATCTAGGAAATCCATTATCATTTGCAGATACACATATGAGGATAGAGGTAATCACAAGCCCAGATGTCACTGCTTTTAACATTGATCCAAATTAATGTCGCTACTTCCTCAATTCATCTAAGGATATAATTTAATGGGCCATAGTCATACCCCAGTGAACACCCCCCAACCTCCTCCCTTTCAATTGTCTTGCCCTATCAACAGTTGAAAAAAAAATTGAAAACTCAGTAAGATCCAAACCAAAGAAAAAGCAAAGCATGAGATCCAAATCAAAATACATACAAGTCTTTAATTCTTGTCCCAAATTAAACGATCTACAACATTTCCTTCTTTATAAAATTTATTTATATCTTTATTTTTAACGTGTTTGTACCATTGTATCCTCTTTCTTCTTCAAATATGCAGGTCAATGTTCAAATATATTTTTTTATTCTTTATATTGTATTTATTAGAAGCTAAAACAAGATGCTGACATAATATAATTTATCTAAAATTATGTTTTGTAGATTGACATGCTATCTGTCCCTTCTCATAAAAAAAATGGTTTTTTTTCTCTCTTAAACATAGTAATCTATGTGTGCATTGGTTGGTTTTGTTCAGTTGTCATGTGCTTTGGATCCGGTTTTGTCTTACCTTGCTATCAACTATCTGGAACGGTTCCTAGCCAACCAAGGGGTTTTGGTAAATATTCCAAATGTGCTAGCTTTTTTAGATTGTCTGTTTATTTTCTTCATTGACCTTCAGTTATATTGTTTCATATTCTTATTTTTGAAGATTAACGAATATAGAGTAGTACCTATATATATTTGATTCTCCTTTCATAAGATATGACTCAAATTTGGTTTATGTAAATGTAACAGCAACCAAAGCCATGGGCCCTTAGGCTCATTGCTGTCTCTTGCATTTCTCTTGCTGTGAAGATGATGAGAACTGAATACCCTGTCACTGATGTCCATGTCCAGGTGACTTATGCAATAAAGTGATGTTTTGATAACATAAGACGGTTTGATGAGAAAAAAAAATGGTAATTTGATGTGTATTCATTGAAGGTGATTTTGTTTTATTAGGCCCTTTTGAATCAAAGTGATGGTGGCATTATCTTTGAGACACAAACAATACAAAGAATAGAAGCACTCATCCTGGGAGCACTGTGCCACCACTGTTTTCATACCTTTCTTCCACAATTACCTAATCTGGTCTTTTTTGGGTGTTGGAATGACCACTTACACGGTTTGGTACCTTGCTGTTGCAGCCATCCTTCATGGCCAGGTGATAAATCACTTGTGTGTAACAATAGTGTACAAATAATTAAATTATTTATCATAATTATAATAACGATGAAAGGACGGGGCAACAGGGAGTTAATATGGATTTTTTAATCTTGGTCAGAGGCAACGGGGAGTAAATATGGTTAAACCACGTTGTGTTTCTTCTCTATCTCTTTCTATTTTTTTTTTTTTCTTCAATATTTATTTGTTTAATTTATATAGAAGCCAAAAATTTATGCTCATTCATTTCATCTTTGGTTATATTTTCACACACAATTTGATCCATGTCAAACCCAGCTTTATTATTATTTTTCATTTCAATGTCTTCATTGTAATAATAACAACATTGTTCTTTTAGAAGCCACAAGTAAAATGGTAGTGAAAATAACATAACGTGAAAATAAGTCATATCTTGGAGTATTGTATAACATCATTAAAATGGTTTTGTTCACACAAAATAGTAGTGAAAATAGCAGGAACGTTACTATGGGAATTTTGGAATATTGGACTATTGTAAAGGACATGCAGTTATTCTACTACAGTCCTGGGTAGTTTATAACCTGAGCTAGGTTAGCTTAGTTAGTTAAGAGTTAGTTACTAAGTTAAAGTTAGTTAATTGTTCTAACCGATTAGTCTATAAATACAGAAATGAGGGAGAGGTATGTCTACCACCAAGTCACCATCCTAAGCTGCATTCTTCCACTGGTTTGTTTATATGTAAGAGATTGAATTAATACAAACCGCTCATTTTTCACAAGTGAACACCTCCAAACCCCAAAACCAGAAAAGAATAAGAAGTAACCAAATTCAGAGCTACCAGAAAGTAAAAAAAGTCTGTCTCCTGTAGCTGACGTTACTTGGCAAACATCTTTAAGGTGCCAACTTCTTTTCTTTTCTTAAAATAAAAAATTAAAAGTTCTATTTGGTTTAAGGAAAATTTTCTATTTCCATATTTTACTTTCATTAACAACTACAAAAGTATCACTTTGGTTTCACTGTGTTTCTGGTAAGAAGACAAGAGATAGAAGTATAAGCATTTCCAAATGTACCAAGCAATGATAAGTGATAACTATAGAGAACCAAAAGTAAGAAGAAGAAAAAAACATTCTTGGGTCTCCACCGAAGAGTATAAGCTTTATGGAAATATTAGATACATGCTTTGACAATAACACCTATTGCTAAACACATTCTTTTGAACAATGTCAATAAAAACAATTATTTATTTTTAAATTTTCATCATATAAAATAGTAGTGAATAACAGGAAAATAAAATGGTGATATTTTAAAAAAATTAAAAATATTTATAGTTTTATTATTTAAATTAAATCGACTGAAATTTTTAAATTCTTTATTTAATTCAATTATTACAATAATCATCATAATAACATTTAGTTAATATATTTATTATAAAATAATAATTTAGTTTTTAGTTATAAAATAATCAAAATTAATTAATTTAAATTACTTTATCAATAATATCATTAATAAAACTATTAATAGTTATGATAGACATAAAAATAAAATTAATTTGTAAAAATGATTTTTGTTATAAAAAAGTTTTAAATGCT
>PYAF01006013.1:2670255-2688239 GCA_007407185.1 Glycine tomentella | reverse complement strand
CTTTGTTATAAGGCAAACAAAAGTTAATTAATTTAAATTACTTTATCAATAGTATCATAAATAAAAATATTTTAAATTATGATAGAGATAAAAATTAAAATAAATTTGTAAAAATGATTATTTTAGCAAAAAAGTTTTAAATTGCTTATTCGTTGTATCATAATGTAAATTAGTTTTAATTTTATTTTTGATAATAGAAACAATAATTATCATTTTTGGAAAATAACTATTTTCTAGGCTATCATGGGTGAACCTTTATGAAATTTTTTTTTTAAAAAAAAAATATTTAACATAGTTACATATCAAATAATCAACAATATTTATTTTTATTAAATATATTATTTGTTTTAAATTTTCATCATATAAAATAATAGATATATAACAGTAAACTAAAGTGTTGGCATTTTAAAACAATTTTAAAAAAATTATAATTTTATTATTTAAATTTAATCAAGATTTTGGAATTTTTAAAGATTTTTTATTTAAATTAGTTCTTACGATAATCAAAATAATAATTTTAGTTAATATATTTTTGAAAAATAATAATTTGATTCTTTATTATAAGATCATTAAAGTTAATTAATTTAAATTAATTTATCAATAATATCATAAATAAAAGTATTTTTAGTTATAATTGAAATAAAAATTAAAATTAATTTATATAAATGTAGTGAAAGGAATAATGAGTACGCGCACAGGTCAAAAATCAGTGTCCAATACACAACCAATATCTCTTTCATAAGTTTCAGGAGGTGCATCTTCACCCCTCAACTATAATGGGTCCGTCACTGAAGATATGTAAACCAAAACAAGTTCTTGAAGCAACCTCATTTGCTCACTAATATTTTCTCTTCTCACCTACAAGCAATAAGTTGTATAACGAGACATAATAAAAAAAAATGGGTTTCTCCAATCATAAAAAACATTGTGGTATAATATTTTATATTTCCCTATAATATCACGTCATATTTCTTATTTTAAACAACTCAATCAAATTTTTCCTTCAATCAAGAAATTCACTAAAATTTCTCAAATAAATCCGTTAATATATCTAACCTTTTATATTTTATTATTCATGTTAATTTTAAGTTAATATATTTAACACCACCACCATACTTATATGTGTAGCAAAATTAATATAGTTCAATAAAAATAACATTTAAATGATACAAAAAATAGGATAGACCCCACAAAACTGTAGAGGAATCGATGCTTGGAACACTCCACGTCACAAGAGAACTTTATGTTAGAAGTGCTCTTATATACTAAGTAGGGATGATAACTTGTCACATCATCAATTATAGTTCACTGTAAACTAACGATGAAATTATTGAATAAAGTATATAAAAATTTAAAAATATATAATATAAAATACGTGGAAAAAATTTAGGTGATAAAATTCGTTATATGATGATAGCCGGATGATGAAATATGCAATTAAACTTATTTTTAAATATAAAAGTTATATTTTGGTTTCAAATTTTATAATTAAAGCTAGTATTTTAGCCTTCATTGTGCATAATAAATATTTATTTTATAAAAATAAAATTTATAGTAAATAAATACTTCTAAATATTTAAATTATATAATAATTAAATCTATAATAAATAAATATTTTTGAACACATTATATTTTTGACTTATAATAGATATTTTTTTAATTATTAATATTTTTTAAAAATATTGATAATTTAAAAAAAAAATCAAAATTCAAGTTAGAAATAGTTAATGAAAATGATAGATTGAAAGAGATAATAAATGAAGTTTAAGCATTTAGTTGATATTAAAGGCATGATAAGAGGATATTAAGATTAAGAGATATACCATCTTATGAATATTAAGAATATATTTGAATTTTAAAGATAAAAAATATATTTGAAATTGGTTTTTAATATTGAGTTATATGTTGTTAAACCATTTATTTGATATTATGCTAGGAGAGTGAGTTCAAAAGAACATTCAATTCAGAGTGAATAGTGTGAGGGAAAGTGGAAGCTAAAGATGCACATAATCCTAATTGAGGATAGATTCAAAAATACATAATGTTAGGATCAAATAAAGATAAAAAAAAAATGTATTACTAAAAGTGATTAGAGTAAGAAAATTGAAAATGAGAGAAATAAGTCTCATTTTCTTATATCCTAATGCTATAATAGTATATGTTAAATATTGGAGGGAGAATCCTCTAATCCATAGTGATTCTTCTATGCTCAAATATGATTACATCAATAGAATATACATGTGTTCTACATCAAAGAATATGAGTATATTTTTATATTTTTTTCAAATATTATATCTTGATTTAGTGTTCAAGTTTAATTTGATTTATTTTTTAAGTTTGGATCCACCATGTTAAATCGAAGATATTTTTATTTTTAAGATAAACTAATTTTTAATACTACAACAATTTTGATTAATTTTAATTAAATTGATACAAAAAATCTTAATTCAATTTAAATTTAAAATTTATATATCGCGTTAAGATTACAATAGTTTTTTTAGGATTTATTAATATTAATCTTAAGATTTATTTGATCTAAAACAAGAAAGAAAAAAAAAACCTTCAAATTGATATACAATATATTAAGATATATAATTGAAAATAGTTTTAAAAGTAATTTTTGAAAGCAATAATTATTTTAAAAAGGTCACATTTTACAAATATCTCGTTTACAATTTTAAATATTTATCCTTAAAGATTTACTTATTGGATATATATATATACTTATAAGAAAAAAGATTTGTCAACCTCAGATACTATACAACACGTTAGAGAAAATTAGAGAAAGATAATAGTTATGATGAAGAGAAAGGCGAGTGTCTTGAATTCTGATTCTGATCCTCCCAGCCTCCCTAACGATTTGATCGTAGAAATTTTGTTGAGATTGTTAGTGAGATCTCTATTGCGTTTCAAATGTGTGTGTAAGTTATGGATACCTCTAATTTCCAAAATTCCAACCCTAAATTCACCAAATCCCATTTTGACGTAGCCGCGACACCCACCTACCGACTTCTTCTAAAATCCTCTGACGGTTCTGAAGTTAATTCCTTAGACATAGAGGCACCACTTCGTGATGTTTCCGAGGATGTGTGGTCTTTAAGCTTCCACTTACATCACTCGCTTCTAAGGGTGTACGTCGATGCATATTAGGCATTATGGGTTCTTGTATAGGATTTATACTCTTAACCAAGATGTTCTGTGACTACAATCCTCGTGAATTTGTCGTCTGAAATCCGTCAACTAGTTGCATTAAACGCATTAACAATGTGGTGAGGGATGAAAATCTATTTGGCATGGGGTATATATGACTCATCAAGTAATGACTACGTGGTAGCAGCACTAGGCACGCAGGCCCATTGCTTCTCTTTTAGAACCAATTCATGGAGCTGCTTGCACTGAGGGTATTGGTGAGTATTCTCTAAGAACCTACCGCGGGTTCTTCTTGAATGGGGCTCTTCATTAGTTGGTTCAACCCTATGATAATCTTGATGATTTTATTCTTGCATTTGATGTGATGAAAAGGAAATTACCAGAGATTCCACTATCACATGATCTGGCCATTGCATCGAAATCTCAACCGTATTATTTGAGGGTGATGGGAGAATGTTTGTGTCTTTGTTGTTTCACGGGTAGCAGTGATGCAATGCCTAAGATATGGACGATGAAAGAATATAAATTGCAGTCGTCTTGGAACAAGTCATTTGTTTTGTCTTGTAAATATCACCATGATCACTATTTCTTTCGCCCAATATGCTTAGCTAAAAATGGTGAAAATTTGGGATTAAATGACTACAAAACATTAGTGAAACTTGACGAAGGCAAAGTACTTGAGCATGGTGCACATGGGCAGAGGATGGACGGGGGATATGGTTTAGCACATTGTGTTATGTATAGAGAGAGTTTGTTGTCACTCCCAAAAGCAACTGAAGAGCAACAAGAATTTAACTTATGTAATGCTTTATGATCCTTTTCATAATTTATCATTTTTCTTAGTTATTGTAATTAAATTCTTTGACTTTCTCATAAAACTTTATGTATCTCCATAAACTTTACTCTTTTATGCTAACTATGAAACTATTTTTTAATCTTTGACTTTCCGGTAGTATAAGATAGGCTTAGTTACATTTAAGCTCGAGTTCGGTATTTTTTACCAACTTAGTTATTGGGTGGCAATTTTATTACTATTTAACATGCATGACGGAAAATGTGAAGTTATGAGCAGAATGCATGATGTGTGATTTGATTCCTTAGCCTATCATGTACTGTCCTGTTCCTGGTCAAAGTACCCATTAACAAATCCTATTTAGCATCTTTTATCTTTGTTGTTCTTTTTTTCTTTTATAAACATATCTTTATTCTTCTTAACATCGTCAATGTGTTGATCGTTGATTTTTTTTTTTGTTCAGGCTACACCTATAGGTTATTGTGTTATTACTCATTTTGACTTGAAGATAAAGAGATATTATTATCTTCATCGTCAGAGAACCAACAAAAGGAATGGTTTGATAGGAGTTGAAACTAATCAAGTTTTGATTGAATTTGTTTTGCACGACATTGGTTTAATCATTCCTTATATTGATGTTGATAACCCTCCTGTCACATAATTTCCTGATATCCTAAAGATACATATATGTGCAATGAATGAAGAAATTATAACTTCTGCATAACTTTGCCAAATATTTCCGTTCATTTTTTCTTATCAGCAACAAATATTTCAGTTCATATTTCTCTTCCCACTGAAATCCACATTTTATTTATCTGCATAATCTATATTCTATATATGACCTTGAGAAAAGTAACTTACCTAGTTAGTAAACTTAATCTTTATATCAAGAAGGCCAGATATGTGAAAATTATGAATATTTAATTGTTTGGTTTTTAATTCAGCATTTAATCTTTCATTACTCCACCTATTTATTTAGCTCCGAACATAGCATATTCAACCAAGTTGTTGACTCATAAAGAAAATTCTGATGTTCTGTTCTTCAATCTTAAAATTGCCAATGCCTGCAAAATATAAAATTTATGGTATGCCCTATTTCTATTAATAACATCAATCATGGTATATTTTTAATTTTAAATCATTCTTATTATAGATGCGTCAACATTAACCGTGGCCTTGTTAGCTTGTTGCATGGGAATGGGAAAGGGAAGCCTTGGAGAGCAGGCCACGAGAGGTCATGACAGTGCCAGTGCCTTAGCATGCAAGTTCAATAGTTGTGAAAAGTCAAAAATATATTATCGCCTTAATTAGTACAGTGTAGCACCACCTTCATCAGTAGCTAAAAGATGTAAAAGATCCAAAATTGTGAAAATACTTCATCACCATCAAGGTTTTAAAAAACAATCCGTGTCCATGTTTTCAACTGTAATATCAAGATTTTTCAACTATCTGTAACCACATTTGTCTACAATTTGTTGCGATATCAACAAACACGACGAAATCGCAACACAACCGCGACAGATATTTAAAACCTTGATCACCATATACATCCTCCAATTAAGAAGAAAGGATAGAAAAGGTTTAGGGATCCCCATAATTGCCACACGGTTTAAATAAGAACCAAATTTAACAATTTAATTATAAAATAAAATTACGCATTGTTAATATTCATAATTTCAGTACTTTTTAAATTCTTGTTTGTTCTCAAATCTCAATAGTTTCCATAAAAAATTATAATAATAAAGAGCATTCTTCATTCCTAATCATATCCAATTAGTTTTGTGTTAATGCATCAATACATGTTAACGTCATTACTTGTGGAAATTCTAATAAATCAGTGTACTTTCCCGAGGCATAATAGTAGCGAATCAAAATTGTATCAAATGTTAAATGAGAATTTGATATACAAAAATGTTAATTTGTGTGATATGATCCCCTTATCATAGTTTCCGTTGCTTTGCAGAGAGCATTGATAAGATTTCCATAGTTGAATTCAATGTTGTATATTGAGTCTGTTAAAACAAGAAAAAAATGTAACGACAGAACCAACATTAGAAGCAAAATATCTGGAAAGTTATACTCAGAAATGACAATCTTATAAAATTCACAACATTACATGAAGGAGATGTCTATTAATATGCAATGGTATAACTGTAATCAATTTAAACAACTCCAAACTAAACATAATTTATAGTACGGTTCAAAATACTTTTAAACCGACACAATCACTCTTAATTAGCTAAAACATATTATACACAAGTGAAAATTAACATATATCAAATCACATCCATCAAACAACATGAACTAGGTACTGGAATGCAGCCAATTTTGATCTCAGGACAAGACAGCATAAGGAATAATTCAAACTCAAGGATTGGTAGTTGAAAATGTTTTAGGAACCTTAGGAAATTCAGGAACCTTAGGTATTTCAGGTATTTTAGGCAATTCAGGGACCATAGGCAACTCTGGCTTAGGTAATTTAGGAAATTTGGACTTAGGCAATTCAGGAATCTTAGGCAACTCAGGTACTTTAGTCAATTTGGGCTTTAGCAATTCAGGAACCTTAGGCAACTCGGGCTTGGGCAATTCAGGAATCTTAGGCAATTCGGGTACTTTAGGTAACTCGGGCTTAAGCAATTCAGGGACTTTAGGCAATTCGGGCTTAGACAATTCAGGAACCTTAGACATCTCAGGTACTTTAGACAACTCAGGCTTAGGCAATTCAGGAACCTTGGGCATCTTATATACTTTAGGCAAATCAGAGACTTTAGACAACTCGGGTACTTTAGACATTTCAGGGACCTTAGGCATTTCTGGTACTTTAGGCAATTCAGGGACCTCAGGGAGATTAGTTTTTGGGAATGTAGGGATCTTAGGCAACTCCGGCTTTGGTAATTTGGGGACTTCCGTCAGAGGTGGCAACTCGGGTTTGGGAAGTTGTGGCACTTCTGGTTTTGACAATGTTGATTCCAGGAGACTGCGTGCTCCAGCAACTATTGTGTGACTGTTTGCTGATAATAACATTAGAACCACAAATGAAAAAAGCACTGTTGACAAACTGCGAGTAGCCATGGTTGAATAAAAAAAATCTTATGGAGGATCACTAGGAGCTGGAGATCCTTACAAGCGTTTAGATGTGTTTTGCGAGTGTACACTGCTGATGTTGTATTGTGTATTGGTACTTTTTATAGACGAAACATTGTAACTCAATGATGGCCTGATGGGGTATGCAGCGTGAGTTGGTGGGAATTGGATGGTGCATGTAAGTATTGTTAGCTCAACTTCTTAACCACATAACAAACTTTAATCAGAACAGTTGTTGGTCAACTAATCTATAATCTATCTACATTAGAAGCAAATGAAGACATTTTAATCATCTTTGATTTGAAGTTTTAAACAATTCCCTTTATCCACGAAAATCAATGTTCTACTTTCAGAAAGCAACCACAAAACCAAGGATTACTAGAGATGTTTACCAATGAAAATAGTTCCTTGCAAGCTTTCTATGCCTTGTCAACAAACCGGACTCAATTTCAACCCCCAATAAACTGTTATAAATTATTATTATCTTTGAAATGGGCAGAAGCGTATAACAAGATTAACAACAGACAAATTCAAGTAACCATTCCGATACTCGTTTCACATCTCTAAACCTTATATAACACAGCTTCTGAAAACCTTCTGATGCAAACTAAAGCAAAACAATTGTGGCACATTTCCGTCTCATGTTGCTGTGCTCATGTCTAGATAGGAGCAATATTTTCTTAAACCTTATATATATATATATATAACATTCAACTATTAGATAATTTTATAACTTTCAACTAAATAATATTTTCTTAAAACTCAAGTTGGATTAAAAATTTCTTTCACATAGATCATATATACAAAATAATTTCATATTAATCCATAATTATTTGTTATCTCATTCATATAGATTGAAATTGACCTAATATAAACATTTTAAAATATAGATCATTTGATTACTTTTTTATTGTTGTTCAATTTTGACAAAATTTGATACAAATGATCTTAATAATATGTAGATATAATTCAACAGTTGGATCAATAAAAAATTCATTTTATATCAAATTATAAAAAAATGTGATAATTATCAAAATTATATCGATATAATTTTATCTCTTGAGTTTTATTTTTATTTTAAGACTTTTAGGCTATATCATAAGCAAGAAAATGTGTCATGTTTACGTATTCAACATGCCTAGTTTTTTCAGAAATTAAGTGTTTAAATTTCGCTCTTCATATAAGAAACACCAAAAAAATGGAGAAATAAAAAAATAAAAGAAGGCCAATGTTTGAAACACTTATCTACTTGAGCAAGTGTTTAAATTACGCTTTTCATATAATAAACACCAAAAATTGGAGAAATAAAAAAAATAAAAGAAGGCCAATGTTTGAAACGCTGATCTACTTGAGCAATCTGAATTTCACCCCCATGCAAGTTGCAAAATATTCACCTTTGTAGTTGTATGCACTAAGAATATCCTCATTGGTTACATTTTCTTTTGAAAAGAAAAATACAAAGAACCACCATAAACCCTAGCACAAGTAGTCAAGTACACACATTATCCAATCTGCAACACTGTTGAAATTTGAAAACAATGTGCTTCAAAAATCCGAACCCGGCAACTCTATACATAATAATTCAATAAAACTAATGATAGTTGCACACACTTTACTCGCATGCTCCTCAAAATACTGCTCTCCATGTCATTAAACAAGACCACTGCAACTTGTTCCACATGATCTAGATTCCACACATATTCACACATAATATGTGTAACTCATTTTCCAATTGATAAATCTAACAAGTCATCTTCTGCTAAAAATTCGAAGAGCCAACAGTTAGGTATTAAAGACCCTATACAACTAAAACCTTTATTTTGTTTTTTTAGTTTTCTTTCCCTCTCTATGTCCCCCCATTTTCATCTTCAGTTAAATTGTGCAGTCAACAAGAAAATTCCAAAGTCTCAGTTGTTGTAGTAACATGGCTATATAATAATCCACACACTATAACTCTGTTTTCAACCGCCCTGTTCAATGTAACAACAAATTACAAGGAATCAGACACTGCATATAATTGTGCAAACAACCAAATTTAAAATGAGATTCTGTCCATTATTACCATTGGGTCCCAAGTTGTCAAGTGCTGTATTAGAATCGTATCCAATTCCATAGAAGCTTTGGAACTCGTGGTCCAAAACATTCTGCATGTAAAAGTATCAGTATTTTTCATAATTGAGAGCTAAAGAGTATAAGAGTAGAGTAAATAGTATATGCACTTATAATCTGAAGAGTTTTACATGATCATTTAACCACACATCATCCATCATGTATGAACAATTAATTGACTTTTACAAAAACTACCTTAAAAATCATACCACTAATGATTTCTGATAGTTGCCGGTATAAAACTTTTTATATTAGCAGTGCATAGAAATCAAACTCATTAGAGCAACATGTTCTAAGATCTTAACTCTTTTTACCTGTGGCAAAGGAGGGAATTGTGACAATGTACTAGGCATGCCAGCTAATGTTCCATGGAAACTTCCATTGGGGAATGTGTGAGAGGAATTGATACCAGGACCATATGCACCAATTCCATGTCCTATGCGTGATTGGAGAATCTAATTGAAGAGAAATGAAATCATCTTAATTTAATGTGATAATAATAGTAAATGGACCTAGAATTAAGATCTTCACTTACATCCTTGGATAGGATCCTGTCCACATCAAAGTTCAGTTCTGGGTTCACGGTGGCAAGTTTCATGGACAAAAACTGTAAAATAACTCTTTGATAAGTTGACTAGTCACAAAACCACAATAATGGAACAGACAAGAAAAGTTGTGTTATTGAGTTATCATAAAATATCTCTTAACATGCACTATTCAGTTTTAAATGGTAAATTGAAAGCATAAAAGATTGCACTACTTTCATACCTCAACCTGTTGCTGAAGTGATTGCACGTAGTTTATTATCTCATCAAGCATTACAGCTTTGCCAGTTATCTAAGAGAAACCAAAGACATCATCATAGTTTAACAACCAAAGAGAAAATTAGTATGCAGAGACATCATCATAGTTTCTTGAGAAATCGTTAACACAATCATGATATTCATATCACCTTGTTGCATCCTGGAACAAGTTCTTGAAGCAACCTCATTCGCTCACTAATCTTTTCTCTTCTCACCTGCAAGCAAAAAAGTTGTATCATTAGACATACAACAAAAAAAAGGGATTTTCTAACTTTATCATAACAAATATTGTGGTGAGACAAGGATGGTACTCTTTCTGCAAGGCTGTGGCTATTTGTGGCTTGACCTCTTCTAGCTCTCACGTGAATGAAATTTTCTTTGGGAGCTTCTCCACTTTGAGAATTGTTGTCTTTAGCTTGCTTCACTGATTGCTTTCCACGCACATCTGCACCATTATTCTGCTCCACTTTTGGTCTCTTTTGATGTTCTTTTGGACCATCAGAGGCCTTCCCAGGAGAATCTTTCACAGCATCACCCTCAACATTCTAATCCAACCTCAAGAGCATTTTTCATTCATTAGCTCTCAAAACCACATAAAACAACACCAATGAAACATTCTGAGTCGTAAAGGAGATTGGATATAGGACAAAAACTTAAATACAATTGCTTAGGTGTTGATCTCCAATCAGAATCAGAGTTTCACTTTGGTAATGTAAGTCTTTATTTCCCATATTACCGAGGTGAAACTCTAATTTTGATTTGGAAAACAACACCAATAGCATCTAAGTTTTGTCCTCAGATATATTACATTCAGCTCAACAATTAACAAACCTTATTTGGACTGAAGGTGGAATTATGATCAAGCCCTCTTTTTCTTCTATTCCCACTAGGTGCAGATCCTGGTGCTTCCTCTTCAGGAATTGAGTCCTCAACCTGAGATTGTTCACCATTAATTGGAGCCTCCTTGATCGGATTATAATGTATTGGATACCCTGTGTTAGCCATATCACCAGAACCATGTTGGCAAAAAGAGCCAGCACCAACCATTTCTGAGAATCCCCCGGTTGCATAGGAGTGAACCTTGGGGACCATGCCCCCAAGATTTGAGTCAGACATGTATTGAACAAGGTGAGAAGTGTTGCTTATCCCTTGGTTATCCAAAACAAGAGGGTAAGATGAGTTGGAATTGGCAAACTCACTATGAGAAACCATTGAAGAGCCTCCAAAAGTTTGAACCTGACTCAAGGAAACAAGTGGATCCCAAGCGGAAGAAGCAATAAAAGGGTTAGCTACATCTGAAGGCTTGGCTATAGACACAGAACTAATAGCCATTTCTGAAACATTAACATTTGCACCACTGAGACCGGAAGTTGGACAAGTCAGAATGCTCTCATTTCCATGTTGAAACCCCCCCATGGCATTTTCCTGACCCCCCATCTGAACTATAACTCAATAGTCCCTAAACAGTTGCAACTGAGAAAGAAACCTATTTATATATATACGCACAACACAACACACCAAATCAATCAGACTCAAACAGTTTGATCACATCAGGGCTGCATCTAGAAATAAACAACTGCATATGATTAAAGGGTAAAGTGAATTTTGACTAAGTTGGCTCTAGAGATATCTTGCAGGACTAAACAAGGAACAAATAACTTGGCAGCTTTATAGGACTGAGAGGAAGTTAAAGTAAAAGAAAACCCTCATTGTAGCCTTAGATAAATGAGAAAAACAAAAGAAAAGGTAAATGGAATATAATCTTCTAGTCAGTCTCACCAGCTTGGTTTTTTTTTTTTACCTGTTCCTCTTCTAAAACCCTAAGATCAAGAATGCTCAGTAAAAGGGGAAAAAAATGCTTCCCCTCAGACAAGAAAAGTGAACCTTTCAGTCTTCAGAGCATAAAGGGGACATAGACAGTGAGATTTAGCTAACAGCTCATCAAACTACAAGTAAAGCAGATTCCCTTTTCTCCTTTGTCCACACAACAACATCTAAAAATCCCCCATTCCATCAAAACATTGGTATTAAGCAAGATTAGATGAGTTATTTGTTGTTGCTGTTGTTGGAAGTGGATAACACAACACAGTTCTAATTAAGAAGCTCCAACATGACATGAGTGAACAAAACAATGAGTGTCTTTTCTAATTTCTTTTCTTTGATGATTTAAAAGATAGGACAGGAAGGGTTGTTAAAACTCTTGCAATTAAAATTCTGGGATTGGAATTTGGAAACCAAGAACAAGGCACGACCAAGGGCATCAAATTCTAACAAAAATCCTGCGATGACTGAAAGAGACAGAATTTAGTAGAGTTCCTTTACTGGGGGGGTGTCTCTGACGGGAGCATCAAATGCCTAGCTAGCTATAAACCAATTTTCACCAATTGGGTACTAAGCACAAAAATCAAAATGTAGCATAAATATCTAACCTTTAATAGATCACAACACAACAACAACAACACCAGGAGCTACTAATACTATTACCAAGCTAGAAAGAGAAAGACACAGAAGAGAGAGTCTGAGTGAGAGAGTCTTTGCTTTGCTTTGTGTACCTGCCCAAGCAATGAGGTGACATGTATCATTTAAAAGACACACTAACTACTGCCAACTGCTCCTGTTGGTAAATTATTGCAGAAGCACAACCTAATCACTCTTTTTCTCTTCCCACACTTGTAATCATTTCCAGTTTCAGTTTAAACTAAAATAATAATCATCTTAATTAATCAATATGTTTTTTTTACTATACCACACATCACATTTTTTCAGTAGAAACAATCTTACTTAAAATTGCAAAGGGTTATTGTTGATGACAAAACCATTACAGATGCATATTTAGAGTTTGAGATGACCAATAAAAGTTGATTCAGTTATAAGGATAGAAGTCAGGATGTGATTTGATTTTTATTATTGATGTAAGAATTTTATTGGTATGTAATCGGTGAAATTTTTATAAATGATCATTAAGTCTTAATATTTATGCGGATTCTAAAAAATCTCGAACTTAACTCACCTAAATATTTTAATCGTTTGAGATTATTGATTAAAACAAATAATTTTATATTAACTGATTGACATATTTGATCATTATTAATTAATTTTTTTATAATATTACATTTATCTTTTAAGAAAAATAATCTTATTTAAATTGAATAAGATTACTGTATATAATAAAATGCATCCAGATACATACTTAAAACTTTATATTGCCGATTAAACTCAAATAACTTTGTACTAGTTGATTAGTGTGCATTCGATGCTAATCGATTAATATTTTAAGTACAATTCTCCTTTTCTTGAGGGCGTGTGAGATTTGTTTACAAAGTGTAGATACTAGATAGATAGAGTTGGAGAGGTTCTTCTCTTGAAGGCCAAGCTTGCCCCCTATGGATTCATTAACAAACATACTTCTTTACTATTTTTATTAATTTCTCTTTTTCTACTGACACATTTGCCAACTGTTCTAAGTAACATATACATTATATATCTTATGTATACTTCTCTCTTTCTCTCTCTCTTTGCTGTTACACACTCATTTTACTCAGTGCCAACTAACCCTCTTTCATTTCTTTTTAGAATCCTCAATTATATGCACCTAACCTCCATCATCCTCCATCAATCTGAGCCACTGTTTCATCATGGTTTTCTCAAATGTGGACCCCACCAAATCTTCCTTCTAAACAAACCATTCAACCTGTGTGCGGGTGGACCACATGGGGGGACACGTTTAGGGACCTGATTCAAAGGAATGAGAGAGTAGGGTGTGGAGGCAGTGCAGGCTATGATATCTCATGTCTCTACTTTAAGAAAGACCATTTGTTTAAACAATAATGTAATAATAAGAAAAAAACCTGAAGCAGAAAGCTTTTGTTTATTTTAATTATTATTTGTATTTTTTTTTTAACTTTGGAGGGGTGAAGAACATAGGGAATAATGGAATCTAATCATGAATTTTACCTTATTGTCCTGCTGCTACGTTTTCCAGCTGGAGCCTGTGAAGGCTTTGTCCTTCCACACCAATCCAGTCAAACCAAAATTATCTAGTCAACTGTTGGCATCGTTGTGATCTTGCTGGAAACTCCTTCAAAATAATAATAGTAATAATAATTAAATAAAATTCCGAAATCAACGGCTTGTTTTCTCGACCGTCATGATCAGATCAAGAATGAGACGCCGCATAGTGTCAAATAAAATGATATAATTGCCTGTCCTGAAAAAAAAGTACTATAATATAATATAGAAAAATACTAACAAGTATCGTTAGACCACTAAAGAACATGTAGAAATATTTTATTAAAAGACAAAAAATTATATTATTTATAATATTTTTTATTTTTTTATAATTTTTTAATAGGCATTTAAATAATATTTTAAACACACTGGTTAACAAAATCCTATAATATAACATAATTTCTGGGACCGTGTGTCATTTTTTCATCTTTATAATAATTGTTTTTTGGCTATAGAAATATAGGATTGATTGACAGGAAACTGGTTGCGATCTAAGGAGTGTGATCAATGGACATGGAGTCAGAATTATGATTTAAGGTGCAAACTAAAAAACAAGACTTGTAATTAAAGGATTTTTTGTTTGGTAAAGTAAGTAAAGAAAAATTTAAGTACCACACATATAAATGTATGCAACAAATTTGAATAAGAACATAAATTAGAGTCACGTAAATTCTACAAAATTTTCTCTTAGTTCTCATAACAGAGAGAGAGATGTAGGAGGAAAAGAAAAGGAAACGTGAAATAAGATGAATGATGAGATAGAAAGAGATTATTAAAGAAAATAATTATAAAAAGTAATGTGATGAGATGAGAGTGTCATATTATAATCTGATTTTTATGTAATGTTACTGTAAAAAGTATTATATTATTAACTAATTAAAAATTATTGTTGATATAATTTTTTATAAAAGTTTATCATATTTAATAATTTTTATTGAATAATAGCGAAATATACATTATTTATTCATAGCATTACTTTATAAATTATCCCCCAATCATAATACATTACATGATGAAAAATCAGTAATAGCATAATACCCATTTGATCAAATTTATTTATGATTTTACATAAGCCAAAAGATTTTATGAAATAAAATCATATAGATCATGATCATTTATAAAGCAACAAACAACTCGACGTACTTAATAACAAATAACAAGACCATGAAGAGTAGATTACTTGAATTTTAAAGGTGTGAAGGAGAGGGTTGCCACAAAAATATTTTATATATATAGTAGTATAAAAAATAAATGTTGGGGTGACCATAGCAAGAATGGGTAATCCCATTCCATCTAACACTCATGAACCTACTTGAAATATGGCACATGCATATTAAAATGTACGTACTTACGCAATCTAATTGAACCAATTAGAGATTGATTGATATTTACCCTTCTCAATACTCTAATTATAAAAATATCTTTGATATCACTCTTGCACCTTAGGTTATACTAACTTTTTATAATTATTATGTTTTTAGTTACATCAGAGTTTTCTTCACCTTAATGATGCAACTCCAATGTCCTTACTATTAATTTTCTTTTAACCAAGTAGGCCAGCAATTAGTTTCTTATAATCTATCACTATAATTGAAAGAAAGTCCAAATCCTAAAGTATAGGGTGTACTTGATATATGTTAAACAAAAGTATAAATTAGCTATCCAAAATGAAAAACTTAGTGAGTGCTCGAACTAAATTATGAATACTTTAATCAAATAAGTATGAATTTTACACTTCAATCTGTAATATATATCGTACTCAAAAGAAAAATCGTCTGGTTTTACACTACAATCATCTACGCCATTCCCATGTCTATTATTTTATGCATGATCGTACATATATAGCAAGATTGTCATCTTCATTTCATCTATATATAAAAAAAAAAAAAAACTACCTATAAGTAAGTTTTGTTTTAGAAGATATATATGTAAGGTTTTCTTAATAATAACTGATCACGTATTATTTTTCTTAATTTGTATGGGTTGTACCTGTAAATATAATATATAGTATATAATATACAATATAATATATTTAACAAAAGAAAATATGCTACCGGTGAGACTGAACCCCCAACAACAGTACGTACATAATTCATAATTTATGATCTTAGTTAAAGTTACCAAAATTAAATATGCGGGCCATTTTATTACGACCGTTCATTCAATAATCTCCTCTTCAAGGGTAGATAGTTAGTTACGTGGAAAACGACTGCATGCGATAGAAATTAGAGACGTCAAATAGAGAGAGAAGAAGAGAAAAAAAATACGAGTTTTTTTCTTTAAAAAAATACGAGTGATATTGATAGTAAATATAATTTAAACTATACACTTAACTTTCAAGCATATTTTATAGTATTATTTAATTATGTTATTATATTAAATCAACTCTTTAAATTGATATCTACAACTTCTGTACATACTTTTTTATTTTTTTACTTAAAACTCTTATATAATGTTAAAAATGGTTTTATTTAATACTTTGGCCCAACATTGTGGGCCAAATAGCTTATTAGCAAGAGTTGACAAGGAAGCTATCTAGAATGAAACTAAAGTTCACTCTCTTGAAAAGTTGTACCTATTTATTTACCAAATTATTTTTCTGGTTGAGTTCAACATAACTTTTACTTAAATTAGGATTTACTCGAGAGCTACTCATCTCTTAGTTTTTTGTTGAACGTAAAAATTTCTAAATATAAATTAAATTACATTAAATTTACTTTTAATTAAATTAAATTTATAAATTAAACTCAATTAAACTTTATTTTTTAAATTGTAACCCAAACACAGTCTTAATAGAATCCACTTAAGAATAAAATAACTAAAGTTTAAGTTTTAGGTCAACAAAAAATAAATATGTACTGTCAGTTTTTATAAAAAAAAAATACACTTATATTGACAAAAATACCTATTATATATACAACTATCTTATTTAAAATAAAATATTTTTCTTAAAATTTATTTTAAGTTTCATTGATCATTGAACCGATCTTGAG
This sequence comes from Glycine tomentella, assembly GCA_007407185.1. NCBI lineage: Eukaryota > Viridiplantae > Streptophyta > Magnoliopsida > Fabales > Fabaceae > Glycine > Glycine tomentella. Next base: position 2,671,299 of record PYAF01006013.1, on the reverse strand, counting down.
TCTTGATAGTTGCACGATGGTGGAGAAGATGTGTGTGAGTAGAGAGTAGTATTATAATTGAGTAATGGATTGGGGAGAGAAAAGAAGGGATCACGCGTGCGTAGGCATTCAGCTTCTGGTGCAACTCATCTTCAATGGTCTACAAAGTGTGGTCCTGCCTAATTAGCAATGATGGGTTTATATATGCCTAATTAAGAGAAAATATATATTTTTATGATCTGCTCTTGTTACTTGTACAATTCCTAAATATTAATTATTGGCCACCCTATTCTCTCAACATAATGAAATCACTTTGTTGGGGGAAACTTTACTTTTCCAAGTTTTATATATATACTCTTTGAAACATTCATATGTTCAAGGGAAAAACTCATCCATATTGGATACGCATTATTAGATGTGTATTGTTTCTTTATAATCATCAAATCGAATGTGACGAATAGGATCTTAGGGTGTGTGTATTTATCTATTTTTCTATGAGCGAAATAAATAAATTAGACAACACAACTATATATGATAATTAACTACGATTAAAAGTTTATTAAAATGAAATTATCTCTTAGAAATGATGTTTATTACATAATTAGTTATAGAAATTATTATTTTCAATGCAATATATTATTGAATATTATTTTTTATTTTTAAGTATATTATATCTATAAAATTTTGTTCAGTAAATTAAAATCTATAAAATTTAATTCAATTTGAAAATAGCTAAACTTGCTCAATAAATTTCATTTTAAAATAAATGTTAACTATACGATGACATGTTTACAATTATTTGATTTATCTAAAATTTGTGCATACATAATAATTAAGATTCTATCACATAATTTAACACACCAGTTGATTAAACTTTTGACTAAATTCTTATATTAGTTTAGATTTTTTATTATTTTACTTTTGTAAAGGCTTATTGTCTTTAGTCTTTAAGGTAAGTGAAAAAAGATTTAATAAATCATTTAATAAATGATTTAAAATGAGTACATTATAATAAATTATAACTGATGAATTTACTAACATACATTTAGTCAAAAGTTTAATCAA
>PYAF01006013.1:2649680-2661410 GCA_007407185.1 Glycine tomentella | reverse complement strand
AATCTGAGTATTTGCTTAGGTTTTGGTTGAGATTTATATGTATTTACTCTTATTCCTTGGTCAAGTTGCATCTTCTCATATGCTATTACTTTTGATTGACTCTAATCATCACTTGACTTGGGCCACTTTCAAACATGCACTGTTACAACGTTACAACGACAATCAGTTGGGATATTTCTTCTCTCTACTCAAGTTGCTTCACCAAACAACCACCATTGATGGATATGTGGAAGCTTTTGAGATCCTCATTAAGCAAGTACCCTCTGTGACTGAAAAGCAATACATAAGGCTCTTCCTTGGTGGTTTGCGCAAGGACATCTACATGAAGGTGTTGGCATTTGCCACCCAATCGCCGCTATCTAATTTTTATTACTCGTTTGATTAAGCGCAAATTGGATCGAGTTACCAATAGTAGTGGTACTTCTAGTTGGTAACAACCCACGCAGCAGTGTTGTTACACTCCATCTGGACCCACATAATTGGGGTCTCCTTGTTCCTCTGTTAATGGGCCTATCAATGCAACCCATTCTACAAGTGGTTCAACAGAATCACATATTAGAGGTCCCAGATCTGGACCTATCACTCAAGCCCAACCCCTTCACGTTCAAGTGCTTGTAACTTGTCATATCCGGAGTTAATGAATAACAGAAATAAGGGTCTTTGTTTCAAGTGTGGGGGTAACTGGGGTCCGACCCATGTGTGTTTAGATTTCCATTTGCGCCTTTTGATTTAGGAAGAAAAAGACCCACTGATCTACATCATGCCTGTCTTAGAATCACCCTCCAGCACCAAATATCAATCAAACATTGATGTTCAAAGACATGGCCTATCAAGTTTTGGATTATTATGCCTTGGATCCAAGTGACTTGATCCAATCCAAAACCATCAAGTTCGAAGAAGAGTTGACCGGGTATCCCATCCACCTTCTCATTGACAGTGGCATGAGTCACAGTTTTATTGCATAAGAATTGGTGAGCTCTCTGAATTTGGAGGTCACACTGACAAAGGCATTTTTTGTTGGTTTGGGCAATAACAGTGTGTGCTCGTCTCAGGGAGTTTGCAAAGAGTTGTATGTGAAGTTGGGTTGCTACACACTTATGATGGATGCATATGTATTGAACTTGGGCAAAGTGGACATCGTTCTAAGGGTGGAATGGCTCGAGAAATTTGAGCAAAAAACCATGGATTGGCAAAAGAAGACTATTAGCTTCAAGGATAATGGCCAATTGATCACGTTGAATGGTCATCACTTTAAATACACTCATTGTTCTCTGGCCTTGCAAGGTTTCCTACATGGGGTGGCAACGGAGGATGTTAACTTCATCAATTGCATTCCCAAGTTCTTTCCCTTGTTGAAGATTTTGAGTTGAAACAAGTTTTATGGTAACATGCCTTTTTTGATGTCAAAAAGGGGTTGCCTCCACAGGGTGTTCATGACCATGCTATTACGTTGTTTCCAGATTCTAAACTAGTCAGCATTAGACCCTACAAATATGCCTATCATTAGAAGGACGAAATTGAAAGACAAGTGGGAGAAATGATGTTTGAAGGAACAATTTTTCATTCGATGAGCCCTTTCTATAGTCTAGTGCTATTAGTTAAGAAGAAAGACAACTCATGGCGCATGTGTGTGGGCTTTAGGGCTTTGAACAAGGTTATTGTTCTTCCTAAATACCTTATACCAACAACCAATGAGTTATTTGATGAGTTACATGGTCTCAATTCTTCTCCAAGATTGATCTCAAGACCGGTTTTCACCAAATTAGGATGAACAAGGCGGATATCCATAAGACCACATTTAGGACCCATAAGGGTCACTATGAATACTTGGTCATGCCCTTTGGGCTGGTCAATTCCCCTTTAACGTTTCAATCCATCATGGATTTGGCCTTCCGCCCCCTTTTTCGCCTATGTGTTCTAGTTTTCTTTTGTGACATATTAGTTTATAATCCAGATTGGTCATATCATATTACCCACCTCCATGAAGTGTTGAGCCTTTTATCCTTCCATCAATTCATGGAAAATCACAAGAAATGTTATTTTGGTTTGTCCTCTGTTGACTATTTGGTGCATGTGATTTCAGGGAAGGGTGTGAAGATGGATCCCTCCAACGTTACAGCTATGGTGAATTGGCCTACCCCGCTCAATGTGAAGGATGTGTGTGGCTTCTTAGGCCTCACAGGCTACTATTGGCGCTTCAGTAAAGACTATGGCAATTTATCCCAACCTTTAACCAAACTCACCAAAAAGGAGGGATTCTTTTGGGGACCAACTCAAGTGAATGCTTTTGAATGCCTCAAGCAACAGTTATCCTCTTTTCCAATTTTGGCGCTGTCAAATTTTACTAAGGAATTCTTCATTGAGTGCAATGCTTCTGGTCATGGCTTAGGAGCAATCTTGTTGCAAGAGAAGCAACCTATCGCTTATTTCAATAAGGCCATTTCCCCACACACTATGTAAAAATCTATACATGAGAAAGAAATCATGGCTTTGGCGTTATCTGTTCATTATTGGCAACATTACCTTTTGGGGAAGAGCTTTAAGGTTTATATGGACCATTGGAGTCTGAAGCATCTCCTGTGGATTACCACAAATAACCAACAATGTTGGTTGGCTAAGCTCATAGGGTACCAAATCGAGGTCATATACAAGCCCGATCCTGACAGGCTGTTGATGCCTTATCCCGCCAGCATCTCACTCCTGAAATTAATGTCATCACTATCAGACCATATTGGATTGTTTGGAAACCTTTCTCTGTTACTTTGCCTCAGAGAAACCTTCCAAATGGTATATGTGGTTGTCTTTGGTTGAATTTTGGTACAATACTGCAACGCATTCTACTACTGGGAAATCACCCTTTGAGATTGTTTACGGACGCTCTCCCCCCATTGTACTTCATTTCCTGAATGGGGAAACTCGGGTAGTTGTTGTAGAAACAATGCTCATGGACACTCTTCACCAACTTAAATGTCATGTGCATTAAGCTCAGCAGGCAATGAAGAAATATGATGATGCTCATAAAAGGCATATGACTTATGCTCTTGGAGATTGGGTGTTTGTGAAGCTCTGCCTACATAGACAACAGTTTGTCATTCTTAGGATCAATCCCAAGTTGTCCCCTGGCTACTATGGACCCTTTCAGGAGTTGTCTCATTTAGGAGAGGTGGCCTACAAACTTCAGCTTTCAGACTCTACTCGAATTCACCCAGTTTTTCATGTTTCACAACTCAAATGATCAGTGGAGAGTGGTTCTACTACCACTACTTTGCCTCATAGACTGCTTGTTGCTGAATATAAGCCTCCTAGTCCTAAAGCTATTTTGGCAACTTAGGTAGGCAAGCACGAAGGCAACTCAGTGGAAGAATGGTTGATCCTTTGGAAGTCATAGCTTGTAGAGGAAGCCTCTTCGGAAAGGGCAATTTCTATTAAATAAAAATTTCCCAATTTTTTCCTTGAGGACAAGGCAACTTTCATAGGGGGTGGTATTGATAGGAATTCATCTTCCAAGTGGGATAGGCCTTTTAAGATATATCAGCGAAAGCCCAAACAATATGGGGTCTAATAATATATGTTAAGGGAGAGTCAATTGGAGGAGAAAGAGAATGAGTGTTGTGAGGTGCAAAGAGTTTTTGTTTTGTTGGGATTGAGGAATCATTTGTAGAGGGCATGTAAGAATTGGAAATTGAAATTGGAGTCAAGACAGCCTTTCTCTGACTAGGAGGAGTTTCACGCTTATTGCTTTGCGTATTCTTCCTCCTTCCCTACTATTCCTTAGTTTTTTTGCAAGAACCTCTGATATAGATTGTATAAAAAACTGATACCATGATCCACAAGAAGACAACTCAAAGGAAAGACTAGGCTAAATGAAAAATTGAAAGGAAAAAAAAAAAATCAGTAACCAATTGAGGTGTCATTGCTAAAGTCCCTATCTTTGGGGGAAAACACTGATAGGGGTAGCCTTCATATTAGAGCAGCTGAGAATATCTTTGTTAGTGTATTGTTAACTGGATTTATTGATACACAAAAATCAGGATTTTAGAAGTTTCTCAAAGTAGGACCATATTTGCTTGTCACATAAGGGTTTGTTCCACTTCGGTTTCGATGCCACTGTCTTATGAGTGTTCAACAACCAAAATCCTGGTGTATCCTTTACTCATCATATAACTTCTGACAGAACACTGTAATCAACAGATAAGAAGCGTCACCTAATTTTCTGTTTCTGCAGTTATTTTCTTACCAGCTTAGTATATTCACTTTATACAATTCAAAGTGGTGTCTCTTAACCTCAGTTTGTTCCAATTTTAATTTAAACTAGATATTCGGGTACCTAATATCTTAGAAATAAATAAATAAAAATTTCATGCTATAAGATGCTTTTATGAAGGTGAATCTTTTAAATAATTAGGTAATCAAAACTTAATCACAAAGATGTGACTACTTTGGTATTCAATAGTTTGAAGCCAACAAAAAATAAGAAAGAATTTAACAAATATATTTGTCCAACATCACAAAATTATTCACGGTCTTATTATTAAAGAGTAACCCTTGTCTTTTTTCCTTATTCTCTAATATTTGCACATTCACTTTAATAGCAACAATTGATTGTATCAGTGGTGATGTTTTAGCTCATCCAGGCTACTCAAATTTCATAGCAAGAATTGATAGTATCAATACAGATGTTTACAATGCAGTCAAATTGTTTCTTTTACAAGTAGAGCAAGGCATTCGCTCCTTGATGCATTCGATTCCACTACTTTTCTATGAAGATTGCCAACTAAATAACAAATAAAATAAGTTTCAAATTCTAACTAATTAAAGTATATACCTTTGCAACTTATTCCAAATAATGTCAGTAAATAGTATATGTACATAACATGTAAATCAAAAAACAAGAATATCAAAGCCAAAAACTGAAAGAAAAGACATGATCCATTTAATTATCTATGCTCAGCAATGAACCGAGTACTTGAAGGACTTCAAATTCTAATGATGGTACAATGTAAAAAAAAAAAAAATTAAAAAAAAAATGATTACGCCAGCATGATTATTGACTATGAAAGTGAGGGGAAATTGATAAAAATTGAAAAGTTCAGGAATGGCTTCCACTTTCTAAGAAAAATTGACAACTAACCCTTCCCAGGTGATCACCTAAAAGTATTGCCAGGTATAAAGGCTGAACAAAACATAAGCACAAGAAGTTCTTTGCTTCCTCCATTTGATCTCCAACTACCAACCACGCTCATATAATTACAGCAATAACTGTTCTCTGATCGGCGTAGAGCATACGCTGACCTTTTAGTAGATGCTGCAACTTCAAAGACAAGAAGAGGCAACAGAACTAGAGAGCCACATATTCAAAAAGTTGCAGAATATTTTGAAATGAATTCCAGTTTGCATTGATCAGACATTCTAGATCAAACATGATGACTACTGGTACCAGCCAAATTGGTCATCTTAATCGTGACAATCTTTTCCGTTTCCGATTCTTCTTATGCACAACAACACTTTTTGTGTTACTGCTACAATGAGGAAGAGCCAAACTTGATGATGGTTTGCCAATGTAGGTTCTGCCTTTCTTAGAAACCCATTTCAGTGGCATATTGTTAACTACAGTGCCAATATCAGTAGAATTATTCAGTTCAACTTGTTTCTGAATTTGATCTAGCATCTGATGGGTCCAAGCCAATGACAGATCCAACGCAAAAGAATCATCCACTGGCTTTTTCCATAGATCCATCAAAACCTCTTCAAAAGACCGGAAAGACATGGATGGTTGATAACCTTTAAGATTTTCACAAATCATGTTTACTTTGACAACATGCTTGCAAAGGTTACCTTGCATTGACCAAGAACAATCACAGAATGCAAATTCAGATCCTGGATTCCATACTATATGTGTTAAGCTACTATCTTTCTGGCTCACAACCTTGGCAGAGAGGCGGTGTTTATCATCCAAGGAAACAGCATAATCCGGAATTTGAAGTGCCCGATGCCATGATGTAGAAGCAATATATTTTTCCTTTACATTCTGGAAAGAATCACTTTCATCAGCATACCGGTCAAGCCAGTAGCTTGAATGCAACTCAGTTGTTAACTTGTGGACTAACCAATCTACTCTTTGCAATGCTCCAAGATGTGAATCATCAAAAAGTTTGGCTTTCAGCTTAACATGATAGGCTTCTAATGCTCCAGAAGCTTCCTGGCTTGCTAGTGGAAAATTTCTCATTGTTGAAAGCCACATTTCTGCAGAACAGAATGAAGGGGTAAGGAGAAAGTGAGTAAATATATCAAATCAATGACAAACTGAGTAACCCATAACTTCGGAAGTAAAATGGTAAGGAACATTCCATTTGCAATATCAGGCTTGCAAGCATGCATGTTGAATATGCCGTCAGTCAAACCAGACATTTTATGTGCATGCAAGAGAGAAAAGGAGAAAGATCTAACCAAGCTTGGGCAACCATGTGACTTTGAAATATTCCATGAAAGCAGTTTGGTCAACAAAATCCAGCATGAATTGTTCCAAGGCAAGCGATGCATTAATACCTCCCCAAATGTTGTACACTATTCTCCCAAGACGTTTAAAAATCTCCCGCTGAATCTCAATATTACTACATTTCTTAACAATATTCCTAAGCCATGATCTACGAACACGCCACAGTGAAAATAGGACAGGACAGCAAAATATATCTCTGTAAAACAATTAATAGAATTATGAAAATTAAACAGCAGCACTATAAATTTTTTAACCGAACTCATTTCAAAAGCAATAAATCTTACCTCAAAAGATCAATTTCAGCAGCAGCGTCATCAATTAAAAATCCACTGACTTTCCATCCAGGCTCAACACTACGAGCTCGATCAATTAAAGCTTTCAACCACTTAGACACATCAGGCTTTGCAAAGCTACGTGTAATGACCCATGCGACAGGAAGTGCATGTTGTCTTGAATCAAAAACAAGTAGTGTGAACAAGGGATACTGCCAATATGAAAAGATAACTAAGTTAGGATGATTGAAAATATATTGCAAAACGAACAAGATAAATGCATTTCTTTTAGATATACCATAACTGAAAAGTGATGATTGAAAAATAAATATTACTTTAAGTCTCTTCACACCAAATGTAGAGTCTGCTGCAACAACACTTCGATGACCAAAACGAATCATTTGTTGCAGCTGCCATTCTGTTTGGATCCCCAAGATGAAAGGGTCAGATTCTGAAGTATCCTGGTGAAAGAATACAGACTTTCTATTGCGTTCAATCCACATGCGGATGCTAGCTTGATCATCTAGATCCAGCTCATGGGTAGATCTTTTGATAATCATCCCTAGCTTGTGGACATACTGAGAAGCAAGGCTACTGACTTTTGCATCTGAACCACAATATCGCTGAATTCCTTCTATGTGTTTCTCTAAGATATTCTCTTCTGGGATGCCCAAATATATCATGGACATCGTTTGCTGCTGAATTTCATTGCAAATATACGGAATTTTTTTGGCACCTGGGCCAATGGCATCTCTATCAAGTGGTCCGTGGCAGATAAAACCAGACTTGTTAATATGACGCCTCTCATTGTATACAATAAGTGCCAGTGATGGCTGAGCATAAAGACGTTTGACAACAAAATGACAAGTACAACCTCGCATTGATTGAGGTCTGGCAGCACGATTTCGAGTATTAAGTCGATACCTTCGACTAGGTAATATACCTCCTCCCTCCCCATAATTTTCAGGGCCAAACGAGCACCAGTACCTTCACAAAGAACAAAGTTCAACTACACAACATAAGTATCAGAAACCTAATTGTGCAGCTCACCACTTAAGATTTAAATTATTCATTTGCTAGTCTGCTGTTGGTTCCAAACTTCAGATAGCAACAAGGAAATGATTTGAACTTATGAACAAGTTTAAGATAAAGGAACTTAACAAGGACCAAATTTTCTACAAGAGAAATATGATTTCACACTTCCAAGTTCCAATGCTCTATAAAAACATAAACTAGAAACAAACCAAGCAAGAAAATGCTAAACATATACTACAAAAGCCAAACAATCTTCTGATTACATTACAATAATTAAAAGGGCAATAAAATGTCTATAAGCTTGATAATAATCATTTTGAATGACAAAATAGACATGGCAGAAACTTACAGCCTGTACTCTAGATACTCATCATCCTTGTACTCCTTCAAGCTTCCAATAGTCCGTTTCCTTCCTCTCTCGATATGAAACCGAGTCGGGCACTCCACATTAGAGCATTCACCCATTATAAAAGCATCAACTCTGTCATAGGGAATGAGGGCAACCTCGTCATGGTGCTCAGCATTACCAAACTTGGTCCAAGTCAAGTCAGCAGCACAAAACTCCTCCTCAGGTGGGTCTTGCAAAGGAATCTTCCCCACTGATTCAACTATAGCCATATCCAAAATGGCACAAAAATCAAAAAACACAAAAACCTTCCTTGCTATATATACAGAACAATCTAGAAGTCTCTCCAGAAACAATCACACGTTCAAAACAGTAAAACTGTTGAAGCACAGAACAGAACACCCTGAAACAACAATACCCTTTTGAGATAGTGCTGTCAAAACGGGCCAGCCCAGCCCACCCGGGTTGGCTCACCACGGGTTGGCTAAAAAGTGAGCCGGGCCGGGCTGGCTCACTTTTGTGGTGGGTCAATTTTTTGCCAACCCGGCTCAACCCACCAGGGTTGGTGGGTTATCCGGGTTGGCCCGTGAGTTGGCTCGTGGGCTGGCTCACGGGTTGACTCACTTTAAATTTAAAAAAAAAAAACAAAAAAATCATAAAACCACAAAATAAGGACAGAATTTAATATTGTTCCAAAACTGAAATATATCATGTAAGTTAAAATACTTTATTCTTGATCTATGCTATTTAATAAAAAAAATAATAATTTTACATCTAAACCATAACCCTGGCATCTAAGCATTTAAAACCATGTTCCTACTTCCTACTTCTCATTTCATATATCCTCTGACTGAATAACACGTTCAAACAGTTGAAACTAATTTTATTATGAAATAATTGAGGAAAAACTATCAGCCCAGTTTATTTATATACACAACATGCAAAACAAGAATCCATAAATCATAGGGATTGAAATCAGTAACAGTTATCATTTCTATTCTATCCATGGAAAAACAAATCAAGTAATAATAATAAAAAAGGATACAAATCACAATAAATACAAATAATAATCAAGTAACACTCGGCCACAATAGATAAAGATAACTGGCATAACATAATACACTTTTGGACTTACAGAGGATTTCCCCCAAGTTATTCACATCAAGAAAAACTCCTATTCAAGTGTAGTCATAATCAATAAGCAGTAAACAACCTTTGTTTCTGATCATGGAAGCAAGACTGCGTGAGTGGCGTTGGGGTTGAGTAGCGGGGCGATGGTGACGTCGACGTCGGCGAGTGGGACGGAGGCTGTAGCTTGACTGCGTGAGTGGTCTTGCTCTTGGAGGAATGGAGGCTGGAGCTCTCAGCTTTTAGGTTTTTGAAATTTTGCCTTTTCCCCTTTTGTTTTGTCACTTTTGTGGCTAATGGGCTAATGGCTATTACTGCTGAGAATGAAAGAACAATGAGTCCGTGACCGTGAGTGCTGCTGCTATGTGTGAGGGGAGTGAGTTAGTGTTAGTGATAGTGAGTGAGTGACTTACACCTGTGCACAACATATAATTTTTTTTTTTTTAATTGAACCCGTGAGTCAACCCGGCTCACCCGGTTCAACCCGAGTGGATTGTGGGTTAAACGGGCCGGATTATTTTGATCCGGAATCAAAGTGAGCCAACTTTTAACCAATCCAATCCACTAATTTTGGCGAGCTAAAACGGATTGACTCGCGGGTTAAACCTGTTTTGACAACTCTAAACAAAACAACACCACGTATGAGTATTTTTATTTTCCCCAATGGCTTTTTGGTTATTTAATTTTGTTGGAAAAAAAAGAAAAAAAAAGTGCTCAATTCAATCTACATCACAACTGATTTATATCATATCACCCTTTTATGTTAGGTATTTTTTATTTAGGTTAAAATATGTTTTTTGTCCTTTAAAATTACTGAAGTTTGGATTTAGTCCTTACAAAATTTTCATCTGTTTTTTGTCCCTGTAAAATTATAATGTGCTAATTTTTTGCTCGGAGTAAGAATTGGGTGACTCCGAACCTATCCAAACCTCTGTGACATGAATAAAGATGCAAACCCATGTTTATCGAATTAGTTCTTTTATTTGAAAACCCTACAAATATGAATACAAAAGTTTCTTTTTCCCCTTTGTTCAAAGTTAAAACTTAAGATCACAAAAAAATAAATATAACATAACTAATACAAAGAGACGGATGAGGCATGTAAAAAAAACTAAAAATACCTCATAACTAAATCACATTTGTTGAGCATTCAAACATTCATAAATTATGGAAGCTTTTAATTCAAAATTTGGTTAGTTTTAGTTTTTTCTCTAAACTTTAGTTCTAAGATAAACTTATTTTAAAAGTTTCCGATCCTTTTGAAATTAGTTTAAGAGTGTATTTTTGTGGTGATGACGATGTCAACAACAATAGTAATAGTGTCAATGGTGGCGATAATGGTCTTAGTGGTGGCGATAACAATGTCTATGGTAATGATACTAGTAGTGGTGGTTGGTAATGTTGGTTTTGGTAGTGATGATGGCGGTAGAGCTGGTGGGCGACAGTGTTACTGGTGATGGTCGTGACGGTAGTGACAGCTGATGTGTTGCATTTCATATATGCTATCTTTTGCTTAATTTTCATTACTAGGTTGCATGCATTTCATGGTTATTTAGGCTATTAATTTCATGCATAATCTCTTGGTTTTTTTAGGACGTTGTTATGCTTTTTAGTGTGTTTTTGGTCGTAGGAAGTAAGCACACATGTAATTTTGGCTTGAAGACTCAGTTGGATGAGTTGATTCCCTTGGTGGTATATATTGAAGACTTTTAGAGGCATGGGATCCTTCATAAAAGGGAATGGAAGCTATCTTAGCATGGAAACCATGAGATTCTTGAAGAGAAGTGAAGGAAACATATGCCACAAAGGTGTGACTATTCCCCATAGCATTGTGAGTGCTCCTGACCATCAATTTCTCTTATAGTGTTCTTCCTACACCTCTACGGGTTGGACCACGCTATTGTGGGCGAACCTCCAATGCGTTCTCTCTTCTAGCGCCCCTCCCACACCTTTGTAGGTTGGACCACACTAATGTGGGCGAACTCCTAATGCAATTTCTCTTCCAATGCCTTCCCCACACCTCTGGGCATAGCCACACTGGTGTGGGGCACATCAAAATTTCTATTTACAATTTTTTAATTTTATTTTCTATTAGGCATTAACCCATGACTAGTTTTAGGTTTAAAATAGACCTTTTAAGGAGAGAATAGACATTCTAGACTGAACTCTCATTACGACTTAGGATCAAAGATCATTTTTCCTCTCAATTTTTTTGATTTGTCTTTTCTCATTTTCAATTTCTTTTAGGTTTTCTATCATGACTATGTGTGACTAGAACCCTATTTTCTAGGATTGGGGCTTAACCCTATTGGATACAATTCTGTTCAATTGAAGGCTTATTTTTTCTCTTTCATTATTTCTTCTGTCATTTAGATAAACAGAAGTACACTTCTGCAGTTACAGCAGTGGGCTTCACAATATGTAAGGAAGAAATTTGTTCAAATAAAATTTTT
>PYAF01006013.1:2631335-2643258 GCA_007407185.1 Glycine tomentella | reverse complement strand
AAGCAACTTGAGTAGAGAGAAGAAATATCCCAACTGATTGTCGTTGTAACGTTGTAACAGTGCATGTTTGAAAGTGGCCCAAGTCAAGTGATGATTAGAGTCAATCAAAAGTAATAGCATATGAGAAGATGCAACTTGACCAAGGAATAAGAGTAAATACATATAAATCTCAACCAAAACCTAAGCAAATACTCAGATTTATTTGTCATTGTTGATTGGAAGAATTGAAGTCTTTTTGGTGAGTTGTAAGCCACATCCAAGTATTGAACATGCGTTTATGCTAAAGTTGTTCTATGTCTAGTTGTTGGCCATTAAAAATCATACCATTTCTCAGTTGTCACACATTCCACAGTAACACACACGACTCCCTGACCATCAATGATTTGCTTTGTGACCTCTTTCTTCATGTGAGGTTCGCCAAAAATGTTCAGCTGCATTTTTTGGCAATGTTGAACTAAATCCCAACAAATTATACCATCTCCTCCAAATCCGATAGGTGAATTTGCATGTAAAAAATAAATAGGAAACATCTTGTTCCTCAAGACAAAAAGTGAAAGCATAATCATTGTTATCAAGATGAACTTGCCTTTGTAAAGATTATTTTTTTGTAGGGAGTCTATCAAATAACACCCTTCATACAAGAAACACTACCTTAGGTGGACTTTTTAGACGCCATAGACATTTAAAGATGTCCATCTCTTGACTCCCCATCCTCAAATTGCATAGTGCCATGTATGTGGATCTCATCGTGATTTTGTAGGATGAGTCTTCCAACCATTACCGTTCATCATCTCTTTGCATTGTGAAATTCACTCCCTCCACCAAATGTTGAAATTCTTCCACCATTTTTCTTTCCTACTTAAACCAATTCCTCCTCCACCTACAATCCCATACCCACCTTCCTTGGTCCTACCTGGCTACATTTGCCACCACGTCACATTTTTGCTTAGAATTTTAAAATAATCTAAGAATTTTTTTTGAGTATCTCTTCACTAACCTAATTGTCCTCTCAAAATCTAGTTTGACTACCATTTCCTAGTTTCCACTCCACCATCCTATCAAACCACCTTCTTTCATTCTCTTCTTCACAAATGATTTTCAAATCCCTTCACCAAATAGATTTACAAGATTTTCTCTCTTCAACCCACATCCCTTGCCATCCCCCATATTTTGAATCAAGAACTCTCTCCCACAATTCCTCCGTATTATGAAACAAATTATGTTTCCACTTAGCCATGAGTGTGGAATTGAACAATGTTATATCTTTAGTCTCCAACCAACCATGCTCTTTTGGGGAACAAATTGTCTTCTAGCTAACCTAAGAAACTTTTTCTCTCTCGTCCTCACCTCCCCACAAAAACATTTTTGCTCTCTATTCGCCCAACCCTCCCAATCAATATAGTTATTTTTTTCTATATTTTGTCAAGTTAACAGATAACTTAACATTGTCAATGAAAATTTGATCCATTTGTTGTTCCAATTTTGGTGCGTTATCTATACCCTTTTGAAAAGAACATAACCAAATTTTCATCCCCACATGTTTCTTCTAATAACAACTCCAAATCACACACTTTTCCTTAATGCTGAAACACCCTAGACATGTCTGAGCCACTACAGTGTTCCAGGAACATTGAGAAGAAGAATGTAGTCACATTTTGCATATCTTTTATACATCTTTGATTTCTGTGTGCTAATCACCCCTTCAAAGGTTCACTTGTATCTCTTGTCTCTTAAAAACACACATAATCATCTTCTTCTTTTGAATATTCAACCAAAAAGGTAGGTATTCCCTTCAATTCTCACTACACAACTTGCCTTAACCTTTTTTTAGCTTTTGCTCTTTCTTTTGATTGAATTGCATAGTTGTTATCGCTCATAGTTGAAATAACTTATCAAAATCAAGTCTTTAATTGTTTATTCAAAAGGTTATTTTCTTGATGTTGTTTTAGGGTGTTCTATTATGTGCTCCAACAATTTTATTATTTTGAACATGTGATTGTTTCTAGAGAAACTTCTAGAATGTTATATATATATATATATAGCAAGGAAGGTTTTTGTGTTTTTTGGTTTTTGTGTCGTTGTGGATATGGCTATAATCGAATCAGTGGGGAAGATTACTTTGCAAAACTCACCTAAGGAGTTTTGTGTTGTTAACTTGACTTGGGTCAAGTTTGGTAATGTTGAGCACCATGATGAGGTTGCCCTCATTCCCTATGACAGAGTTGATGCTTTTATAATTGGTGAATGCTATAATGTGGAGTGCCTAACTCGGTTTCATGTCAAGAGAGTAAGGAAACAAACTATTGGAAGCTTGAAAGAGTACAAGGACGATGACTATCTAGAGTACCGGCTGTAAGTTTTTGCCATGTATATTTTGTCATTCAAAATGATTAATATCATGCTTATAGACATTTTATTCCTCTTTTTGTTATTGTAATATAATGAGAATATTGTTTGGCTTTTGTAGTAAATGTTTAACATTTTCTTGCTTGGTTTGCTTCTAGTTTATCTTTTTATAGAACATTGGAACTTGGAAGTGTGAAATCATATTTCTCTTGTAGAAAATTTGGTCCTTGTTAAGTTCCTTTATCTTAAACTTGTGCATAAGTTCAAATGATTTCCTTGTTGCTATATGAAGTTTGGAACCAACAACAGACTAGCAAATGAATAATTTAAAACTTAGGTGGTGATATGCATAATTAGGTCTCTGATACTTATCTTGTGCAGTTGAACTTTGTTCTTTGTGAAGGTACCAGTGCTCGTTTGGCCTCGAAAATTCTGGGGAAGGAGGAGGTATATTACCTAATCGAAGATATCAACTTAATACTAGAAATCGTGCTACTAGACCTCAACCAATATGAGGTTGTACTTATCATTTTGTTGTCAAACGTCTTTATGCTCACCCATCACCAGCACTTATTGTATACAACGAGGTATCATATTAACAAGACTAGTTTTATCTACCACGAAACACTTGATAAAGATGCCATTGGCCTAGGTGCCAAAAAAATTCGTATATTTTCAATGAAATTCAAAAGAAAACTATGTCCATGATATATTTGGGCAACCAAGAAGTGAATATCTTGGTGAAACACATAGAACACTACAAGAAAAAAGTAAAATACCGATCGAAATTAGAGACCAAGTTAATTACAATTATAAATTGATTTAGCGATTGATAATAGCTATCATTTATTTAAGTCTTTTTCATTATTTTTTCAATTTACAAAATATAATAATTTTAATATTAGTAAAAGTATAAAAAATATATTAAATAAAATAAAATTAAAAAATATAGAAAAGAATAACTAAAATCATATCAAAAAAATATAAAAATATAAAATAAAATTAAAAAATAAAATTATATTTATTTATTAAATAATTAAATTAAAAAGTTATTTACAATTTTTTTTAAAATATTAAAAAAACTTTACGAGAGAAAAAAATAAATTTACGACTTTAAAATCGTAAAAAAAACTTAAGTTTACTACTTATCCTTAAATATTTTAGGATTTTAATTAAAAAAATTAAAAATTATAACATGGATAACTTTCAATTTAAAAATCAATTTATCTCCTTTTTAATATTAATTCAAAATCGGCCCTCCAATTAATCAAAACAAATAACCTTAAATGGTGGTTTCACTCATATATCCCTAATGCCAAATCTCTCCTGCTCTGTCTTTATCGTCGCACACTCCCACTCCCACTTTGTTCGCGCACCAACAGCTCTCATGTTCACGTTTGTAGTTCCCCTTAGGTGCTCAAATCCTTTCAATCTTCTTGTTTGTTGTTATTTTCTTCTGTGAAGAGTTTGCTCAAAGTGTTAATTTTCATTGCTGTGTGTTTGTGCGGATCTCATTCCTATTTCAGGCCATTGGAATTACAACATTTTGAGACGAGATCATATGTATATAATTAGTATTGATTGGTGATTATGCTTTTAATCCCTCTGGTATCTTTCGATATGCAATTCAACTTTGTATATCCCAAGATCCTGGAGACTAGAAACATTTGTATTTTTTTACTATCTTGTGTTATGACACTACTGGTACTCCTATAGATATATATATGTGGGATAATTTCCGTTTTTATTTTGATTGATTTTATTTTTATTTGATTGACCAAATCAAATAATATTTGATAGTTTAGGCCGAGCCCATTGTAAACCCAATTCATCCTATAAATAGGTGAGTAAGGATGGAGGTAAGACACACAGAAATTTGAGAGCCTCAAATGACAGTCTTGAGTGGCATATTTGAGCGAGTCTGTGTGCTCTGCATTTGAGAGATTCTTAGAGAGTTTGAGTGAAACACTCTAGGTTTCGTTTAAGTGACCACCATTGTTGGAGAGATTGAATGTACCACCACATTGATATGTTTTTGATTCATTGTAACCGATTATTGTTATAGTGGATTTTGATACTGGACATGGTCCCATGAGTTTTTCTTTTCTCACATTGAGAAATGTTTTTTCACGTAAAACAAATTCTGATTGTCTCTCTCGTTCTCTTTTGATTTTATTTCCGCTTCTGCAATTTGATATTTGAGGATCCAAGATACCCAACAATATATATATATATATATATATATATATATATGTGTGTGTGTGTGTATATATATAATCAAAAAATTCTTTTCTTCTGTTTTCTTTTTCTGTCTTTTTATTTGTTATGTTCTCTTTTGGAGTGATACCGGTTGTGGCAAGTGTGGTTAGGTGGTTGCATGTTCTTCAGCGTGACATTTGAAGTTGAGATAGCGTGTTTACAGTTTTTTTGGGAGTGATAAGGGTTGGAGCATCTATTTGCATGTTGTGTGGTGAAGGGGCTGGTTAAAGGAGAGGGTAAGGTAAAAAGAGGGTTGTGAGGAATAAAAGGAGAAGTTTTATATGAAGGCTGGTTGTGTATAATTTTTTCTATCGTTTTTGTTGTCAATCCAGAGTTTTCCATTTGTCAAATTTTCAGATTTTTGGCTGTAGCTTAATTATCCATGTGTCTAGCATTAGGTTTGCTCTTATGTTTGAAGGTTTTGATCACGTGTTTATATTTTCATTGTGGGATGTTTTGATTTGCGGGAAAAAGCTTAAAAGTGGGTTTGGACACAACAAGAATAAGGATCAAAGGTTGGAACAACGGATGTATTTAGCTAGATTCAGGTTGGTTTGACATCTTCATTTCCCATATATAGCCTTCTTCTATAGCCTTTCATTTAAGTTTGTTGCTTGTGTATGTAACCTGTGAAACTATTGTAGCATACTTTTATTAAGTGAATCTATTAAGTAGCATTTTTTTACTATATCTTTCTCTTTTGGGAGAAAAATTGGAGGTTGAATCATAAATAATACTTATAAAATTAATGCTAATTTAGGATATGTTTGGGCAAGGGATTTAGGAATAGGAACCTTATTGATTTAGAAACCGCAAACAGGTAGAATAGGGCCAAATAATAAGCGTTAGTAATAGATAGAGGAATTAAATAAAAGGTTGATAACATTTAAATCTTGCTTAGGAATCAAGTTATAAATTAATAGTTTTTTAACATCTTCATTAATGATTAAACAAGATAACAAAATAAAAACAAATAATGAGGCAAGGGGCACTAGTGCAAAAAGAGATTTTAGAACAAACGGAGAGGAGTTAGTTGGAGTTTGCTCCTCAATATTACATATCCCGTTTGTGTATTTAGCCTTTTTGTCTTGAAAAATGAAAACAACCACCTTTAGTTAGTTGATATTCATAATTTTGAGCTATGAGGAAAAGGTAGGGTGGGTATACTGACAAGTCCACAGACCGGCCCATTAATCCTACGGACCTAGCGGGCTTTATTTACGAATTCATGGACTATCCGTTTAATCTATATGAGCAAGTATTATTAATTTGTTATGTTAAGATTTTGATTTTCAATTTAGATTGTTATTATTATTTTATTATGTTGAAAATATTAATATTTTTTAGTGTGATAGTTTAGCTTAAAAATGAAGTCAATTTTTTTTTATTTTAATTTTATACATTTTTCATTTTTTAAAAAATATTTTTTTAAATTAAATATTTGGATTCGAGGACTTATTCGTGGGTTTTTGTAGACTGGATATGAAACTTAAAAAAAGTCTATTTATTTTGCAGACCGGACTTATCCAGTCCATGTAAAACACAGGTTTCGCGGGCCAAAGTCTTAAATGGGCTGAACAAGTCCTTATACCCACCCCTAGGAAAACACATGCATGTACACTGCAGCATCTTGTTCATTGAAGCAACTCTTCTCTTTGTCACTATCACTTCCTTGGCAACGCTTCTTATCCAACACATCAACCCTCAAATCCACAGCTATAAATTGGCCAATGGCCATCTGACTTTCGGCTTAAAGTCCTAAGTCTTTTAACCAGTGAGTCAACAAGGTCATGCGTTTCTTGCTGCAACTCTAAGCTTCCATACGTTGTTAAGCATGCAACAGAATCAACATCACTTTTCACCCCTGCTTTTCTCATGTTTATTGAAGGAAAATAGGTAGCAAGCCTTACACTCCCTTTTTGCAATACGAATGGAGCCTGGAATAACAGAGCAGAAAAGTGCTTTTCATTTTTTAAAAGCAGAGAACGTGAGTCATTTTCCTAGTTTTTAACTTCAAACTTGGCTGGCCTTTTCTAGCCTCATCCTGAAGACTGAAGAGGTGTCCGTTAGAAGGAGGGTTGGGAGGACACAGATAAATGTACACAGATATTAAGAAGCAAAGCCTCTAAAGATACATATTATAGAAAATAGAAACTGAAACCACCCACCCACTCCCTTCCCCGTGATAATTACTTCTGCAATGCCAGGAATCTAGAGAAAAATGAACTAGAATAAACTGGCATTATATATGAAACAACAGGAGGAAAAAAATCTTTTAGAATAGATGACTCAATTACAACCTATTGTTTACATCAGCTGCCAATATGTCATGGTTGCTGGCAATATAAGACAACAATAATGAAGATAAAGATGAAAGGAATTTTCAGATTTGCCCGGCATGATGTATAGATCGATGCTACGTAGGAGTGGCCAAACACCAAAGCAGGACATTAATCTTGCACATGAACACACTACCATTTGATAGCAATAATGAGTCTCAAATTCATGCTCCTTGTGTTGTATTGGTAATAGTACTAATTCCTCAATCATGTTATACATTTTATCTAGAATCTATGGCTTTTTCTCAAATACATTTCTAATATGGCTTCTTATGTTTTTTTCTGTCTGTCTGTCTCTCTCTCTCTATCCCTTTCTAAAGGATTGTTGGTTTGGGCTTAACCTTTTTTCTTATTCATTATAGGTTGTGCAAAAAGCCCATGATAAAGCTTATCTGACTAAGAAGAATCTTACTACTGTTGGATTTACTCCTGGTCCTGGTTTGAGTCTCTGCCAGGTAAAGCTATAGTTCTCTACTGAATATGTAAATCTTCTACTAATAGATGGATGCAGAGGCATGCTATCAATAATTTAAATGGCTATTTGGAGTCTGTTATTTCCTACTTTTAAAAACAGAAAAGCAATAAAACTTGTTTGATAATAGTTGAGTTAGAAAACTGTTTTCAAAACTAATATATCTTAGTTTTTAAAACCAGAAAATCAAAACATATCTTATAATTGATACTTGATCCACCGTACCTGTGAAAGGAAAGTGTGGAAATAGAAGGTTGCTAATTTGCTTCAAAATATGAAATGCACACTGGAAAAAGATTATAGGAACAGAGTTTCCGTATTGTCTAAACACTGAGATGCAAGAAGAGGGTGTGGAGAGTGTTTTGGCAGTAGTGATATAGTTGTAAGGATCACAAAGGAATATACTAGAAATTTTTATTGACAAGGCTACAGTATTAATTTGAAGCATCTACACTTGTTATATTTTTCTTTTAAAGGCAAGGAGCTTTGTTTATAATTTTGAGATACGTGAATGACTCCCCCTAACCAGGGAACTCCATTGGTATTTAAAATTAATTTGTTTTATTTGTCATGATTGTTTTAGTTTAAATCTAATTCTAGTTTTGGTTACTTTGTAAGTGATTTAGTTCATATTAAACCAATTCCATTATAGACATGGCTTACTAACTTACATTTGTTGGTGAGTCCTTCAGTTCTACTATCTAGCTAAGCAATTAATTGTCTCCTTTTCAGAGTTCAAAAGCTGCCTTGAACTACGGGTATGCTAATAATTTATGTTATCTCTCTAGTGCCTTAACAGGATAAAGTATCGTTGCAAAACTTGGTCTATACTCTATAGTTTGAAATACTGAACAAACATGTGACTACATGCGTAAGGTATCTTACTCCTTAAAATTACAGCTTTTGACTGTTTTATATAAGTTACTTTTCAATCACTTACAATTCTGAATTCTAATTCTAATAATAATTTGAATTCTGTGATTCTACCATAGAGATTTAACTCTCTTCTGATTCTCTCTCTGACTTATGTTATTTCTCTAATGCTATACAGTAGAAAGTAAGTATCCTCGCAAAACTTGGCCTGCAATTGGAAAAACCGAACAAACATGTGATTGAAAACAAGGTATCTTTCTTACTCCTATAAATGACAACCTTGTATAAAATTTTTTAAAAAAGCATTGTTTTGTAAAGTCCTTTTTATTTGTTTTCCTCCAAATGGCTAAAATCAGGCTGCATTCCAATCACCAGCTACTAATTAAAATATAAATCAAGAAAATGAGTAGAAAGGGTAGGAAATTAACTTAACTAGAGAAATTGGTAATTTATTTCATTTTTGTATTTGCTTAATATATTTAAATCTAATATAATTGTTTGAATGTATTCAATTTTAACTTGTGTGTGAATTTATGTAGACCGATGAGTATCAACGACCGCCGAGACTGCTTGGAAGGTGGTGGACAGAACAAAGAAGTTGAAAACTGGAGCATGGGTCAATGACAAGACTAAAGACCTTTCTTTTAGTTTAAAACTTCCTACTTTGTAATTATACTTAAAAGTTTATTATGTGTTTGTGAAAAATGATATTTAACTTTATTATGTAGGAGAGATTTCAAAAACATCGAGAAGAGCTGCAACAACGAGCCACAGCAGAAGGCACACCTGCACATGGTTCCTCTTCTGCCTCTACCAACAATGATGATACATATTATGGCATTGTTGGAGGGCAGAATTTGAAAGGGAATGTGTATGGACTTGATACATTGAGCAAAAAATTTAGTAGCTCAACACATGCTCAAACTATGCTTACTCATGTTCCAATGGTACAACAAATAGAGGAAATGTGTGATACCTTTCATAAATTGAATGCTAAACTTTTGGCAAAGAATGCTAAGGAGAATAATACATTTGAAGAAAAGATGGAGCAATTGATGAAAAATCATAAGCAAGAGATGATACAACAAAATGAGTGAATACGTCATCAAGATGAGTTGATGCAATTTATCTTAACTCATTTTCAGATTAAGTCTCTCTTCCAAGGCCCTAGTGTACCTACTACCTGTACAGGTGACACTCAACTCGATGATGCTGATGACATACTAGATTGATTGCATGCACTGGCAGAGCTATATAAGGACGGGGGAATCAAGGCACTCCCAAAGTTTGTCAAAATTATAAACGTATGTCTATAATAATATGATTAATAAAAATTTAATTAATTATAATATTTAGTTTCTTTTACCTTAACTCAATTAACTTACAATTCAGGACAAAAATTATTTATATTCAATGAAAATTCAAAGCCCGTCATCTCTTTCGGTCAATTATAATTTTAACATTTTCAAGGATTTTTATACTTTTTTCTTAACACAAACCTGCATATTAGTTTTTTTCTCTTAAATTCTCATTTTTTATTCTATGAACACCTAACATGTATCTTAGTTTCAACAATATCAACAGACTTATTTTCTTATATTTGCACAATTTATCTTTGTATGTATATATGTGTTTTCATTTTCAATCTTTAGTTATTTTTAAATATATATTATCTCAATTGTGCTATTGACTTATTTTTTTGTTTTGATATAAATCTAGTGATCCACTAACTTTTTTAAGCACTGTTATTGCTCTCATTTTTCAATTTGATGTTATTGTTGTGCAACCTATGCTTTCATAAAATGATCACTTTCCTTCTAAAATATGTAATGTCTAGCAGATAATGTTTTTTTTATCTTAATGCTAAAATAATTTATGCATGTTCAAGCAGATGATTATAGATTTTATCTATTTTTATTTGTAATAATTATGTAAACAACTTATCATTTTATATAATTGATTATTTTCTTTTCTCGACTTTGTATTTATAATGCAACTTAATATGATATTGCATATTAAAGATATGCATTAAAATTTATTTTGGCTCCCCCAAAATTTTAGTTCAAGCTTCACCACTGATTGCATGCTTAATTTTATTTTATGATATATGATATCTGTTACGCATAAAAGATAAAATATATCTTATCTTTAGTCCTATTAATTCAAATATTTAAATCTACATCAAATATGTTATTAACGGCAGAAGAATAATCATCGGAAGATAGAAGATATAATTGTTATCTTCCCATTATCAATATTCTCACATGTTACGGAAGAAGATATTGGGCCTTAACCATCTGTTCTCGAAGTCCAGGTTAGAATCCTATAAATGCAACACACCCCATGGTGAAAGGTACACAATTCCGACTCTCTCTTTTCATTCACACGGCACACACTGCACCCCCAAATCGTGCTGTGAGTTACTGCTGCTGTTGAACATTTCTGTTCTCTTTGTGCAGAACAATATCTTTTATTGCATGGATGTTGGTACTTCGTATTTTTTGCTTATGGTATTTGTTGGTACTTATGTTTGATTTATGCTTTTGTAATTTATCATACATTGTATTAGGGTAGCATATCTTGTTAGTTGATACTATGTTAGATAACATTTTGTTAGTTGATATTGTGTAGGATATAATACTGTCATATATACACATGGTTATTCAGTTACATTCCGTTTTAGAATTTTATATGTTATTCATAATTATCATGCAAGCCAAGAAATTTACACCAATAAAAATTAAAAAATATACTACTGCAACGAAATTAGGGACTAAAATATTTGGAGCTAAAAGCCTATGCAAACACTAATTAGCTTAGCGATTGTTTCCGGTAACTGACAATTATTATTAAAATTATTTTTTTTTGCATAAATTTTTTAGAGACCGATTAAATTCGGCTGCTATTGGCAAACATGTTAGTGACAAAAATTAATGACTAAAATCAGGAAATAATTTTGAAAAGTCATTTTAAATCTAGAGACGAATATGGACACTGCATAGTCGGTATCTAATTTAGTTGTAATGGAAAGAAGACAGCCAAAAGTAAGGTGACCATATTTTTGCATTTGCGACTGAATATGTTGTTATTTCGCGACGGACTCATATTCGGTTGCTAAACATCTTAGTGACTAGGGTTTTTACCCACCATTTTTTGGTTGCTGATTTGGTTACTAATTGTGAACGATTTGGTTGATATAGACCAATTTAGGTGGTCGCTAAAATGACTTTTTTTAACTGAGTATAGAAAAATAGTTGATTTTTGGTGTGCATTATATTAAATACTCGGAAAAAAAGAATTTGCTCAAACCGTGAATAACTCTAATGGTCTATGCAATTACTAAAAAAATAAAATTAATTCAATTTATAATATTATTGAAGAAATAATTTAAAATTATTTTGTAACTACAACATATTTAATAAACCAATTTGTTGTATATTTATGTAAGATATATAAAAATTATTATATAAGCATTAATCAACACAAATTTCATCTAGATTTATTGATCATAGAGTAAAAATATTATTTTGTAATAAAATAATTAACTAATTAGATTTAAATATATACTGAAAACAAAAGATTTTGTCTCCTATATCTACTTAAATCAAATGAAAATTTTACCCATAAATAAAAT
>PYAF01006013.1:2620481-2631235 GCA_007407185.1 Glycine tomentella | reverse complement strand
ATATATTTGTTACATAAATAAAATTTACAATATCTACCATCAAAAATTTAAAACTAAATTAATTTATAATATTAATAATGAATCAATTTAAAAGTATTATGTCATAGAAATATATTTAATAAACAATTTTTAATATATCTCATTATATATTTATATAAAAAAATTTATTACTGTCATATAAATATTAATCAATATTAATTTTTTTTGCATATGTAGTTAGATGCATACATTAAATCAACTTGATATTTATGTAACAAATATATAAATTACTATATAAACATTATTCAACACAAATTTCATTTAGAATTGCATTAATCATAGAGTAAAAATATTATTTTGTAACAAACATATTAACTAATTAGATTTAAATATATACTCGGAAAAATAATTTATATATCTACTTAAATCTATAATCTCTACCGTAAAAAGTTTAAACTAAATTAATTTATATTATTAATAATGAGTCAATTTAAAAGTATTATGTGAAGGAAATATATTTATTAAATAATTTGTAATATATGTGAATATATACTTATATAAAAAATCTATAACTATTATATAAATATTAATCAACATTAATCTTTTGTGTATGTAGTTTGGTGCATACATTAAATAATCAAAAAAATTCTTTAAAATTATTCAATAATGACATAAAATTATATAAATTAATAATTAATAAATAATTATACAAATTGATCATTTAATTAATATGATAATAATATTTTTATATAATAAGCACAATGTATATTAAAATATTTACAAATAATGAAATGACATTAATATAAATTATAGAATATAAAAATTTGTGTGTTTAAATAAAAAATTAATAAAAGAGAGTGAGGGAGAGAGTTGGAAAGGAGTGAGAATATTTTTTTCTGAAATAAAAATGAATAAAGGGAGAGAAAAGTATGAGAAAAGAGGAAGAAAGTGGGGCCAAAGAGAGAGAAAAAAATTGTCAAACTTGTGTAAATAAAAGAAAAAGGTGAAATGGTAAAAAAAAATTCAAATAAAGGACACGTGTCACAAAATTAAGATAGGTTAGTTATATAATTTTGTTAGGCCTTTGTTTTCTTAGATAGAAGATAGATAGCATAAGCAATAGTAGTGCCCAGGCCATATCGATAGAAGAAAAAAAAGAGAAAAAAAGAGAGCAATATGCAGTTTTCAAATTGCCACTCCCTGAATGAGTATAATGCATAATCCAACACAATTCCAGCAACTATTGGCTGGCTCTACAATCTACTAATAGAAACCATAAATACACCACAGTACACATGGATCCCCCAAACCATCATCATATTTGATGCAATGCATGAATCACAACACCACTTCAAAATAAAAATAAAATATACCTAACAGAATTTGTTTTCTAATAGCCTGGAAACTTCACCTCGCCTTTTAACACATTCATACCACCGCCAATTGCCTCATCAATTTGTTTTATTTAAAATAATAATTATAAAGTAAAACCAGAAAAAGGGGAAGAAGCCAAAATATGTTTTAATTTGTCTGTCTTTAATAAATCAAGATTTTATATTTCCCTGCTCCAATTTCGTTGTCAATATGCAGGTTTTAAATTGGGACATATAATTCATATTAGGAAATTAGTTGAAAAACGAATAAGGATTTATTCTAATCAGTAGAGTGAGCAAACATGATTGTTCTGCATTCATCATGTTGCCATGTTGATTTGGCAGAGGGGAGAAAGCATAAAGGGAGTGTATTAGTTTCTGGAATGCAGGATACTTTGGAGAAAAATTTAGAAAGGGAAGTGTAATAGTAAAAGTGGGGAGTGGATATAGCACAAGCCTTTTTTTTTTTTTGTTGTGTGTGAATATGAAATTATATATTTTCATTTTGAATTCTTTATGATGATCTCCATCCGAGATTAATTGAGAACAAAATGATACGATTAACCACTCATCAACAACTAGTGGCATAATTAAAGACATAAATTTAGGGAACACCCATTATTCTCTATATTCATTAACAGAACCAAACATTCACAACGTTTTCTTGGTCCCCCCCCACAGTACTATACTTAAGAAATGTCACAATTTATTTCGAGTTGCAAAATAAATACAACATATTTTTGGGGACCATATGTATGCATTCATCTTCATGCTCGTGTGTGTGGGGACCTTTCCGCATTAATGAACTATGTTTCTAAACATGATGCATGTACGGTGATATACTAATAGTAGTGTGTAACACTAAATTGTCTATGCAAAAGCAGATAGAGGATACCCCCACCCTAAAATGAGGGCACATGGACTTGGATTCTCAGATAATATTATTGGTATTTGTGACGTTTGTTAAACAATTGTTGGGCTGGACACAAGTGGATTATTTTGCTCTTACAACCTCAAATGAAATGGAAAAATGAGCCTAATCAAAGCTATTGCACACGGTGTCACATACAAAGTTTCCCCTTTTTTTCTCTCTAAAAAACGGGTAGTGCTAGTAAGTAGTAACATATTTTCTAACATACTTATTCAAATGTTTATTTTTTATTAATTAAAATTTATTGATAACTAAATATTCAAGAGAGAAAAACATTAAATAGAATGTGTGACCCACAAAATATTATAATTTCCAATAAATTTCAATCAATAAAATAAAGGGTGTTAGAGAATATATTTGTAATTAATATTTCTCATTATATATATATATATATATATATATATATTGAGTGGGCCTACATGTTAGCTTTTAATATTGTATTAGGTCTAAATCCAAATTGTAATAAGGCATCATAATCTTTTTTGTGTTGTCTTGGATATATGGGTCATGGTTAAAGAACCTCTAAGTTTTTTCCTCACTCCATTTCTTTTATTATTAAGGTTTTGAAAAAAATAAATGAAATAAAAATATACACATTTAAGGGAGAGTAACATATATTTTTTCAAAAGCTTAATAGAAAAAGAAACAAAGAAAAATAAAAGAAATAGAGAGATCTTTTCTCTTTCTATTAAGGTCACGGTAGATTTGGTTGTTTTGGTATATTAGGCTACTTTTTATTGAGTCATCTGTCCACGTTCAATTCTTATGAGAGGTGATATTAACATCTTATATGATTAAAATAATGCATAAAAGTGGACGATAACATTCATTCCATAAATTAATGAAATAAAGGTAAATACTAATTATTATTCTTAGGATACTAGGATATTGATTATAGAACTAAAAGAAAAAATATTTTTATTGGATGCATAAATTTGTGTTGTCAGTGACATTTTTTACGTTTTCTTATAAATTTCACATTAAACACTTTTTTCTTTTAATTTATGAATTAATATTTTAAGGGCACCGATTAACTAGATCCTAAAATAAATTAGCTTTTAGCGTGAGTTATACTCAACTTAAATTCCAATAAAATTTGACAGAATACCTTGTTTAATTTGTCTACCAAATGAAATATACTTGTTTTTTTATAATTTCTTTTGAGGATTTTAAATTAATGAAATATACTTAATAGCTAGGTTTCATAATATATGTTAGGGGCTTTATTTATTTCGTTTTGGCATTCATTCCTTTAGCAACTATAGTTAGATGTGGATGCATATATGTTACTGCCATTTTTTAAAGAAGTCTTTTCGCTTTTAATTCTTAATTTATTGCCTTTAGAGCGTTAGTTAAACGTACTTTTTTCACTTAAACAATTCATCACATTGAATTAACCTATGACAACCCACCTACCTTATGAACGTTGTAATTAATTTCATATCCAAATGTCAAGGGCTTACATGTTTTCAATGCAACAATGTATAGTACGTACGTAACTCTGAAATTTTCTTCACCAAGTTTTCAACATATGATAAATTAGAAACACTACGACCCAGCTCATGCGCAAGTTCTTTTGTAAAGCGACTTTACAAACTTTTTGCCCTTATTAGGATGTCCGCAATAAGATTTGTAATCATATTTGTTGACTAATTTCTATGGATAAAACACCATACAATTGAAATGGATCTTGCTTTATTTTTTGTTTAAAGAGTGATACAAATCTTTTACTTTCCATTTTTTTCCACAAGAATTGCTAGCTTTTTTGACCACAAATCCTTTTCTGGGTTAACCTTTTTTCCTGGTCATGCAATATACTTGTTGTATTTTAATTTAGATATGCTCGCTTTTCCTTTGTCAAAACAACGGTTTAATTGGTTCTATATTCTACATAATTCATTTTATTAATTAGCAAAATATAAATAAAGGAAGAAGAAGATTTTAAGAAGATATTGTCTCTTCCCATTTGCACCGTTGGGCGTTCGATGAGTAACTAATGTCTGTATCTGCTGATACCTATTTTAACAAATCCATTGAACAAAGACGTATTCCGGGAGAATTTTTTTACTTGGTAGAAACATAATTACTTAATAGGAAATAATACAGAAACATTCTACACTAGTCATTTAGCAAAATTATGTTTATCTCAAAAGTAATTTTTCACGTTAAAATCAAACATGAATCTAGATCTGCAGTGCAAAATCAAATAACAATGTTATTCATATGCTACATTAATATAAACCTCTTTCTAGACTTCTTTGACGGAAAAGAATGAAAGAAGTAAATGGAAATTAAAGTAACAACCGATCTATTTATGTATGTATGTACTGGTAACATTATAAAAACCAAAATTTTCATGGAGGTGTGATAGCAATGTAAAAGCCAGTCTCAAGTAACTGTACAACTTGTTGGATATAATTAAAATTAATGGAATAGTTACTCGAAGAAAAACTAAATGATCTAATTGATATGCTGTTAGCACATCTTAGTTTTTAGGGTTAATTTAGTTATAATTCAATCAATAATTAGCAATTTAGGTTAGACTTAGGTAAGTTTATTTATTTATTTGTTTTTATCTCATTTTATTACTATTTTATTATTTCAGAGTAAAAAAGAAGGAAAGAAACAGAACCAAGAAAGATTTGTCACAAAAATAAAACAGCAGAAGGGTTTAGTTACCCTAATTAACTATATGGACATGGAATTATAAATAGGAACTTAGGAGGCCAAAAGAAGAACACAGACACAGATACTTTTCCAGACAGAAACGCAGAGGGAGAGAAGATCAAAGTCAGAATTAGAAGAAGATTAATGTTTATGCTCTCTTTGTATTTCTTGAGATTAGACATGAACATGTCTGGCTAACTCTTTTATTGTGGTTAGGGCCAAGAACCAATGTGAGCTCCTCTGTAATTTGATTGGTATTAATATGAGATTATTATGATTGCTTTGTTTTACTCTGTTCTTCATTGTATTATTCTTTCTTAGAATTGGTCATTCTATTTAAGTTCTTAGGGTTAGAATTCGCAATAGGGATGTTGGGATTCTAATTTCTGACAGGAGTAAAATAACAGTTCTTACATTACTTAGGGATAGGGATGTATGATTGCAGAAACCTTATGATGTATTCTTTTAAATGCTTAACTTGATAGGAATTGCTAAGGAATTAGGATTTCTGATTGGGTTAAAGGGTTAAATTGCTAAAGAATTAGGATTTAACTAAATTTGGGAAGATACATCCTCTAAGTAATCAGAAATAATTGAATTTAATAACCAATTCAAGTGAAAGAGGTAGGGATCAAAGGGGATTATGTTCTGACCACAATTATTTCTCTTAACTGCGTCACAATCCATTAAAACTTGCTTTTAATTTCTTAATTTTCTGTCATTTATTTAATTTGTTTAATTCACAACACAACAGTACTCTTTTTAAACATACTATTTTCTTCCAATTTCTCAGATTAAGTTACAATAAAATTAGGAACTCAATCCCTGTGGATACGATACTCTACTTACACACTTTATTACTTGAAACGAACGGTACACTTGCCGTTTCGCAACACTAATCACGCTTATATACATTAGAAGCTATTAGATCAAATGCAGAAAAATTAAGATCATAAATATCTTTCACCATTGCTATTCTTATTTGCTCGGAAGATGATTTGTAGTTGTCCGTGTGTCAAGTAATCTGTAAAAATTTATGAATCTTCAAACTAATCTGACTTTTGTCTTAAGAATCTTCTATGCTTTCACTATCACTCATTGATGGTGTATTGAGATTTTTTTAGATAACAAGCACAGAGACCTTGGTCATGGTGCACATCTCCTTTTATAACCTCTTCCCATCAAAGATGTTATTTTTTTATATACATAAAACATGGACATAGTTACTAAAAATAAGATATAAGATTAACAATAACTTATTTCTAAGAAGATAAGGGATAAGATTAGCAATAACTTATTCCTAAGAAGATAAGGTGAGTGCACCACTTTATGTGGTTTTGACTTAGTTAAGCAACAAAAAAGAAACCAACATTCTCCCACTTGGTCCACATATCTCATCATACACTTTAGTGAGAAATAAAATACATGAATCATGGCGATAATTCCTCTAATATATATATATATATATATATATATATGTGAGTAGTATCTTCCATGCATTACATTGTATTATATTTCTCAATCCCATACAACTTAACGAATAAATCCAATGTTTATTCTAGGTCCAAACTTAATTGATGTTTCTTAGAATAAATAACTGTAGAGGATAAACTGAATGAAAAATATCACAATAGAGTTTCTTAATATCATTCTTACAATGAAAATTACATATGGGAACCAAGTCTCATCCTTTATATTTGATCTTTAAATTTAAATGGTGGCATGCCCTTAGTTAAAGGATCGCCAATCATTAATTCAATGCTAATGTGATCAATAACCATTGTGTTATCTTTAGCACGTTCTCTTATGGCTAGATACTTAATGTTAATGTTCTTGCTTTGACTACAACGTTTGTTATTCTTAGCCATAAAAACAACAATTGAATTATCACAATATATCTTCAATGACCTAGAAATGGAATGCATAACTCTAAGCCCAGAAATGAAACTTCTCATCCATACACCATGTGAGGTAGCCTCAAAACAAGAAACGAATTCAGCCTTTATAGTGGAAGTAGCAATCAATTAAGGTCTATCTGACACTGCTCCAAGACACAGCTCCATTGGCTAGCATAAAAATATATCCCGAAGTTATTGACTTTTATGCAGCCAACGTAGTCTGAATCTAAGTAGCCAATCACTTTCAAGCTGTCAGTTCGTCTGTACATAAGCATGTAGTCTTTAATTTCCTAAAGGTATCTCATCACTTTTTTTGCAACTTTCCAGTTGTCTAAACCTGGGTTACATTGATATCTCCTTAACACTCCAATCATAAAAGCAATATCAGGTCTTGTGTAGACCTGAGCATATATAAGGCTTCCAACAGGTGAAGCATAAGGAATGTTCTTCATTTGTTTCCGCTCAAGATAATTTTTGGACACTGGCTTAAATCAAACCTGTCACCCTTCATAATAGGAGTTACACTTGGTGAACAATCACTCATTCTAAATCTTTCCTAAACTTTATTAATATAGGTCTCTTGAGACAAACCAAGAACATCTGTTACTTTGTCTCTTAATGTCAATAACGTAAGAGGCATCACTCATATCCTTTATATCAAAGTTCTTAGAGAGAAATTGTTTCACCCCATATAGCAAACCCTTATCATTGGTTGCAAGTAAAATATCATCCACATGTAAACTAAAAAAACAAATTATGCTCCCACTAACCTTCTGGTATATACAATGATCCATAACATTTTCTACAAAACCAAATGAAGAAATAACGTCATGAAATTTTAAGTACCACTGATGGGAGGCATGTTTCATATATAAATTTCTTAAGTTTGCATACCAATTATTCACCCTCAATAGAGGAAATCCTTCTGGTTATTTCATATAAAACTCTTCCTCTATGTCTCCATTGAGAAAAGTCGTTTTCACATTCATTTGTTGCAACTCTAAGTCAAAATGTGCAACCAGTTCCAGAATGATGCGAAAAGAATCTTACTTAGATACAAAAGAGAATGTCTCGTTATAGTCGATTCCTTTCTTTTGATTAAATCTCTTGGCTATGGGTCTTGCTTTATATCTCTCAATGTTGTCTAATGAGTCTTTCTTAGTTTTGAAGACTCATTTACATCCAATGGTTTTTGCACCATCAAGCAACTGAACAAGATCCCAAACTCCATTCGATGCCATAGAATTCATCTCATCTTTCATAGCATCATACCACAAGTTTGATTCTTAGAACTCATGACTTGTGAAAACGTTTCAGAATCATTTTCAGTTCCAATATTATAGTCAGATTCCTGTAGATTCCTGTAGATACACAACAAAGTCACTTAGCATCGCTGATTTCTTTATTCTAGTAGATCTTTTTAATGTTGTTTCATTATATTCTCGAGGAACTTGTTGTTCAATTGGTTGATCAAAAATTTCTTCTTGCTCATCATGAACAACTTGATCTACTAGATTATCAGTTGGTTGTGGATCTTGAATGATAGGTTGCACAACACGCGGTTGAGCTGGAAGGATATCGTTAATAACAATCAATCTAAGATTTGAAGTGGATGGATGAGTAACTGAATAATCTTTCTCAGAAACAAAATCTCTAGTTTGATCGCTCCCACTAATCAAGTCATTCTCAAGAAATTCAGTATTTCTTGATTCCACAATCCTTGTACTATGAAATGGACAGTAAAAACTATATCCCTTAGACCTTTCAACATATCCAATGAAGTATTCACTATTGGTCCTGGGCCAAGCATCTTCTCTTGTGGGTTATATATTCTCACTTCAAACGGGCATCCCCAAACGCGTACATGTTGCAAACTCAGCTTCCAACTCTTAAATAATTCAAATGGTGTCTATGGGACAACCTTAGTTGGAACTCGATTCAATATGTACGCTGCCGTCTTCAATGTTTCAGTCCATAATGACTTAGGAAACCTAGAACTACTAAGCATATTTTGAACCATGTCCATTAAGGTTCAATTTCTTCTTTTTGCCACACCATTCTAATCCGGAGAACCAGGCATAGTATATTGGACAACAATCCCATGTTCTTGAAGAAACTTTGTAAATAGACCAAGTTCTTGTCCATTCTCCGTGTATCCACCATATTATTCATCACCTCTATCGGATTTCACAATCTTAATTTGCTTTTCTCATTGTTTCTCCACTTCAACCTTAAAAATTTTAAAGGCATCTAAAGCTTCATCTTTAAAATGAAGTAAGTAGAGATACATATATCGTGAAAAATCGTCTATGAAGGTGATAAAGTATTTTAGACTACTTGCGTCCATGTCTGGACAACAAATATTTGCATGTATAATTTCTAATAGATTTAAGCTCCACTTTGCAACCTTTTTAGACCTGTTAGTTTGCTTACCCTTAATGCAATCTATACAAGTATCAAAATCAGCATAATCCAAAGCACTAAGTACCCTCTCATTTACCAATTTCTTAATTCTCACTATAGAGATGTGTCCTAATCTTAGGTGTCACAACATAGGGGAATCCTCATTTATAATAGATCGTTTCATGCCAACATTAACATGCATAACATCATAAGTGGTATCATTTTACAAATAATTATAGAAAATACCATTTTGCAAATCAATCCACCATGTGTTATGATTAATCATATTAGATTCGTAACAAATTAAAGAGGTACGCATACCTTTCTTTTCCAAACCATAGCTTGAACTTAGGACAATCTTTCTTCACGTGCCCCTTCTTTTTATAGAAGAAACACCTGAGTTCTTTCTTAATTCCAACTTGAGGTGGTATTTTACCACTTCCCTTGTTCTTATAACCTTTCTTATTATCCTTCCTTTTAGTCGTCATAAGAGAACTCTCTCCTTGTTCTTACTGCAACCTCCCCTCTTCCTGAACACACATGATCATGAGTTCATTAATAGACCATGTCTTTATATGTGTTGTCAGATATTTTAAAAGGGACCATATGGTGCTGGGAGAGTATTTAGAATAAATTGCACTAGAAAGGAGTCAAACATGTCCACCTCTAGAGTTTTAAGTTGAGTTGCAATGTCTCTCATCTGCATGATGTGTTCACGCACACCCCTCAGAATATTGAGCTTTATGGACGAAAATTATTTATTAAGGTACTGGCCAATGTCCTCCCTGAAGTCTCAAATTGTTCATCAATGTACTTCAAGAGCACTCTCATTGTTATATTGTTCAACTGATCCCTTAATATCGGCCTATATATTTAGTCTTAATGAACATCACACAGAGTCGGTTGGATCTTTTACATTTCTCATACAAATCTATCTCCTTTGGTTCACTGTTCTCTATAGCTGCTAGTGGCTCAACTTTCCTGATAGCATAATCAATATTCATATACCCTAATGTCAGCAGAATCTTTTCCTTCCAGATAGAAAAATAATCTCCTCTCAATTTTGGGACATCAATTGTATTAATAGGTTATATAGTTGCAAAATAATTTAACATATATACTTATCATTAAAATTAGAGACAAAAATAATGTATCATGTTTTACCAATATAAGTCATGCTTATAAAATTATGAATTTAGCAACATAAAATTTGTCTGTGGACTAAAATTTTACTTCAATTAAATTCACATAAACATTATGATAAAACTATCAAGTTATATTCTTGATCCCTGTGGGCAAATAAAAAATACAATTTAATACTTTATCCTAATTAATCATACAAAAATATAATAGAAATTCCTGTGAGATTAATGTAATTAACCATAAACAATAAAATTAAATAATCAATCATTTAAATTAATCAACTTAATATTATATGTATAGGAAAACATAAATTAATACATGTAATGACAAAATAACAATAAATTATGTGAACATATATCA
>PYAF01006013.1:2595116-2620381 GCA_007407185.1 Glycine tomentella | reverse complement strand
ATTAACCATAAACAATAAAATTAAATAATCAATCATTTAAATTAATCAACTTAATATTATATGTATAGGAAAACATAAATTAATACATGTAATGACAAAATAACAATAAATTATGTGAACATATATCACAAAATAGTAACTTAATATTTTAGCTTGTATACATTAGAAGATTAATTAGTCACTCAATTATCTAACTTGTATACATTAGAAGATTAATTAGTCCCTTTTTATTTTTTATAGAAATTAATATTTTAGCTCGTGCACTACCGCACGAATCAATTCTAATAACTAATTTTTGTGATTATAATTAATGTATAAATTGTAAGGACAGATACTTATTTAATAAAGAAATACAAATTATATATGAATTTCAAAGAGATGTAAAGAGAGCTTGAAGAACATAAATTAACATAATAATAAAATCTTTGGAGTAGAAGAAGATAGTATTTGAATTAATTTGAAGATAAAACATAAGTATTTGGAATTGGTGTTTGATAGAAATATTCAGTTACGACTTGTTAAATTGTTCAACTGATATTAAAAGCAAAAAATAATATACCAAATCCATATTAGAAGAGTAAATAAAAGTTAATATAAAGGAAAGTAAGGAGAGTAAGCCATTAATTTGGCATTTTATACTTTTTATATACATAATTTGACATTGGTACCTAGGATAACAGTATTTTTTATATATATAAAAAAAAAAAAACTATAGCAGAAAACATAGCTGGATTCCTCAAGCCGATTGCTCACTCACCCACCATTATTTTTCAATCGCTAGAACCTGTCCTTTTCACCTATTGTTGAATAGCTAGAACTATGCATGTTACAAATAATATGGAGTAGTATTAACACGTTATTGTTCCATGCAGAGAAAAAAAAAAAGAGCTATTTCCGACACAAGTTCGGAACCATTTCCAGCTTTCACGGCACTAATTCCTCGTTGTCGTCCCATGTTTACGGTCAAGAACCAAGATTGCGCAATCGAGCACAAAACATACACTTCATTACAACACGAGGGGCACACACGTGTGAAAGAATCGATAATACCTGTATATGATGAACTCTCTCTCTCTCTCTCTCTCTCTATATATATATATATATATATGTGTTAATGATCTAATCATCACTCCACACCAAGACATGGAACCGCTTTTAAGCCCTCAAATGTCTCTTTGGAATTTGGATTTGTCATGGAATGAGTAAAGTTGCAATTTTTTTAACCATTTAACGTGTTTTTTTTCTTAAAGTAAAATTGGAGGTGTCTTGACTAATTATGACAAATAAGGGCAGCCAGAAACTTTAGTGCAAGAACATCTACGAAACCCCTTTTTCTTTTTGATTGAGTATTGGTGTCTTTAGAGAAAGTTCAAGATAAAGTTAGGTGCAATGATGGTGTTATGCAGATTGAGGAACACAAAGACAACAAAACGAGAGAATGTGATCAAAGGGGATGGCTCTTTTGCATTATTTGACAAAAACATAGAGTTGGTTTTGTACTTAGCTGGACCTAAGAAAAAGGTGCAACTCCAAAAAAAGCAAACTCAATAATTTAAGGGCCACTTTCATATCGTCAAAGCATCATTTCACTGAATTAATCATTAGTCTTGTTAAAACTAACCACTTTCCCTCCCATTTGCACAATTTCCTTCTCAAATTCGCAATATAGATCCAAAAGGCTACGGTTGCAAAAGGTCTTGTTCCACTAGGATACAGAAAGATGACAGATAAATGGCACCCACATGCCCCTAATTAATCCCCAAAATTCCTGCACTAATGTCTTTTTGCAAAACAACATATCCTGAATCTTCAAACCCCATCCTTTTCATTTTTTTTCTTTCCCTCCAATGCTTTTTCTTTTTTGCCCCTCCCTTTCACATGCAAAATTTAACAGAGACAGATGACATACGACATTCATTGCCTATTTGGTTTCACCTTTCAAATATGATATTTCAAACATTTTCGAAGAAGCTAATAGTTACAACTTGTACACCTGAGCTAGCTAGTAGTTGGTCATAGCTTCTACATTCCAGACATGATTTCTTTCTTCTCAACGAGTTTCCAAACACGCGTAGCGACATTCATCCGCCTCTAGGTATCACTCCAAGCAGCAAAAACTGGCAAGTGAGACATTGAAACTGGCCTCATTTGAGAGGGAAACCAAGAGCCAACAGTGACACCATTAGCAAAAGTAGGGGTAGTAATAATCTTTGACCCCATTGGAGGCTTTGGAAAGAGTAAAGTGGGGCCCGTTTTTTCAGGGCTACCTTCCCTTGAGCTGCTTAAACTGGTGACCAGCGAGGAAGGGTTTGAAAAATGAGTCCCTATCTTAGTGGACTCATTCATCATGCCCTGACTAGATCCTACTACTGAGTCAATCCCAATGAGATCTTGTAGGGACACAGGGAAAGCAGCAGCAGCAGCACCACCACCACCACCACCTCTATTATAATCTCCACACTTCATGGTTTTCTGGTCACAGTTGTTTGACTGTTGTTGCTGCTGCTGATGATGATACAAACCCATCTTCCAATCTGAAGATGAACCATTTTCATTATTATTGTTGTTGTTCACAGCCTCATGAACTTCTTCCCTGTTGCTTATGACTTGTTGGCTTGACACAACATTGTACTCTATGGCCTCAATTCTTGGCTCACTATTATTGTTTCTTCTAGCTAGCTCCCCCGCTAGAAGGGTGTTGCTGGCCATGATTCTCTCAACATCATATCTTGTTATGTCAAAGTTGGTGACAGCATTCACCCCACGAAATTTGATTGCAGCTACATCATATGCTTCAGCTGCTTCCTCTTGAGTGCCTAATTTAATTCATAAGAAAATGAATTTAGTTTTAATGTACTATCAACATAAAATATGACTTCTTAAAAAAAAAAATTGTTGTCAATCTTATTATACATGACATGACAAACTATGACTAATTTTTATTAGACGACACTATAAAGTAAAACTTTTTTTTACGATATTAAGTGATTACTTAAAGTGACCATATGACATGAATTTAAAACAAAAATTTTAATATATCTAGAATTCAAAATAATAAAATCTTTTTATTAGGAATCCAAAACAAAATTCGGTCATTATTTATAAAAGATCTTAAACATATTTAAATCTACATTTTAATTAGATTCAAAATTCAAAGGGCATTAGAAAAAATTGAACTTTCTTGAGGTCATTCCTGTGGAGATATTTACTATTTAAATATTCCTTCTTTTTTTTTTAATCTTTCCAGAGAGAACAGCCTTAAAAAAAGTGACTTGCAGCACAGTCCAAAGTAGAGCTATACGATCAGCCTTATAGAAAGCATCGACAGTCACTAGCATAATACTATAACATTAATAACAAAGTCCTAAGAATGTATACATTAGCCTAAAATCCCACTATTGCTGTGAAAGATTTGGCAATGAAGTACGAGGAAATGCAACAACTACTTTCTGGAAGGACTTACTAAATGTCCCAAGATAAAGGTCCTTATTTCCAGCAACTCTGCCTATCCTTGCTTGCCACCTGCCATGTTGGTGGTGCCTGCATAACATTATAGGTGGATTTAACCCTAATTAACCAACATGTTTAATTTCTATAGTTTATATATATATATATATATATATATATATAAAGTAGCAGAGGAACAGCATGAACCTTGTCACTCCTCTGTACATTGAGGCACCCCTTGAAAACCCACTACTCTTTCTGCAAAGCAATCACCAAAATCATCATTATACATTAAAAATAATTGGTAGCTTTAGCATAATAATAATAATAATAATAAAAATATATATATATATATATATATATATATATATATATATGTACCTTCTCAAGTGAGCCACATATTCCTGCCTACTCATATTCTTCATTTCTTCAAGTTCAGTTTGGTAATTTTCTAGCTGCCAAATACAAGAGAGAAAATGGGACTCAAAGGAGTAGAACAATATTTTGAGCCAGAAATTCCACCTGAATTGAAACATACCGAGAAGTTTATGTGCGTTGAAGGTCCCCAATACTTGAGAGCCGCAAGATCATAAGCCCTTGCAGCTTTCTCTTCCATGTCATAACCACCTTCAGTTCACAAAAAAGAAAATTCACCACTCATCAAATTAGTATTTAGTAAAAGTATGAGCATTGAGAATGCAGACCCTTTGGAAAAGGACTTGTAGCATACCCAAATAAACTGGCATGCAACGTTTTGTTGAGTGGTCAATGGTCAGCCACATTGAGAACACATAATAGGTGAAAAAAAGTTAGTGGGCACAGCTCAAAAAACAAAGTAAGAAAAACACTACTTCAAAATAAATAAAGTTTTCAAATTACCGATGAGTCAATACTAAAGCTTTTGCTAACTAACCTTGTCGTCCTTTCCTGGTTTGCCCTTCCTTCTTGCAACTGTTATCCCACAAATGCGCTTCATATCTACCAGTCCATCTATGCCTGCATACACAACAACCAAGAATGTCACCAAAAAATTTACTCAAAAAGTAACAACCACCATGAATTTGATTAAATAAACTCCAAAAATTTTAAAAAGTGGACCTAAAGAAAAAGAAATGAAAATTACTATGGTAAGATAGGACCACTAGGGTCAGCTTAATATAAGAGTTTGAATACTTTACATGGAATTTCAGATTCAAACCTCATTTTTGCTATTATACACAAAAAAGAAATAATTATAGAAATAAAGGGGTAAAGGAGAAGTGAAGTAGTGAACTAAAACTAACCTTGTGACACCTCTATATTGAGAAGTTCTTTGCCCAAATGTGTCAATGGATTTCCTATGCACAGGTTGCTTCTGTCCAAGCTTAGAAGACCCTCTCTTTTTGGCATCCACAGCCACTGAGTCAGTTCCAGAAGATGAGATCTGAGTTGGAACAATGACACAGCTTGATTGAGAACCAGGGCTCATAGACAAACTTAGAGACTGTAACTCCCCACAACCAACACCAACATTCCCAGAAGCACCATTATTATTATCCTCTCCAAGGCCACCACCACTACCACTATTCACTTGATGCTGCTCCAGATTCTGTTGAGTGGAAGAAGAAAATTCTCTTGGGGGCACCCAGTTTTTGAAGCAAGCAATGCCTTCTTCCACCACTTGAGGCACTTGGGAGCAGCCAACTGCCACGTGGTGGGGTGGTGGTGGTGGTTGTTCCTTTGTTTCTTCTTCCTCCACTTGGTAAATCCCAAGCCCTGAGTAATATGAATGGTTTTGGTGCCTGAAAGGGTCAGAAAGAAGGTCCAGAGAAGAAGAATGGTCTCTGTTAGTTTCAGGTTCAGCATTCTGGTTGCTGTAGTAAATGCTGTCTAGGCTTAGAGCCATTGCTTCTCTCTCATGGGTTCCATAGTCTTGAGCTCCCATAGTTGCACTACCTAGGAAGTCCTCAAGTTTTGGAGATGAAGTCGGCACCATCACTTTCAACAATAAGGCCACAAGAACAACACTCTTAGAGATCCATAATATTGCAAATTGCAAAACAAGAAAGAAAAAAGCACTAAAACAAAAAAGTGCAGTTTAACATGTACTTTTTTTCGTGTTGTTTTTCGATCAGAATCGAAGTATCATTACGACAATATATTAAATATGTATTATAAATTATCGAAATAACACTCTAATTCTAATTGAACAACAGCGCAAAAAAAAAAAAAACACTTAAAAGGAGTTGGAAGGAAAAGTTTTGAATGCATGAAAGAGGATAAGAAGACCTTACCTTGGGTTTGTGATCTGGTGAGAGCTTCCATAATGCAAAGTGACCCATCTAACTTGAGAGGCATCATGGCCAAAGGAGTGTGAAAGGTACTGTTTTCTCCAACACCATAACAGATTCCTGAGTTGTTGAGGTTTGAGGATGACATATATAAGTTAGTGGGAACAGTGTTGTTGTTGCAAGCTGCTGTAGCAGAAGCCTGAGGGTGATGATAGTAGTGATGATTATGATGTTGAGGAGGGCCAGTAGAAGAAGTAACATCGATTTTCATGTGGGGTGAGAGAGAGAACCCCAACCAGTTATGATTGTTCCCATCATCGGTGTTGCTATCATTCATGGACTTCATCTTTTGCTTCTTTTTCTTGGTTTTTTTCTTCTTTTTTTTCTTTCTCAACTTATAAGTTACTTGAAAGAGGTTTGAACTTTGCTATTGCTAGCACCACCACCAGTATCTTTTCTCGTAGCAGCAGCTAGGCAAAGTCAATCATTGGGTGGCAAATAAACAAAATCATATCATAATAATAATCTTCTTGTTGCCAATGAAGACTTGGTTTTTGTTGTTTAGCTACAGCAAGGTTTTTTTTTCTTTCTCACACCAACAAAACAACCAAACCAAAACTCTCTCTCTCTTGCTCTCTCTCTCCTCTTTCTTCACTCGAGCATAACAAAACTGGTCTCTTTAAACTAAGCAGAAGGAATAAGTGTTCCTAGCAAGTGATGCTGGGAGCACCCACTTCATTCCATAGGGATCTGTGTATGTATGTGTGTGTATATATACTCACAAGTCACAACACAAAGTCTTTTTGCCTTCTTTTTTTTATAAAAAAAGAAGAAAAGAGAAAACTCTGCCACCCCCACCAGTTAGACTTACAGAATCTAATTTCAAAGTGGATAAGAAGAAAGAGCCCAAAATGGGAATGGTGAGATGGACTTTTTTGGTCATTTTCTGAAAACTTGAATGCTAGTAGGTGAATCTAGTGAGCAAATGACCAAGATATAAATGGCGAGGGGATTTGGGAAAAGATTCAGAACTCAGGTAGCCAAAAAAGTTTATTTAATATTTTTTTATATTTTCAGGTTATTATATTTTACACTAAAAAATGTTTTTTTTAATAATCTTAGAGATGTATACAGCCTGAGAGACAAAGAAAAAATAAGAGATAAATAATTAATTTTATTCATAATATAGTATACGTGATAAAAAAAGAGATATAAAAAAATTAATGAATATTTTAAAAAATTATTATCAAAATAAAAATACCTATTTTAAATATTTTATCGATATTTTTTTCTCTTTTTTTATCTTATCATAAATATTATTAAATCCTATATTTTTTATCATTATATCTTGGAACATAACGATTG
The DNA here is from genome assembly GCA_007407185.1 of Glycine tomentella. Classification (NCBI taxonomy): domain Eukaryota; kingdom Viridiplantae; phylum Streptophyta; class Magnoliopsida; order Fabales; family Fabaceae; genus Glycine; species Glycine tomentella. The sequence goes on along the minus strand of PYAF01006013.1, from coordinate 2,613,299 downwards.
TTCATGAAATGCTTTTAAAAAAGAAATATACCCCACAGAAATGGGGTTTATTAATTTAATTTTTGTTTTTACGGTGACAAGGTTGCAAGCAGTGCAGTGGAAGGGGGCCATAGATTTGACGGGCAGGACATATCTGCCCATCCAGTCACTTCATACAGTACAACCATTCTGTGTCCCCTGCATTCTGCAAAGTCTAAAGCATCTTCTATTTCAAATAAAGCATATTTGCTCTGCATGTATTCATTTTTTTTTTTTATAATTTAAGCTTGCTCATAAATTTAAACAATAAATTAATAATATTTGGTACAATACTACTATAGTACAATGTTTAAATATTTAAAATTTTCTATTAAAAAATATTTTAAATTTTAATTTAAGTAAAATTTAAAATATAAAATATAAACAATGCATTAATTTAAATAAATAAATACGAGTAGTATAAATTTAGAGATAAAAGAAAAGATTCTCAAATGAATACTTAAAATAATTAAATTTGAAATTAAAAAATATTGTAAAATAAACTCTTGAAAAAAATTCATAATTTAATTCCATTTAAAAAAATAGAAAGATGTGAAATAATAATATAGTTATGTGCCAAAAATATAAAAAATACAATAATAAATAATTTCATGTACATAAAGTAACTTTAAAATACAACAAGTAATTTATAATCATTATAATTTAAATTTAGGTTGTCAACGGACAACTTCTTTAATTGTATAAACACATATATTAATAATGACATTGACATGTGTATTAAATAAATTTAGATCTTTTCAAATGTTCATTACTAGCATGTGAAAATCATCTAACGAAGTAAATAAAAAATTTGTGATATTTTTTTTCTATTATATGTATATAGATACTGTTGATTTTAATTAATTATTTTTATATAATATAACATTAATTGTAATGTTGATTACTAATAATAAATACTGATGCACGTCATGTCAAATAATCAATTGTGATTAAATAAAATAAAGTGCTGTTCTTTAATACACCTGCATGAAGTGAAATTATTGTCTAAAAGTTATGATCTGGTGAATCTTCACGGGTTCGTGTACTTTCTTGTACAACTACCATAATTCAAATTAATTGTAACTAGTATACTAACCATTATGATAAATATTTATTTTTATATAATTAAATTTTATAATAAGTAAATATCTTTTGAAATATAAAATATATTTTAAATTCATAATAAATAATCTAAATTAAAATTTGAATTATAACTCAAAACTATTTTAAATTATTGATAATGTATTTTAAATATTAAAATTTTATTTAAAATTAAGATAAAATGAGAATAATTTGATAGAGTTTTTTTAACTAATTACAAAAGTAGTGTACAAAAATTATTTTACAAAAGAAAAGAAATAATATTAAGAATATTTAATTGAAAAATAGGTGTTTGTGTTATGATGGGAAAACCCATGTCTATTTTACTTTAAAATGTGGATGCTAAAACTAATTTCTTTCTAATTTAAATTAAAACTTAGATCATCAAAGATGTTAAGAGTGGGAAATGTCAGAACCTCATTCTATAATAAAATGTGTATTTTCAACATGTTTGAAAACATATATTCTGCAATAGAAAAAAAATATGATATTTATCATGTGAAAACCCAAATGTTGGAACTAACAGTATTTACTTTAATGTTAAAGTTGTATTCTAAATTTCTAATTTGTAATAGTATAAAAGTAGATTATTATTTTGAATTTTTTACAGCGTAGAGTAAATAAAATTGTAGCTTGCATAGAACGAAATCTATCGGCTGTTTTAAAAATAACGGCCAAAAAGATTTTTTTTTAATCTAGACTATAAATATCTTTTATTAAAAGCAATTTTATTTAACTTGGTAGAATCACTATGGGTCGAAAAGTATTAATAGCATCATCTTTTCTTTTCACCTTTAATTACTGAACCATTTTGGTGCAAATGCTTTCTTTTTTTTTCTTTTCAACTTCCATGAATTGATTTAGTTTTACATTTTGATAATATAATTTTAGATTATCAAATATAATTAAATTAGTTCCTAAGTTATGCTTGAGTACAAACTCTATACTAAAATATATATCACGTTATGTTAAATTATCTTACCTATAAATCAAATTTCGGTATGTTTGCTAAAATTTTGTAAAATGAAATTATGAGACCAATTCCTTCGTTTTTTTAATAACAATAATATATATATATGCACACACAGAATTTTACTGTCACCATGAATGGGTGACATTGTGTAACCCATCGTTCACCGTCGATGAGGACAAAGAGAGGTTTCCTTTGTGGGTTTTCTGATCTGATCTCTGCTTACTTTGTTAGTGTGCAGCATGCTCATTCATCCTTCGGTGTTTGACAGTGAAGGAGTGAGTAACTTGTGTTTTACTGTTAAATTTTTAGCATGAAAGTAAAATTAGATTTTTTAATTCGGCACCTTCCAAGCACATAAATTAATTGGTATGAGAGTATATAGTAATTAAAGAGTCTAGTTTAAATGCAATCTTTTTGTTTCAATTCTTTTGAATTGACCTTTGGTACTTCTGGTGCAGTTTAATAGTAACATGTTTCTCTTACACAAGGGTAAGGCTGTAATTTTATAAACCCTTATATAAGTTGTATTTTTATGACTTATTAATTATAGATTCAAATACATGTTCCAATTTAAAAAACAGTTTATATATATATATATATAAAAGGATAAAACTACATAAAATATTTTTATCTTTATCTTCAATTAGCAACTCTTTCCTTACCTTTGTATAATAAGAAATATCTTAACACAATGACATAAGTAATTTTAGTTTTTATAATAAAATTTACTTTGTCTACTTATGTAAAAATGCTTCTGCCTTATACAATGCATCTAGCAAAAGGATAATAATCAGAAGACTTTATATATTTATATATAGACTACTCTATTATGTTTATATGACACAGCTCAAATTCCAATTGACAAAATTTATATCTATGAAAATAAAACAAACAATAAATTGTTAGTAAATGATTTTTTTATAGTGCATGAACAATTAGGAATAAAAAATATATTTAAAGTTACAGGAAAAAATAAAAATACATCAATTTTTGTATTTAAATCTCTATAATTCGTATCATAATGCTAAATATCTTTTAAAATCAATTATATCAAATCAATAGTTTAACTAGCTAACTGGCTCAACCAATACTGCTCTCACTACTTCATTGTAAAAGTTGCATTAATGTTTTCTTAAACAACAATCACAAAATATATGATTATCTATATCACGCAGAATTTCACTTAGTAGAAATGTTAGTTGAAAAATTTAAACCCTTAATATTTTTTTCTCTCTTCTTTCTTCATCTTTTTCAAATCACTGATCAATTTTATATCTTCACATCTCTGATTATAAAACGATATATTAACATGTATCCAAACAATTATAAATTATAAAATATAATATAATTTGATGGCCATTTACTTTTTCCACTGTCTCTTTGTGTATAGTCAACAACTACTTCTAGACAAAAAGAGAAAGTAGGTCTTTGATAAGCTTGAAATAATATTCCAGAAATGATGATCAAAAGGGACCCAAAAACAGACTTTATGACGATAATGCATTTTACTCCTAAAATATTCTCTTATCTTAAACAATTTCTCTTCACATAAATGGTATCTCTGGAACGTGGGTATCGATCGTTCTTTTAAGGTTGATAATGTTTTCGTAAACAGTTTAACAGCTGTGTTATTTTACTGCTCCTGGCCGGTGCAGTCATCTTCAATGTTCTAAAGATTTTTTATTAGCTTTTTTGAGTGCGAGGTCACGGATATCTTTTATTGAAGGCAATTTGATACAGCAAAATAGTAAAATATTGTTACTATCTTTCAATGTTCTAAAGTTTTTTTATCAGTATTTAAATTTAATGTGTATTGTGAATTTAACTTTTTTTTAATGTTAATAAGTAAAATATTATGACAGGTATAATAATTTTTTTAAGTAATAATTGTAAAAGGTAATAAACTTACCCTAAATAAAAATTTGTAACTGAACATCATTATAGTAAAATTATAATTTTGAAAGGTAAAAAGTTTCTACAGTTTAAAAATAAACTACGTTATTACAGTTTTGTTATATTCTTTGATATTGTAGCTAGAAAATTATAGATAAATATATATAATCAGTGTAATCGCATTGTACTCAAGAAACCTCCAAAAAAATGTTGGTATTTTGACCAAAATCGCAGTCACAGAGTTAGCTCAAACGAAATCAAGCCTGCCTCAATTGTAAAGTTTAAATATATCAAACCAAGAAAAAACAAGAATGAGTATTTATATAAATCCTCTCAACCATCACCTTGTATCACATTTGATTACCTACTGTGTTATTTCAATTAATTTAAGCTGCTTTCTCGCATTTGAAGGAGTTCCAACAACGAGCTATTATATATTCAATATTGATTCCTTCTTCTTCTTTTTTTCTTTTTTAATTCTCTGATTCATGATAGGAAAAAGAATTTGATTAATCTTAAATTTGGTCATGAGATAAGTAAAATATGATAAAAAAAATTATTTGTGTTAAGGATTAAATTAGGTAATATTGGATGTAAGATTTAATACATCATGTGAGAGGTATGTGACTTATTAAGGATTAATAAATAATTGTTATGGATTAAGTTGTAAATGGGTCATGGACTTAAGTGAAACAATTTCTAAAAATATTATTTGATGGGAGTAGCGGTTATAAAAAAGAAATTAATATCCTCTAAGATGAAATAAGATCTCTTTCTTGACATTTGAATATTCTCTCAATCCTAATGACATCACAAAAATAAAGAGAATAGAAAGAAAAGTTAAGGAAAGCAAAATTTTGTTTCATCCTTTTAAGGAAATCAATGCACATAGGAGAAAGTATCATTATAGAGAAATGTATACACTGTTTATCTATTAATTATAAAAATCATTTGATTTCAATATCTTGTGTGATTATTGTGATATTTAAAAAAATCATCAAAGTTTACATGTATTATCAGAGTATGTGTTGCAAAATTATATGATTATCCATGAATGATGTTTTTTCCAATTTTATGAACCCTAATCATGAAATTTAAGGATTTTAATTTCCGTTGCATGTATTGTTTTACTGGCATGCCTTTCATTGTTAATTATGTTTTCCGCTGCAAGTATGGATATTTACTATATCGCTTATGAATCAAGAGTTTTCGAATAGCCGAACTCATATTTTGTAATGAATCATTATTGGTTATGAAATTCGTATGCTTTGGGCGTTGTTTTGGTAGGCGCAAGCAAGGTACTTGTCCGAACGCACGGGTCATTTTCGTTGTAATGCATGTTTAAAACATATTTGTTTATAAATTTAGATACTTTTATTGAAATAAACATAATTAATTAACTAATAAAGCTCTCCAAAATGGCAAAAATATTGAGAGAGTATTCAAGGAGAAATATATTTTAATTATAATGTTATAATTGATAAAAATATTTAAAAATTTAAAATGTAAAAATTAATTAAATTAGAAGTAAACTATTGAAATTAATATTGCAAAATAAGTTATCATTTTAACCACAAATAGACAATTTATATTTTATTAATACTTACGTAAGATGTGTTATTATAGATATTTAGTATTATCTTTGTCCCATGCAAGGAAAAAAAAATGCACTAAGTTACTAACTGTTAAAATCTCTAATATATTAGTTATAACAATATACTATTATAATTATAACTATCAAAAGACTAGTATTTTTCTCCCACTACTTTTATCAAAGTTTCATTAAGGAAAATAATGATATTATATGTTATAAGTATATTAACAATAACAACCGAAAATAAAGTAATTTCAAAATGATTCACCTCTATCGATGGTCTGACGATGCTAGAATTGGGTCTTGTGAATAATGAAGTAATGATATTATATGTTATAATTATTATTTCTGTCAGCCATCTCTAATTCCACAGTTTGTGAATTAGAATTTTCTGCTTCTGTTTTTGCTTAGCTAGCTTCCTATTTTTTCTTGTAGTCTTCTTTATTTCTGGATCAAACTGTAAAGTTTCAGGTTCCACTAATTCTCGCATAAACTAAAGAAATAGATTAGTAAAAACAAATTCCAATTTTAAAGAATAAAATTACAATTAAATTGGCGTACTAAATCCCCGGCAACGGCGCCAAAAACTTGTTGCGTCAAAAACTTGATGTATAACTCACGGCAAGTGCACTGATCGTTAAAATAATAAAATGATAAATAGAGTATCGTCTCCACGAGGATTGAGGCACTAAGTTAATTGTAATTGTTATCTTAAAATTGGAAGGGATAAAAATAGAAAGAAAATTTATGATTGAATTGTGTTGTAATTTGGAATATATTTGAAAAACAGAATTAAATTTTAATTAAAAAAAGAAGGTTATGCATTAATTAAGAATAATTGCGGTAAAAGCATATTCACCTCTGATCCCTACTTGTTTAATTGAATTGATAATTAATTTCAATTACTATAGCTGCTCAAAGATACACCTTAATTAATTGGTTAAACCCAGATTCCTCGGTCTTTTTAACCTTTTAATCCTAATTAAGAATTCTAATCCCTTAGTAACCCCCTTTCGGATTAAGCTTTAAGCTGGCATATAAAAACTTTGCAATCCTTCATCCCTATCCCTAAGTAATGTCAAACTGCCACTTTATCGCTTTCAAAAACTAAAACTCCAATATCCCTATTGTGAATTATAGCCCTTAGTACATCTAATAGAGTGATCAATTCTATCAATGGAATTTAAATTTGAAGAACAAGATAAAGAGAAACAATCATAATAATATTCATTAATATCAATCCAACCACACAAGAGTTCACATTGGCTTTTAGCCTTTATCACAATCAAGGAGGAATTAGCTAGATATAACTATGTCTAACTCAAATCAAAGATGAAGAAGGAGATGAGTAGAAAATACAAATAAGAATAATAATCAAACCCTGTAATCTTGACTTTCTTCTCAATCTTCCCTTCTTTAGCCTCTGTGTGTGTTTAATTATATTTCTCTGTGTCTCTGCATGTGTAAAACGTCTTGGGGTTCCTTTATTTATAGCTAGGTTTGCTAACCCTAAAAGCCTATTGATCTGATCTTATCTTTAATCTTTAATTTGAAATTCTTGTAACGTCCGAGCGGTTAGCATCGGTTTCACGCGAATCGCGTGAACGTCCAGTGCTTGTGGCGCGATCAGCGCGGTTTTGGCACGACTCGCGCGAAGGTCCAGAGTGATTGGCGCGGTCCTGGCGCGAGCAGCGTGAACTTCCAGAGTTTGTGGCGCGAGTGGCGTGGATTTGGCGCGACTCGCGTGGACTGCGGATTCTGGTTGCTTCTTTACTTGCTTCTTTTCTTCCTTTTATTGCTCCTAAATATCAAAATAACAATAATTATTAACAAGAAACAAAAAGTAATGAAATTTAACTTTAATCTATCATTTATTTGACATTTTCTACTTATTTACTAATAAATTAACCTAAAATTACTATATATTATCAACTTATCAGAAGGTCAGTTGGAGTAAGGTTTTATTTTTTTATTTTTTATGTTGATGATATCTTGTTTGCAACTAATGATCTTGGTCTTCTTCATAAGACTAAGAAGTTTTTCTCTAGTAATTTTGAAATGAAGGATATGTGTGAAGCAAGCTATGTCATAGGAATAGAAATATTCGAAAACAGATCACAATGATTATTAGGCTTGTCCCAAAAAAAATATATCAATAAAGTACTAGAGAGGTTCAGAATGGAAAATTGTTTAGCATCACTTGTTCCAATTCAGAAATAAGACAATTTTAGTCTCGCACAATGTACTAAGAATGATTTGAAACGAAAACAAATGGAAGCAATTCCTTATGCATCTGTTGTTGGGAGTATTATGTATACTTAGATTTGTACTCGACCAAACATACGCTTTACAGCTGAAATGTTAGGAAAATATCAAATTAATCAAGGAATGAAACATTGGAAAATTGCAAAGAAGGTTCTAAGATACTTACGAGGAACAAAGGATCACATACTTATATATAGGAGGTCTAATTATCTTGAGGTAATTGGATATTTAGATTTGGACTTTATTGGATGCGTAGATACAAGAAAATATTTCATTGTCTATGTGTTTCTTTTAGGTAGAGAAGATTATCGTGAAAGAGTGCAACACAAGTTTGGATAAATTAAAATTCCAAAGGTTGGATAATTGTTATATTAATGATCATGTCATGAAATAAAATACCGTACAATGTAAACAAGTTTAATTATGGTGTAATATATGCTTCAACTTTTGGGCCACTCATTTCTTTGGCATAATGGGGGAATGAATGTTTAGAAAGATATTCTGACACGTTTAACTCAATAAATAATTTGAATAATATGTATGCAATATGTGAATAATGTTAATTTACCTGAAAAGGGAGGAGAAAGCTTCAGTGATATACCATTGTCCTTCCTCCCGGCTCAGCATTCAGTGAGGTGCTAATGGTTTCCAAAGCAAGTATATTACAACAAATTACCAGTACTATTAAATAATGAAAAACTTTCTCACATTAACAGAACATGTTTGCATACCAAATTCTTAAATCATTGTTTTAATATTGATTTTTTTTTCTTCTAACCATAAATAATATTCCTTCTTTGAATAAAATAGTTTCTGGCACAGAATATCTGCATCATTGACAAAAAAATAATCACATATATTAGAGAAGTTTCTCATTCGCTATTGGCTTGTATGTTTCTAGCCTTTCCATCTTAAGCTCTTTTAAACAAGCATTAATGAGTTTTCACACCAGTGATTAAATTCATATATTTAGTTTGTTTGAGTGAATATTTACAAAATTGACTGTTATTTTGAAATAAAATTATTTATGTATAGATGTTTTCATTTTAAAGATAAGTTAGTTGTACAGTTTAGGATAATTTTTTTTATCCAATCCAAAACTTACTTTAGATTGTTTCAACTTAAAATCAAATTTAGAGTTTAGACCCAGATCATTAATTTATCAATGTATGATTAAACATATAAATATTTATCTAAAATCCCATTAGTTAGTATTTTAATGCCATTTTAGATTATCCAAAATAAATCTAAAATCACAATTAGTTTCCTGCAATTTTGGCTGGTCAAACTATCTTTTTTCTACATTTTTTTTTCCTTTCCGACCTTTTTGCTGTTAATGGGCATGCAATGTACTAAGCTATGGCGCTAGTTGCTACCAAGCGAGTGGTCGAGGTTCTTTCTCTTGTAGTTGAAAAATGATTCACGCAAATTTGCATGGAATGCTTCGTGGAGACAAATTTTCCAAAGGAAATTATTTGCTTGAATCCAATGAAAGGCTCTGTCCCAATTTAAGAGGAAAAGTGCTATGAAGGTATGGCTCAGCTAGACATGGTAACCTGATGGGGTGGGGAAGAGTTTAGTCTTCTTGTCTTTTGTCTTTGACTCGGTCATTTTTATTTTTTTTTCCTATTTTTGTTGGAATCTAAAAATTAGACTCATTTTCGCTCCTATTTGAGGATTGGATTTTCGGGTCCAATCTCCTTCTCAATCCAATCTTATTTTTTTATTCAAAAAAAAATGACAAAAACATGACAATGTTTTTTATGTAATTGGACTAAATCTATTAAAACATGCCAAATTGAAATTTCAAGCAAAAATTGTTTGATCTCATTTAGTTTGGAATAGTTTAAAGAAATAGTGATAATGACACCTTGATTACTAAGGTTGAAGTTCCAAGTGTTTAGCAACATCTTAAGTAAAAAATGTTTGCTCTTATTTATATTTTGAACTCAACCTGAAATTAAGTAAAAATTGTACATAATTATAAGAAAAACAATAATTTTATGCATAAAACAAGCATTAGTTCATTAAAATTATAAGGTTAAAATTGTAATTTAAAATATCTATTATATCAAAATAGTAGTGGGGTTCGGATTGGGGCGGGGGGTGAGGACCACCATATCCAACCCCATCCCCGAATTTGACTTTCTCAATCAAGAAAAACTCGAATCCATCCCTGATCAACTCGATTTTTCTCATCAAAGTCGAGGCGGGTATAGGTCGATCATCATGGGGATGAGTACATTTGTCATGTCTATGCTCAATTCTGTTGTTGCATATAAACTAATGGTCTGTTTGATTGGAAGAAAAGAAAATAAGATAAAAAATAAGATTTCGAAATTTGAATTAAAAAAATGAAAGAAAAGAAAATTTTCAAATTTTATTTTTAGAAGGTAATTTTTTTCTTTAAAAAAATAAATGAAAATGTTTAGTTTTCTATAAAAAAAAATTAATTTTCTCCAACCAAACATAGGATAAGGAACTGATTCCTTCAACCATTATAAACATTAATCTCGTCTCTTAGTACTCATCAACAAGGAAAACTAGTTATTATTTTGAATAATATTATTTATATTTGATATTCTAATAATACTTTGTATAATTTTTTCTTTAACTCTCAATCTCTTATCATCAAATATTACATTTTATATTATATTTTTCTATGCTCTTCCTATCTTTTTGTCGAAGAAATTTTTAGAAAATTATAGAATAAAAATAACATTACTCTTTTTATGTTTTAGAGCATTATACATTATTATTTTTTATCATTTAAACAGTTTCATATAAGTTAAAATATTCAAAAGAAATAATTAGAATAAGTTACTTTAAATTTAGCATTAATTATGTTAATTCAAGAATAAATGAATAAATTGATCCTTAAATTTGTCATTCACTCTCACTTTAGTATCTGAATTTTATTAAAATTAAATGAAAAAACATCCCTTAAATTTGTCATTCACTCTCACTTTAGTCTGTCATGCCACAATTCCTGCTGGTCTCAAGGCCACCATCATCGCAGTTGCTTCTTCTGTTGCTTCTCTTCTTCACGTAGTCTCTCTCTGTCTCACCTCCTCCCTCCATCACAGGAATGAATAGTGTTAAAGTTAACATAGTGGAGATAAGGGAAGGATGAATCTGATTAATAGAACAATTTCAGGGATTCTTTTTTTATTTTGTAAATTTCAGAAACTAAACTGAGATTCGTTGACAAATTCAAAGACCTTTGATCATTTACTCTTAATTTAATGTCAAAATCACGAACAATAATGTTTTTTAGTTTTTTTTTTTACTTCTCTAAAAAGTAAAATATAAAAAAAAAACTAAAAAATATTAATAAAGAAATAGTTTGAAGTTTTTAGTTGTTATTTTCCTTTTCACTCACACTCCTAAATATTTCATCTAACTATTTTAACTACCTTTATTGATATCTTAAAACTTAAAATATCATATGTTAGACACAACACTACTTTCATACCTAAATAATATAGAAACCCATAATTTTACATACTAATTTTATTATTTTTACCTAATTTTTAAAAAATTGACCTGGACCCGCTATGAACCATTTTTTGCCGATCAAAACAGACTGATGGATTGAAAAAATCCAGCTCTACCTACCAAAGAGAATGGGTTAAATGGGTCAGCTCGTTATGCCAAGCTTGTTTTGCCACTCATAATTCAGAAATGGTAAGCCAAATTAGGAACCTAAGAATCACAGAGAGGGAAAAGTGGTAGAAGAAGAATGTGGTTCTCAAAAACTAGTTGCAGATAATGTATAATGTATAGATTTTCTCTTTAATTTTCTCTTTTCTTTAGTGATTTCAATGGCAATGAAATATAATCAAAAAGCTCAGAGAACAAATCTCACAACCCAAATGGATCCAGGGGGTTCAAAAACCAGCCAAATTTAAATTGATGCCATGCATGACCGAAAACCTCTAAAAAAGTTAAAATCCTTCACTTTGAGGAAAGGACAATCCACTGTTTAGGCTACGTTTGATCTCTCGATAAATTATTTCATTTGTTAGGACTCTCTAGACTAGAACAAATAGTGATTAACTATCAATTTCAATTTTAAATTTGGAACAATATATATTTTTATTTGTATATAGTTATCTACTATCTATTTTGCAATTTAAATTTAGAAAAATTTGTATTTTAAGATATAAAAAGGTTTCACTGATATTCTTTTTATATCTTAAAATACAAATTTTAATATTTAAATTATATTATCAAAATGTAAAACTATTCTTTTTATAACTAGATAAGTGCAATTCTTATTGCTTCCATCAACAAATGTAAGTTTTTTTTCCCAACCCTAACCCTACTTTCACACACACACACACAAAAAAAAGAAAAACAAAACAAAAAAAAGCCATTTGGTATGCCCCCCCTCCGGCCCCCTCTCTTCTACCGTGTTACAAGGATGGCCGCAACCCTTCTGCTAAGGACTTCACCTTGCTTTTATGCCCATCACAATTCAATGATTTCACTTCTGTTATTTACCCTTTCAAACTCTCCACCCCCCCCCCCAACCCATTTTTACCTAGTATAGAAAATGGTATTAATAATATAGTTTCTCTGTGTGTGTGTGTTTACGACATATAACAGGCAGAACTACAATAAATAAAAATTGAATAGAAAATTTAAATGTTAGGGAGTTAGAAGTTATAATTCATTTTCCTTAAAAAAAATATAGTTCATATTCATAAACAGATTTCAAAAATTAAATTGAAATTAACGCGTTCACTAAACAAGTATGATTAGTTTACATAAATTATTATAATAATCATGAAATTAGTCTATTATATTATTTAAAAAATTAGTCTATTGTCACACATCCAAATTAAAAGATTGAGTCACATATTGTTGATAAGAGTTAGAAACATTTATAAGAGTGGAGAAATTCAGCCACGCTATAAGTAAATGATTACTATATCCTATTCCTTTGATCCTATTAGGGACCATCTAGGGCCCTCACTCCTTCACAGTTATCTCAAATTATCAAATGCGTTTGGTAACACATCCGTTACCATTTGACATGGATCCAGCAGAAGCTACAAAGAATAGTTCTTGACTTGAAAAGAAAATACACAAAATATGAAATCCAATATATACAGATAATTAATTAGAGTATAAATGAAGAGTAATTTTTGACAAATTATATCCACATTGTCAGGATTAAATACAAAAACTTCAATTTAAAAAGGTTTCACTGATTTTTATGAGTTATGAGCTCTTTTTTTCACCAAACATAATGGCAACATTGTTTGTCACTTGTCCAACCTCTTCAGCTGTATTATACGTTCATGTCAATTTTGCTATGAAGACACACACGATCATGTTAAATTGAAATTGATAAACTAATGCAAAGAAATCGTTGATCATGTAATATAATCTTATGACATGATTTCAACAACAAAACTTTTGTGTCTCCTCTCTGTCACACCTTCTGCTAAACACTGAATTAATAAGTCGCTGACATTATAGAAGAAAAAGACGTGGAACTAACTAGGAAGACAAAAGAGATAAGCACTGTTCAGATGCACTGAACAGTTGAACCAACCACGCATACGGAAATTCAGGAGTCATTAACAATGAGCTCCAAGGACGTATATATGTTCACATTGATCAAGAACTTGAAAAGTGCTTATGAACAGCAATAGCAAAACAAAAATCCATTCTAAGTCTTGCTCTTTCTCACAAACTTTTTTTTTATTCAAATTTTTTAAAATAATGATGTATATTACATGTAAATACTCAATTGCGAATAAATTTTGAATTAACTAATGTGGTATGAATAAGTTCATTAATCTAAATTATAACTTAACATGAACTAGTTATTCTTCAATTGTCTCTCTAGTTAAAATAACAGCAACAAAGAACGTTTATAGTAATCAAGGTTTTAAAACATGATTTGCAACCACAATTGTGATCATAGTATTAGAGTTTTTTGAGATTTCTTGCATGTTTGATTACACTTTACAGAATTGATTTTGAACATAAAATTAATTTTATATACATTTTCACATATTTGAGTTCATCTTAGAAAAATAATTATGAATTCAAAATTAATTCTGAATTAAATTAACTTTAAGTAGTTTATTTATTAGATCTAAAATTTTATATTAATCGTATTTCTAACTTGATTTTATTATGAAAACATTTAAACATAAATTATATCACTTTAAAATAAATTTTATAAAATAAAGTTTATTTCAAATTAATTTTGTTAATGTTGATCTATCTAAAAGTTTGTTAAGTATGCACGTCTCCCACACATTTAAACGTTACAAAATCAAAATAACGATCGCTTTTTCACTTTAGCCAAAGAAATGTAGAACCAAATTATATACCGAGTATCAACGATCATGATGAAACTACATCCTGTACGTAATTTTATTTGTATTTTAAAACAAAGATGAAATATTGTTTTATTTTGATGGAACAAGAAAGATGAGAAATATTAAGCCGTTTTTTTTAATTTCATTATTTGAACATGGAAAAAACGTCTTTCATCGTATGTTATATATAATTTCAAATATATCCGAAAGAAAATTTAAGTTAAGAAAAAATATTTTTCCTTTTTATGAGAAATATAGCTATGTATTTAGAAGAATGTTAATAATACATTATAATAGAAGTAAGAGTCACAAATTTTAATTATTTTTAATAAATTTCAATTAATAATTAAAAATTATATTTAAAATAATGTTAGAAAATATATTAGTATAATTTTCCATGTAATTATAAGTTGCATATAGGATGATATAAGCTAAGATTCATGTCATAAGATAATCAATTTCAATTAATAATAAAAAATTATATTTAAAATAATATTAGAAAATATATTAGTACAATTTCCTATGTAATTATAAGTTGCATATAGGATGATATAAGCTAAGATCCATGTCATGAGTTTTTTTTAGTGTCTAAGATATTTCTAGCCAAGAGTCAAAGATTAATGTTTTAAGGTATGAAAACTTATTTAAAAGATTAATACTTTTAACTGATATTGTTTTTTCTGTACTTACGGATCCAAAAATTGGATTTTTCTTATCACATATTTAAAGAGTATAATTATCTTTTTTGTGATTTGAGTATTCTTTAACCCGGAGTTAAAGACTAATATCTCGATATACTAATTCATTTAAAAAATTTACATTTTTCAGCATATATTTTTCATACAAAAATCAAATCTGCCTTACCACTATTTATAGGATAAAATTATCTACTATTATCTCTCACATTACCTATGTAAGAATAAGATTATGTCTTAATCGTAAACTAATATGGTGTAGACCATCTGCATGAATGTGGACAGAGAAAATATATTAATGAAGGAAAAGCAAGTGAGTAATTGAGAATCACGTGAGATCAGGAAAATATCCACCATCATTCATTCACGGCATGCAGCAGAAGCTAGCTAGCTTCGGAGAGGAGATCCAATCCAAGCATAAATCAAAGTTAGATTTTGAGATCACTGTCCCCTGCTGTGATGGCTACCCTTCTGGACTGAGAAAAGATCACTAGCTGTAATATTGTAAGAGGTGTTGTGGCCCTGTGCACTTGTGCAGCTGCCACTATGTCAGCACTCACCACAGCATTATATGTTTATGTTTGCCTATCTATATCTATCTCTTCCCCCATTCAAATCAACTGCATGTCATGCACCAAACAAAACAAAACAATTTGGTCTACAATCTTGTGTGTTTCTACCACCACACTCTCTCTCCTCATTATGCTCCTTTCCTTATATGCAAAAACTGCCCCTTCAACAACTCAAATTCAATCCTCTTTTCTCTCTCTCACTACCCCTCAACCCTCTCTTGAAATGTCAATATCCAAGCTTGCATGTCTTGTCACGATCACCTTAGATTCTTACTCTCTCGACTTATCAAGGTGTGCCCTTCTTTTACCTCTTTTTCTCATTCTTGACTTCTTGTTCCTCTCTTTTTCTTATTTTAAGGTCGACAGCGATTGAAAGAGCTCAGGGACAACTTGGTATCTGCTTTTGATATATCCTTTTCTTTTTTTTCTACCCTACTTTGTTATCACTAATGTCGCAATAAACAAATAAAAATGCAGTGTTGCATGGAAGGAAAATCAGGAATCCCCTAAAAAGGGTACTATTGAAACTCAAAGAAAATGAACAAAATTACCCATATCCTATGCCATCTTCCTCTAGTGTACTAGTTTCTAAAAGAGTGAAAAGGTTCGATATTCGTTCTTGAAAGTTGGAAGATATATAATAATAATTTACTATGTATATAAAGATAGTATAATATTTCCAAGTCCTTATTATAGGTGGATCTTCATGAAAGTAGGGTTTGGCTCTTTGTTCAAAAAATAGCCCTTGTCACCATGCCACTCTCTCTATGGTACCTGAAGTGCGGTGTGATGCAGTTCATTGCTTCAATGGCTTATGCTGTGTTTGGTTTACCTATTGATTCAAGTTGCTATCCGATTATTAATGGACCAAGACAATGAATGATGTTTCTTGTTTTATGGCATTACGGGATTTTAAGAGCAAGCAATAACTGACTTGACAGGAATTTGGTGAACAAGAAAGCTAACCCCACAAAGCACAATTTCTTAATAGGAATTTTTTTTTTTTTTACAAAGACACAGGTATGTTTGAACTAAAATTTGAAAACTTATGTTTGAATCCATTTTATTTTACAAATTAAGTTTGCAAAAACAATCTTAGTATTCCTTAATTTAACTAGTTTCAGACAATATTATCTCATGATTGAGTTTACTGGACAAACATAAGTTAGAAGAGGCCAAATGATAACCACACGTAACCATATACTTTTGACCATCCCTATAAAAATCCTTATGAACTTTTTTTTGTAAGATAAACAATGTCAATATTTCTAATCAATACGAGACTTTCGCATTTTTAGGGTTAATGCATGCAAATATAATAAGTGCTCCAATAATAAATTTAAGATAAATTAGAATATGATCTTAAATTTTAAGCTTAAATCATTCCTACAAAGCAAATTAACTTCTAATAATCAATGTGTAACTTGAATTTTACCCAATACAAAGCACAAATCCTTCTGGTTAAATTCGTCGGCATGATAAACAAGCAATTGTGTAAACTCTTTGTCCAGAGGATATATCATGAACTTCCTGCTTTAATTGGGCATGCATGCGTCTTCCACTTTGCCTGTATTTGACATCAACGAAGACCAGTCTTCAAGTTGCATAAGTCTATGCATAGTATACTATATATTACTCTTCTAGTTTAGTCATTAATTCTATATATTTTTAAAAAATCCTTAAACTAATCATCAAATATTTAATCTGATACTGAATAAGTACGTTAAATTATTTCGTACATCTCTTGCTAGTTCCTCTTTTATCAATATATGTATGGTGTGTTATGGTATCTTCTACATCTTTTAAGACTAGTGTGCGCTTGAAAGTAATTTTTTTTACCTGCAGAACATACAAACCCTAAATTAAGTTAGAAAAAAACTTATTTTGATTATTTATATGTACATATAATAACCAAAAACTTGTTAAAATAAGTTAAAACTCGTTTTAAAAAAAAAGTTATAAATGCCTATCGGAACTATATATAAGTTATTTTTTCAAAGTCAATTTATGTGTTTAGGTAAATAGCGTATTAACCGTTTATATTGAATAAATGTTTACTACGCAAACAACTGTATATAAATTACTTTTATAATAAGGAGAAAATAGAAAAATTGTGGCGGAAATCCTCGTTTAACACAAGACAATATAAAATGTACTAATTATTCAGTTGAGTAAAGTTGTTATAAACACTTCAATTTGATTCTTAGTTTTTTACATAGTTACATGTAAAGAAAAAAAAATGTTAAACATATGCCTGGAGACCACAAAGGGACAATTTCTTAAACAAAGCAGACAAGGTAATTAAAAAAAAAATCTAATATGTACGAAACCGTTATAAAAACACAACCACCTCAATGATGAAGTATGTAATTGATTGTGTAATAATATTATATAAATTATATTATGAATGTAATTACTATTTAATTATTCCTAAAAATTGAAACTATGACTTTAGTTTTAAATAAAAACTTTAGAATACAATGAATTACTATTGCAAAATTACTGCAGATATATAATTTTTAAAATTCAAGAATTTTATTTTATTTCTCAATATTTATATTTTACTAAACAGAGTTTAAATTTAACTGTTGTTAATGTATTGTTAGTGTAAAATTTTTACTATCAATCAAGTAAAAGTTATTTTTAAGATAATTATTATAAAGTCATCAAATTTATCATATATACTACATATTTAATATATATTGACATTTGATTACTGTAAAGTTAG
>PYAF01006013.1:2563391-2582171 GCA_007407185.1 Glycine tomentella | reverse complement strand
TAATTTTTTTTATTGTTCTCTATTAAAATCAAAATCAAAATCATGCATAATAATTATTGAATTGTCTAAAAAAATGTTTGAATTAAAAAAAAATATGTTTTGTATGATTTTTATGATTTGAATATTGAACCTTATAATACAAATATATTTTAATTCAAACTAAATTATAATAGTAATTTTTATCGATAATTTTTTTTGATTAAAACATTCAAAATTAACACTACAAGTTTATATTATGATTCCTATTAATGGATAATACTAATATATATTTTAATACATAATTAAAAAATTATGATCGGTAAGATTTCTATGATTTGAACATTTTAAACTAATAATAAAAAAAATGAGTAAATTATACTTGCATCTCATGTATTTTTCTCAAATTGCATTTGATCCCCTCCCTTTTTATACATTACTTTTATCACCTTCTACATTACTTTTATCACATTAGTTCATTGAGAGTTCATTGCCTCCACATTAACTACGGTGGTGGCAATGGCTAATGTGGAGGCAATGGTAAGTGAAGAAGAGTTGTTGAAGAAAAGGAGGGGTTTTTGAAGAAGATATGTGTTTTTGAGGAAGAAGATGATGATATTTTAGATATAAATTGTCATTAAAAACTCATGCAACCAATATCTGCCTACTTTTTCTTAAATTATTAAACGGTATTGTCGCAACGTTGCTGGTCACGACGGGATGACGATGAAAAAAGATAAACGAATTTTCCTAAAGAAGAAAAACTAGAGGAGTCGTCATCAACGTTTATTTAAGGAAAACATTGGAAAAATCAAAAGATAAGAAATGGTCTATGCTTTGAGAGAAAAAGAGTTTGGAGTCGTTTATGCACAGGGAAGGTGTTAGCACCCGACACGTCTGTCATGAAGACGAAAACTTTTAATCGAGTGTGCTAAGAATAAAGTGGCTTTTCAATTATTTACCTTCTCTTAAGAACATGAATTATGTTTATTATATTTAGTTTACTCAGAAAAAGAAAGAAATTGTTCTTTTTTTTAGACAATATAGGATTTTATATTTTTTGTTTTTTAGGTCGACAAGGGGTTTAACCTCGCTCCTACGTATCCTCAAGTGCAATGAGGAAATTAGACTTACGTAGTTCTTTGGTAGAAAACAACTTGTGTGTGTTGGGTTGACTTTATCTCTTTTTTTATTTTTGAAAATTTGTTTTAAATGTGTGAAAAAGAGTCGTTAAGGCATTGAACTTTGAAACGACGTTGAATTTTAAGAAAAACGGAGAGAATCGCTTAAGGCATTGGACCTTGAAGCTATCTTGAGTAATGTGTAATTTCTATGGGAAAAAAGGAAAATTAAGTGATAATTTATTTGAGTATTTTTAGATTTTTTATTTTGAAAAAAATATTTTGGATTTAAGGTAAACTCTGTGAAGTCAAGCAAATCAAGAACCCAACATGACATTCACAAATGAATAACTGACATAACATTATGTAACCAAATAAATCAAATGGGAATAGAAATGGATAGAATAGAAGTGGAGAGTACACTTAGTAATTAAGGGTGCATAGATGAAGATAGATAGTGTAGCTAGCAGTGTTTATTTCATTTCAAAATGGGCTTGCCCCAAAAGGTAAGGGTGTAGGTATGAAAATGGGGTATATGAACAATAATAGTGAATTTGTTCAAAACGGGCTAAGCCCAAGAGGTAATAGGGTGTAGGTGTGAAAAAGAGGGATGTAAACAGTGATATTTATTTTGTTCAAAACGGGTCAGGCCCAAAAGATAGGGGGTGTAGGTGTGAAAACAGAGGTTGCAAATAGTATAAATAATTTTTTTTGCTAGGGTTGGAACCGGGTTGGAGCGACCCGGCCCAACCTGCAAGTAGCAACAGGGTTGGAAAACTCTTGGTGCCACTGTAGCCAAATGATGCGGAGAAGGCAGTAAGCATCACCGCAGAGGAGGCAGGTCCACTGACGCCACCGGCTCGGGGGCCTGGAGGCGCGAGGTTATCACGAGGAGCGATGGCGGTAGTGGCGGTGCGTTGGCCAAGGTGCTCACTGGCGAGATTAAACGAATAGAAACAGACCAAAAAAATGAAAGAAAAAAAAACGAAGAAGAATAAGGGAATGAGAAGAAAGAAGGGAGAGAGAGGAAGAGAGGAAACAGAGATAATAGGGATACCTGAGAGGCCCCTCCTCCTCCTTTGGTTGTGCTGCCAAATGGTGGTACTTGATTGGTCTGTTTTCTTTCTTTGGGATCCGTGTCTTGTCTGTGCAATTAATGCACATACTCCTTCCTTTTATGTCCACTATTGCTACCTAACGTAATGGGCTCTCAAGATGCTAAAAAGAAATGACAAACTTCAATTGAGCAGTTGTAAGAACAAGCACAATTAGAGATGTCAAAGTGTACTCAGATTCTATAGGTATTTGTAAAAGTATTTGCATATGAGTAGGGTAAATATTCACTTATTGAGACTAGGAATGAGGGCGAGTATTTACGCATAATTTTTAATGTGGAAGGGTGTGGGTATGGGTACTATAGTATCCATCTTGTTCGGCCCCGCACCTAGTATATAGTTTATAATTATAGAAATTGTTTTTGTTTTACTAAAGTTGTTGAGAAATGTTCAAAAGTGTAGGCTGATAAATCACTTTTTGAGTGATAATTTTGTATGAGTTTTTATGTCATTTTGCATTTATTTTCTTGACAAAAATCACATTTGAAGACTCTGCACTTGATAATGGTCGTGGTACATTTATAACAGTCGTGATAAGCAACATGACCACAATAAGATGATAACAAGCCTCCAAATAAGCGTCAATAATCCGACAACGACCATGGAAAATTCACCACGATCGTGGTCAATTCATGATGGTTGTGGTCAACCATGAGGGTTGTAGTTAATTCACCACGCTATAAAGCTTCAGTGTCACTATTAACCACGATCGTGGTAGACTTTACCACGACTTTAGTGTGCCTTTTCATACTAATATATTTAGGAAGCTATATAAAGGTATCTAGACTTTGTAAAATCAATATTTTGTTCACTTTTATCTTTTTACGAATTTAAGAGAACCTTAAGGGTTTTTAAGAGTTGTGAAGCATGGATAACGTTGTGAGGACGAATTGTGATCATCGTTCCTGCCTTATTGGTATGTTTATGTCTATTTTGTATAAGACTGTTAGTTTTGCTTTGATCATGAGTGGTTAGCTCCCCTAGTTTGAGGGTTATGATGTAACTATCCAATTGTACCCTTCTCCTTATTCTTAATGAAATTCTTAATTGTTTTATGTTAATTAATTATCTTCCTTATCTTTATTTTTATTTGGAACCGACCATTCTAATACTTAATCGATTGCATAGTAGTGATCATCTACATATAATTGGTAGATCTAAGTAGAGAATGTTTTACACCAAATTGCATTATCAAACTATTTGGGTAATCTTTGGTAGATTAGTTAATCTTTAATTGATTATCTCTTGAATTGATTATATCCTTTGACTTAAAATTGACAGATCCATAATCGTTGGGGTATTGATTTAAGGCAAAGAGCATCCTCTGACCTTGATCATAGGCTTTTGTTGATTTTGGGAATCGATAATTAATCGGAGAAGGAATTTTATTAGGATTGATATTGGGAGAAATAGGTACTAGTGAATCATAACCCTTGGTCACTCCTATCATCACTCAAATCTCTTTTTGCATTAGTTTATTTGTTTTATTCTAAAAACCCAAATCATAAAAATATTTAAATCCTCTTTTTAATTACCTTGATTGTTAGGTTAATAAACTTGACTCATTTGGGAATGCAATTGGTCTGTTAGGTTTGATATCCGAATTTTTGAGTTCATTGTTATTATTGCGTAAGATACACTTGTCCTTATGCAAATTTTACATATTTTATACATCATTGGTCTTGATTTTAATTTTTTTTAAAGGAAAAACTTAGGGAAGAAAGGACTTTCACAGAATCTGACTATTGAGTGAGTTTCTAGATTTGTTAAGCAAAAATGTTATTTCTACTAAGTGAGGGGGGGAATTTGTTGAGCAAAAATACCTTTTTGAAACAGGGTGCTTTTAGTAGCAATTTTTGCTAGTGAATACCCAATTCGCTCAACAAATTCAAGGTTTGTTACACGGATTTTTACTAAGCAAAAATTTTCATGGGACTAGGTGAGATTTTGTGTCATTTTCACTCAGATTTGTCTAATTGACTTTAAGAAAAAATGAGATTAAACAACTTCATATTCAATAACTAATAGAACTTAGATAATTGTTTTATTTTAAATTTAATCATTAATGTTATGACTATCATATTTAATGTTTCATCTTTAATTTCTCTTTCATATAATTTACATGTAAAATTAAAAGTTTATAATTGTTAATTAAAAGTTAATAATTAAAATTATACTAAAATACATACATATATATATGTAATGAAATTATAAAATATTAAAGTCTTAATAATTATTTTTTAATCATTATATTCTTTATTCACCTTAAGAAAAATATATATGGCTGTAATTTTATTTTTTATAATTTTTATCTGTAACTTTTAATTAAAATTTATACTCTTTATATATAATTTTAATTAAAAATTATAATGAAAATATTTGACAAATATTTAAGGTATTATACTTAGAGGTTGTAAAATAAATTAATACTATTTATCTAAACTTTGTTTTTTATAATAACTATTTACTTAATCCCTTCTCACTATGTCTGCTTGAGAATGATTACTTCAAGAAAAATAATATTTTTTAAAAAACTTTCTCCAATTTATTTAAAATAAATTAAATCATACAGACATGTACGCCTTTTTTCTTTTTGTAGTATGCGAATATTGCATGAGAATAAAATTTCATTATTTCAACAATAAAGTTTATATTTTTTCAATCAATAAATACAATTTAAATTTATAATATATTATTTACAAATTACCTAAATGTATACAACATATTTCAGAATAGCATTCTGAACTATAATAAAAGAGTAATGTTATTTTATTTTATCATAACAAAAATAGCATAGTCATACTAAAGAAAAATTATAAATATACACTTATTTTTTTTATTCCTAATTTTTTTACACGCACGCACACATTTCAGAATAATATTTCTGAACTATAATAAAAAAATAATGTTATTTTAAAAATAACATAGTCATACTAAAAACTACAAAGATATGAAATATACACTTGTTTTTTCTTCCTAATTATTCACACACACACACACAATATAATGAACTAGCAACCGAGGAAATGAATAATTTATACGAAATTATAATTAACTTCAAATTTTATTATCACAGTTGCAAAAAGAATGAAAAGAAAAAAAAAAGTTATATCCAAGGACAAAATCAAGATAAATTCTTCATTTTCAAGTTTGATGCAAATATTTATTGGATGCTAATATTAATTACAAGGAAAAGAAGCACCAAGCATAGCGTACCAACCATGGGGATTTAGTGCATGGAAATATAACCCATTATTTCGGTACCAAGGAGAAGGACCACAATCAGGGATTGGAATGCTATTGATAATTTGGTACCATAATAATAAGGAAAACTTTTCAAAGAGGTTCCTTTTTCATAATTGGATTTTAATTTATCAAAAGCTCCATTATAATTCTCCAATTTTGGCAGCACCCTCTTGACCTCCACTTTTTTACCATTCAAATCATGGAAGCTATTCAGCATAACATTTTCAACTGATTTTTCTGAATCAAATGGAAGCTATTCAGCATAACATTTTAAACTGATTTTTCTGAATCAAATGGAAGCTATTCAGTATAACATCAGTTATTGTGCCAAACCTCTCAAAATAATTCTTGAACTCCTCTTCGTATATGCCAGAAGGTAAGCCCCACACTACAAAAAATAAGCATTTTCCCGACGGATTTGTCTCTCTTGTCGCCATTCATTCTTGGGCATATCTTCCATCACTTCAATCTATTAAAACACACACACACACACCATAACCAAAAAAAGGTTAGTGTGACTTATTGAAAAGTTTGTAACATTGTAACTAAAAAACTTAACCAATAATAATAAATCTTAACCAATCATTTAAGTTAAAATTAATCTTAATTAATTTCTATTTTTGAAATTTTAGTTTTTAATTGTGTTGAATGAGGTCGTGCGATCCATATCACCGACATCATCTCTAATCAGATAAAATTTTATTGGTGTTGTTCTTAATCCATATATATATATATATATATATATATATATATATATATAAACAGTGGTTTTGGTTGTAATTTTTTTATCTTATTCCCTACACTTCATATTTACTTGATGACGAATGATATTTACCATTATTAAAATATAAAATACAGCAAGCTAAAACACCATTAATTGCTACTCTTTCACACTGTGGGTGAAAAACCCGAGAGCATGTATTAATCCTGATGATCAATGGTGAAATTTCAAATATAAAGGAAAAAAGGCAAGGGTTGTTTTTCATTGCTGGAACTTATGACGGATGAAAACACTACTACAAATATGCCTTTTTACGACACGGATTCGACGACGGTTGTGACATAACCGTCTTTGTAGGCCATGTGGTGGCAATTTTGTAATTATTTGGATGTTTACACTGCCTTTTCGACAAAACGAAGACGGGTTTATACTGGACCGTCATTGTTTTATGCTCTCCCAAATTTTGATTTAGGTTTTAAACCTCTGCCCTTCTCAACACTTTTGCACACCATCCTCTTCCCCAGCGTACATCCAACCACACCCCTCTTTTGATTTTGCCTAAACCCCAATAACCACAACGCTCCTCTCAAGTCCAGAATCGGTGCTCCAAAGCAGAACGGTTATTAACAAAAAATCGTCATCGTATGTTAGCCTATGATGACGGTTTTCCTTATTAACCGTCTTCGTTTGTATTTTATTTTAAAAAAATTAAATTGAAATTAAATAGAAACAAAGACGGTTATTAAAGAAAACCGTCATCGTATGTTAACATACGATGACGGTTTTTTTGTTAATAACCATATTCGTTTGTATTTTAAATTAAAAAAATAAATAAAAAATTAGAAAATAAGACGGTTTTTTAGAACCGTCGTCGAAAGTACCCCATTTTCAACACACGCACAACAATGACGGTTCAACAACCGTCGTCGTATGGCCTAAATAACCGTCATCGTAGGCCTTCTGTGTAGTAGTGAAGGCACGTTTTCAGAACATTTTAATTACTATCAGAGGCTTAATTATTTTAGATACGTGCACTTGGATAATTGCTAGCGGGATATAAACAGAATCACATCACTATGTTTTAAACAGTAAGGATGTTGGCTTTGTGATGCCTGGTTATTCAAAAGTTACGGAGTTGTTTTATTGGTTTTGGACAGATGTGATTGCATTGGCAGAGCCAAGTTTTATTTGTAGTTAGTGTCAAATTTTATTTTTAATTCTCATTAATTATATAAGTATATATAATTATTAAAAAAATATTTTTAGATAGTGACATGACCATTGTTGGTCTTGTCATGACTCTGTCACTGTGTGGTTGGGAACTACATTCATGATTCGAGACCAAAGTTATATATTTGGCATTTATGCAAGAGATGGGATCCTTTTACACCGGTGTAAAACTTTATAGTTTTACACCATTCAATAACTTTTTACTGGATAAGTATTTTACAAAATTCACCGTTAGATTGAAAGCTTATATCATGTAGATCACATGTATCAAATTTCACAAAAATTCGAAATTATTTGAAACGCAATTGATATATATATAAATTGACGGTATATGTACTTCTAAAATATGTGAAAATTAGACTATTTGATATCACCACACAAATGATTTCGGATTTTTGTGAAATTTGATACATGTGATCTACATGATATAAGCTTTCAATCTAATGGTGGATTTTGTAAAATACTTATCCAGTAAAAAGTTATTGAATGGTGTAAAACTATAAAGTTTTACACCGGTGTAAAAGGATCTCATCTCTTTATGCAATTATTATTAGAAATTGTATTTGTTATAACTTTTGTGTGTTTGCATTGATTAATATTGCGACATTAAATAGGTAAGCGGTTACACAATTTGAAAATATAATATAAACAATTTAACTATAAATTTGAAATAAAGCTACAGATAATTAACAGAAGATAATTGTTGTTGATAATTAATACTTTAGAATCGGAATACATCTAGTTGCACAGAATCTGAGTAGTCAAGATGGACAATATAATATACTACAACTATACAAAAAGATTTAAACAGAACCTGTATGATGAGTATGAAACAGAAACAGATGCAGAAAGATGAAAAGATCCGAGCCCAACAAGATTATCTCATTAAGACAATTT
The DNA here is from genome assembly GCA_007407185.1 of Glycine tomentella. NCBI lineage: Eukaryota > Viridiplantae > Streptophyta > Magnoliopsida > Fabales > Fabaceae > Glycine > Glycine tomentella. Next base: position 2,573,865 of record PYAF01006013.1, on the reverse strand, counting down.
GTTCCCTCCAATTGATGCCAAAGATTAATGAACAATTGCCTACCAGGATAGAACAGATCAACGTCTGAAGATCGGTGGCACTACCAATCAACAACCCAAACGAACAAAGTAAATGCTTGAGGAACCACACACAAAAAATGAAGAATTTATGTGATATGAAAATGCAGTAGCATGTAAGCGAGAAGATCAAAAAAAAATTTTCCAGATTGCCTCTGTGTCTATATATAGACAACAAATAACCATGTTGAAGATTGTTGGCGGCGAACCATCGCAACCATTGACGGTGAACCATCACAACCGTTAGCGTTATTGGAGCGGTTGAGAGTAGTTACGAAGAGAATTCAAAAGTTGTGAGACTATTCAAACAATAACAAATGAAGTTTTTTTTTTTTTAAATTATTTCTCATTTTTTTCACGCACATTTTCACATTCTCTTTTCCTAACCTTTTCTAACCCACCTCATATTCATAATCCATGGAGTTTAAACATAAACTCCAACAATCCCCCACATGAATAAGAGATTCAACTCAACATGACTAAATGCATATGAATATGTATGCAAGTGCGATTCCTCGGCGAAAAACAATTGCATCGAGATAGGTAGGGGTTACCTTTGAACCTTCTCTAGTGTAAACCTATCGAGTATACTAGGTCAATCAGTGGTCATGATGCCTTGAACCGTCGACCTTTATTGTGTATACCAACACAATATGAGACACACAATTGCTTCCCTAACATTGCTAGTCCTCATTGTTGTGTCCATTTTGGTCGTGGACACCTGACTTGTTCTGCGGGTGTTGTAAAGAATCAGCCTTTTTAAGTTCTCATTGAAGCGACCCCCACTTCACACTCATATAGGTGATTTCTTGTGATATACCTCCACATACATCATCTGAACACATCAGATTAAGAAACCATTAAAAGTCGTTATGCTTACCCTCAAATACATTGTCTTGCCATAGGAATGAGTATGAGTTTAAAACCCCACAGTGTTTAACAGTCGATCATGACTTAGTTGTCTCTTTGAACCTAGTTTGTGGGATCTCCACTCATCAAGGTAGAGTTACTGCGATGATCAATAATTGATAGGCCTTAAACCCATTCCTTTCGACAAATTTTCAACTAACTCTCTAGGAATCCCTTTAGTTAATGGATCCGCTATGTTCTCTTTAGACCTCATATAGTCTATTGAGATGATTCCATTCGAGAGTAGTTGTCTTACTGTATCATACCTACAACGTATATGTCTGGACTTGCCGTTATACATGACGTTCCTGGCCCTTCCAATGGAGGCTTGGCTATCACAATGTATGCCTACAACTGGTATTGGTTTTGGCCAACTGGGAACATCCTCAACAAAATTACGAAGTCATTTGGCTTCCTCACCGACTTTATCTAAAGCGATAAATTCTGCTTCCATAGTTGATCTTGCAATGCAAGTCTGCTTGGACGATTTCCAAGATACAACACCCCCACCAAGGGTGAATACATATCCGCTTATGGATTTAGTGTCATTAGAACCAATGATCCAGTTTGCAACACAATATCCTTCAATAACTGCAGGGTACTTCTCGTAATGCAAACCAAAGTTTTGAGTGTGCTTTAGGTATCCTAAAACTTTTACCATAGCTTTCCAATGATACACGTTTGGATTACTCGTAAAGCGACTCAACATGCTCACTGCATAAGCAATATTAGGTCTAGTGCAATTCATAACATACATAAGACTGCCTAATACTTGAGCATACTCCTTTTGTGCTTCAGTTTTGCCAGTTTTCTTCGATAGTCGAAGACTAGAGTCTATGGGGTTCTTCACAGGAGTTATATTTAAACTCTTGAATTTTTCAAGAATTTTAGCAATATAATGAGCTTGTGATAAAGCCAACCCTCTTGATGTTCTATGAATTTTGATACCAAAAATAACATCTACTCTTCCCAAACCTTTCATGTCAAATTTGCTGCAAGCAATTGCTTAGTAGCTTTAATCATTTGATTATTACTACGCATTATCAACATGTCGTCTACATAAAGACAGACTATGACAAACCCTTTCTCAGTATTTTGAATATAGACACACTTGTCACATTCATTAATACTAAAACCGTTCGATAACATAACTTTATCAAACTTCGTATGTCATTGTTTTGGAGCTTGCTTTAACCCGTAAAGGGATTTAATTAAGCAACAAACTTTCTGTTCTTGTCCTGGAACAGCAAACCCTTTAAGTTGTTCCAAATAGATCTCTTCTTCTAGCTCTCCATTTAAGAAAGTTGTCTTAACATCCATATGATGTAGTTATAACCCATTCAACGCTGCTAACGCGACTAACATCCTAATGGACGTAATCCTTGTAACAGGTGCATAGGTATCGAAGTAGTCGAGACCTTCGCTTTGCCTGTAGCCTTTGACTACAAGCCTAGTTTTATATTTATTAATAGTGTCATTTGCCTTCATCTTCCTTGTGAGGACCCACTTACTTCCTAGAGGCTTAGTGCTAGGAGGAAGGTCTGCCAATTCCCAAGTGTGATTCAACAGGATGAATTCAATTTCACTATTGATAACCTCTTCCCAGAATGGTGCCTCTGGGGACGTTACAACTTCTTTATATGTCTGGGGCTCATTTTCTAACAGATATGTTAGAACATTAGATCCAAAGGATGTGGTGGTCCTTTGCCTCTTACTACGTCTAGGTTCATCCTCTACAGGATCAACACTAGTTGTAGTCTCCTGAGGTCTTACAACATTATCGTTGTCATTACCACTTGATTCATATACCTTTTGTACGAAAATATATCCTCAAAGAACCAAGCATCCCTTGATTCAATAATCATATTAACATGTATATCTGAGACATCGGATTTATAAACCAAAAACCGACTAGCACTACTATTAAGTGCATAACCAATGAATACACAATCCACGATTTTAGGTCTGATCTTTAATCTTTTGGGTTTAGGAACTGCGACCTTAGCCAAGCACCCCCACACTTTCAAGTATTTCAAGGATGGTTGTTTTCCTTTCCATACTTCGTATGGTCTACTCTTTGTCTTCTTGTGAGAAACTCTATGAATAATATAGTTTGCCGTCAAAATGGTTTCCCCCATAAGTTATGTGGTAAACCAGACGTAATTAGCATAGCGTTCATAATTTCTTTTAATGTCTGATTTTTCCTTTATGCAATCCCATTTGATTGTGGTGCATAAGGAGCAATCGCCTGATGTATAATACCAGACTCTATACAGAATTCCTTGAAGGGGCCATAATATTCTCCCCCATGATCGCTCCTTATAGCCTTAATTTTCTTGTTAAGTTGATTTTCAACTTCATTTTTATATTTTCTAAAAGCCACAAGTGCTTCATCCTTACTATTAAGTAAATAAACATAACAGTATCTACTGCAATCATCAATAAAAGTAATAAAATATTTCTTATTACCCCTAGATGGTACATATTTCATATCACATATATCAGTATATATTAAATCTAACAGTTCAGTTGATCTATCAACAGAAGAAAAAGGTAATTTTGAAACTTTTGATTCAACACATACTTGACATTTAGTATTAGAGCATTCAACTTTAGGCAATAAATCTAAATTAACTAAACTTTTAATTGATTTAAAATTAACATGTCCTAATCTTTGATGCCATAAATTAGAAGACTCAAGCAAGTAAACAGAAGTAACATTATTATTAATATTAACACCACCATTGGTTACAGTCATTACATTCATCTTGAAAAGGCCCTCACTAAGGTATCATTTTCCTACATACACATCATTCTTAGTAAGTACAAACTTATCAGAAACAAATACAAGTTTAAAGCCATTCTTGCTCAAAAGGGATCCAAACACCAAGTTCTTGCGAATATCAGGCACATGAAGCACATCATTAAGTGTCACAACCTTGCCAGAAGTCATCTTTAAAGCCACCTTTCCAATACCTTCAAGTTTTGAAGTAGAAGAGTTACCCATATAGAGTTTCTCATCATTCTTCACAGGGGTGTAGGAAGAAAACATCCACTTGGATGAACAGACATGCCTAGTAGCACCGGTATCCACCCACCACTCCTTAGTGTCCCCTACAAGGTTACACTCCAACACCATCGCTGCTAAGTTGAGATTTTCAACTTCTCCACAAGCGGTATCAACCAAGTTGGCTTGAGTGGTCTTCTTCTTCTTGGATTTCTGTGAATTTTTGCAATCCTTGCACGGTGGCCAAGATTACCGCAATTGTAGCAATTGCCTTTGAACTTTTTGCCTTTACCTTTGCCTTGTTTAGCATTTCCATCATTGGAATATTTCCACTTCTTGGAGTTTGATCCCTCTTCAACAACATTAGCCCTAGAGATCATAGGATTGTTGCCAAATTTCTTTTTAGCAACCTTGTTGTCTGCTTCTATCCTCAACCTCATTATCAGATCTTCAAGTGTCATCTCCTTGCGCTTATGCTTGAGATAGTTCTTGAAATCCTTCCAGGATGGTGATAATTTTTCAATAACCGCAGCAACCTGAAATGATTCACTCAAGGTCATCCCTTCAACATGAATTTCAACTAACACTTGAAGTTCCTCCACTTGACTCATCACATTCTTAGAGTCTTCCATCTTGAAGTTCAGAAATCGGCCAACAATGAATTTCTTCAAGCCAACATCTTTTGTTTTGTATTTCTTGTCTAGACTATCCCACAGTTCCTTACTGGTTTTGAAAGTGTTATACACATTATACAAGGAATTGTCTAAACCATTGAGGATGTAGTTTCTGCATAGGAAATCAGAGTGCTTCCATGCATCAACCGCAACAATCTTCTCTTTATTATGTTCGTCTCCTTCTTCCAACTTCGGAGCATCTTCCTTAAGAAAACGTTCCAAACACATGGTTGTCAAGTAGAACAAAATTTTCTGTTGTCAACGCTTGAAATCAACCCCATTGAATTTTCTTCAGGCTTTTCAGCAGGAGTTGAAACAGAGGGAACCTTGTTGTTATTGACCAAGTTTGCACTTGTCAAAGTCATTTCTGTTTAAGGGCACGTTGAATCTCCCTAAGTTTGTTCAAGTATTTCTTTTCTTTAGAATTAGTAATGGATAAAGTTTGGATAGGATATTATAATTACTATAATATCCATATGATACATGCACTTTAAAATAAATCTCCATACCTGGATCCATACATATGTGGTAATAATTTCAATACTCGTGTCTTTTTCGTTGGGAACCTAATTGTCTATATTCACACTTTTACCCACACTTTAATTAATTATTAAAATTTATAAATACAATATTGACTACAAATACACTAGTAATTAAATTAAAACTTTGTTCAATGAACATTATCAAAACATAATAATCATAAAACATTACAAAAATTAAAATCCTATTTAAAGATCTTTTACAATAAATAGGAAATTAAAAAAAACAAATAAGGAAGGTGTTATTTTTTTAATTAAAAAATATGATCTATCTCTAAGCAAATAAGAATCATGCATGATATATCCCTATAACATATAATCCTTTTTTTAATTAAATAACTTGATCTATCTTTTAGCAATTAAAGAATGTGATCTATATCATGGGATACGATGGAGAGGTTAGGTACTCAGGTATCATTACCCGCACTCATATCCATTAAAATTTATGGATAATTACTTATATCCAAACTCATACTCGTTAAGTGATCAATAATTATTCTATAGGTCATGGATAATTTATGTGGGTAATTTAAAATATGGATAGAACTGTACGTTCATCCTACTTTTGTGTGTGTGTGTGTGTGTGTGGAGTGATATAAACAATTTCATGCATTAGCTAAATTGGAGTGTTTCACTATCTTGAAATACAAGAAGAAGAAGAAATGTGTTTATCGGGAAACCCAAAGATGGGATCAGAGAAATAAGAAAAACTTGTATGGCCAAAAACATAATTAAGCTAGAAAGAAAATTTATGCTTCGTACCTTGGATATGTCCTGCAAATCTAAGTCTCTATTCTCATTGCTTCTCTCCAAACCGAACCAGACAACAACAAATGATCAGATAGAACTAAGCGTGGGCTACGTCTTGGTGAACATTCAACAACCAATTAAGAATGGGCCTCACTTTGTGATTGAAAATGATGTGGGAGGGTCTCCATTAAAACAACAAGGTGGGGCAAGTCTGGAAGTGTTAATTAGAGAATGATAATCATGTGTGGGGGACAGATTATATGATAAAGAGATCTAGTTATTCAACTTAGGGAACAAATGTGAAAGGGATGCTATATATTGAAGCTTATTTTGAAGGTATTCTGTCCAGGTGTGCTCCCCAATTGGAGAAAAATGTCGATATGCGTGTGATGTTTTTGTCAAGAAAGGGTCAAAGGCTAGGAGTTCTAAACTCAGGATAGGGTCCAGTAAGTGTGGTAGCTTAACATTGCTTAAGGATCTCGATGAAGATCATGGGAACAATGGTGCTAGAAGGAGGTTTAATAGCAACAACAAAGATTATCCAAATCCATATATGTTTTTTTTTTTATAATTAAAATTAAGTTAGGAATTTTGCCAAGTCATCAAGGCAGGAAAAGCAATAAAATGGGTCTAAACATGTGAAATTTTTTTCCTTTCTTGCAGGAGTAAACTTATTGTTTGCAATGTTATAAAGTATTATTGAGCAGTTTTCAAAGCAAATATGCACACAAACGGGGGTTGTGTACACCCAAAACGAGAAAAAAATGAAAAAGAAAAGGCTTGTGTGGATAGATAGAAACTTACAATTGAAAGAAGGGGTTAACGTAAACCCGAAAGCACTAATTTAAAAGCAAAGGCAAGTGTATCACTATCAATGCCATATTGAAAAATCCATTACACCTGAACAAGTGAACGTGCTCCTTCATTTGTCACCACCAAGTCCAGCTTCATACTTAATTTCAAACAGTCAAAATTTGCTCCAACATGCTACTAATTAATTTTTTCGACATATTTTCTAATGACAAAATAGATGTTGATACGGTTAGACTTTAGTTTTAACTCGTTCAAACATGTTAGTAAATTTCCTACATGTCCCCTTTAGTGGTGACAAGATGGATCCAAGTATGTTCTTAGGATTAGGCTTTATTAGTTTGTAAAATCAAAGTTGAATTAAATATTTTTTTAAAATTATTCTTAATCGATATTTAGTAGAAGAAATGCATAGTAAAAAAATGAATAATTAATTAGAGGGAAAAAGAGTATATTAAATAAATACCTAATGTTTTTTATGAAATTTAATAAATTAATTATATTTCTTAATATATGTGCCAAAACCTTACTTTCTTTGTCCTTGACTATAAGATCATTTTTCAAAAATTTATTTGCTCCTTTTTTATAAGATTATTTCTAACAAAAATTTGTTTGTTTTTTTTATAAGATTATTTTCTAATTTCTAGATGTATCAATTATTCTTTCCTTATGTATTATTATTTAATTATTTTTTCAAATATTAATAAGAATCAATTAATAAGATAGAGAGATAAGAAAAGGATAATTTGAAAATATAGTATAAATAATTAACAGATTTAATATAATTAGTTAAGTTATTTCTAAAATATATGATTTAGTTGAAATGATCTTATAATTAAATACGAAGGCAAGTAATTTGCTCCAACGTGTTACTAAATTTCCAACATGAGTGTATAATTCACCTGAGATCTAATAGCAGTCTGTTTGGATGGGAATATTTAAGAAGGTAATTCAATTTTTTAAAGAATTTAAATTGCTTCATAAAGAAATATCTAGTTTGGATAAGATATTTAAAAAGAAATTTAAAATCTGGTATTTTTACTGTGTATTTTAATCAGTTAAAATGTTAGAATTTCAAATTCTCATCAAATCTAAGGAATTTGAATTTCTTTTTCTAGAAAACACTCGTTGAAGCTCTCGCTCAGGATTCTGTCTCTCTCGATGTAGCTCTCTGGCTCGACGCTCGCAAATCGCAATAATGGTTACGCTCGCAAGTTGCAACGATGGTTACACTCACTGATTCTCTTGCTTGACGCTTGCAAGGCGCACAACCTTCTCTTGCGGTGGTTCGGAGGACTTTCTTGTGCACCTGGTGATTCAGATTCATCTCTTTTCCGATCACAACAGCAATCTCCAGAAGTAGGGTTTCATGATTTGTTTCTTTTACGTTCTTTCTTTTCAGTTTTTTCTTGTGTTTTTTGTGCAATTTGGATGACAATTTTATTTCCACCAATCACTGCAGATGAAAAAAGCTATACGATCAAATTATCATTTGTATCGAGGTATCGCTGTAAATTCCCTTTTTTAAAATTATTTTGATCTTCTCAATCGTAAATTCTTGATTTGATCTCTCTTATTTTGATGTGTGACTGCTCCAACAAGGACTACAAAAATAAATTAATAATTGAATCACCATTGAGATCTTGTGTTTTGTCCCTGTAGTTTACAGATTTAGAGCTTGTTCAATCATACTCTATACTATATCTAGCTATCTTTTTAAAATTTATTTTTGCATTTGTAGATTATTTTGGATTTGAAGATTTGGATTCGTTGTAATTTTGAGCCGCCCCAAGAAAAGAATTTACCTTTTGATTTAGGAGTCATATGACTCATACTTGGTTGATATTGTTACAGGGCTAAGCTTTTACTAGTTCCACTGCTATAATGCATGATCAGGCTAGTAAATGGTGAAGCACAACACAAGCTCTAAAAATATATCATTTTTGGTCTTTAATTGGTTTAGAGCAAATGTATCCACTTAGATGCTTAAGCACTTACCTTAACCAAGAGCATTAAGAACAGTGACAGATTTGCATGATGTGTTAGTCACTTAGTTGATATGATTAAAAGAAAGCTGTGAACTTAGATTAGGAAGTGTAGATTTTGGTTTCAAGAATGAAGGCTTTCATAGTTTGTTAAAGGAACATGGTTTCCTACTTCTTATTTCATTTCATTCTATTCTATTTCTTACCCTCAATTGTTACTCAATATCTTAGTTTCTTACCTATTGGTCAATTACTAAATTCATTGTCTGAAATTTCAGTCGTTAAATATGTATGATTTTAATTTATCTTTACTATTATTACTCTTATTTTTTAATGACTAGTTTGAATGAATTTGTGTAATGCCTTGAAAATTCTGTATGCTATAGAATTGGTGGATTTGAAAGCCCCTTTAACTCTTAATTAGCAAACCCCCTCAGTTTTCACTTTTCATTCTGGAGATAGCTTAAGTTGAACTAAAATAAAAGAGAATATAAATCTTATTATTCTTGTAATGTTATTGTTATTCCCAGTAATAAATTTATGGATTGAAACTTGAAATAGTAAAGGTTATTGATCTAATAAGTCAGTATCGTTATGCTAACATGACAATTTATTAATGTATAAATCCTTGTACTGAAAAAGTGTTCTCTTTTTACTTTTTAGGATCTTATAGCAATGCCCTTTTAGTCCTTTCTTGAATACTATATATTTTCTTATTTTTTTCCTCAATCAGTTATATATGTATTGAATTAATCACCTTCTACAAATGCTTGTGCTAGATCTTTGGGTCATTCAGCTGCTGTGAAGCTTAAGTTTCTAAATAACAATATGAAAAAGAACCCAAAACTCAGCCTAGACAAACTAAGAGAAGAGTATTCACACAACTGCCTCATTCACTAATCCTATATTAGCATTTATATTGTACATATATACACTAGCAACTCTGCACTAAAATATAATATATAGAAATCCTTCATCATTTTGCCTCAATTTATCACTGTGGTCTTTGATTGTTATTATGAATGTGTTATATGTATAACGTATGCCATAGTATTATTTTTTTTATCAGCACATGACATAGTATTGTAGTTGTCAGTTAGTAATTTTATCTAGTTTTGCTGCTTATCTCATTAATCGCACACCCTCTAGTGTTCTTCAATTCCAAACCCCTCAACCTGTCCTTCATTCCCATTTTTCCATTCCTCACATTTCTAATCTAGAACCCTGCATATTTGGGTGCACTATATGTTCGCAAACCCAAAGCTTTGCACAACAAACTTGACCCCGGACTTTTTTAAGTAAAGGGTAATTTTTTTTACAAATTACCGATTGGGGGTACTTTTTAAAAAATTTACGAAAAAGGGGTAAGTCATAAAAATTTTTACGACTTCTAAAAAGAAGGTCGTAAATAATTTTACGACTTTACTTTTTTAATTTTATTCTCTTAAAATCGTATAACTTCTTATGACTTTTAAATTACTATAATTTTTAATTTATGACTTTAAAGTCGTAAAGTAAAATCGTGGCAAAATATACTATTTTCATTTTTTTTATTAAATAAGTTGTATATTATTACACGACTTCACTTATATTTTATTTTTTTAATTTCATTTGGGAAGTCGTATAATATAATACGACTTCTACTTTTTTTTTTTACTTTTATATTTTAATTTATGTTTTTCTTTTAGGCTTTTATAAATTTTGTTTAATTTTTTAAAATTATTTTATTTAGTTAATTTTAAT
>PYAF01006013.1:2548395-2560064 GCA_007407185.1 Glycine tomentella | reverse complement strand
GTGAGTGCAATTGAGTCGGTTTACTAGTATTTTGAACCATACTATAGATTATGTTTAGTTTTGAAGTTTTTTAAATCGTCCAATTACATTGATATCATTGCATACTTGTAGACATCCCTTCATGTGTTAAATGTTGTGAATTTAATAAGTCTGTAATTTCTGAGTATAATTCTCTAGATATTTTGCTTTGGTTTTGCCAACATTTTTTTTTCTTGGTTTACCCAAATTCTATCGATGCTCTCTGCAAAACAAAGGAAACTACGATAAGTGGATCATATAACATATAATGTAACATTTTCGTATATCAAATTCTTACATTTAAACATATGATATGATCTTAATTCGCTACTATTATGCCTCGACCAAGTGCTTTGGTTCATTAGTGCAGTATGATGAAAGGAGTTTCCACTTTCCACAAGTAATGATGTCAACACGTATTGGCTCATTAAATCAAAATAGATTGGATACGATTAGGATTGCAGAATACTCTATATTTATGTTTTCTTTTACGGAAAAAATTGAGATTTGATAGCAAGCTTGAATCTAAAAGTACCGAAATTGTAAAACCAAAGGAAAAATTGAGATTTGTCAGCAAGCATGAATTGATATCTCCTTATCGTCAACTTCAAGTCAGAGTAATAGCACAATAACCTTGCTATAAGTAGTACTTGAACCTGAAAAGTAAGTCAAAGTTTGTAATTGTTAACACTTTGGTAAGTGTACCAATTTGTTCAAGTAATAATTAAACGATAAGTCCGAATGTTGATTCTATTGGGACTTTGTTTGTACTCAGAGTTAATACACATTTGTTTCTAGACAATTAATGAATCAATTTGGTTCTTTAGATTAAATAGTATATAACCAACTTGACTTAATGTAAACTACAAACAGAATAAATACAAGAAAAAGAGACACAAACACTTGGAGTATTGCGGTGACGGTCGAAACAAGATGCGACGTATGTTGGAGGCTCAACTAACCAAAACTAACTTTGATGCAATATTGAAGATTTTTCGCTATTCAACATTATTTTTTAATCACTTCATCTACTAATGTATTCTAACCATGATTCCTCAAGCGCAAGAGTCTAAACCACTTAATTTCGCTCCTAATCCCTTAAGAGTTACATTAACCAATTTGCATTAAGATTAAAGATGACTAAATTAGGCTAAACGAAATCATTTTATCCCTAGAAATGGTACATTTAGAAGTGTTTTTCAATTCTAACGAAATAACCATTTTTCAATGTATTAAACCCTATAACAAAGCATGAAAATGGATGATCAAACCACTAGCATGATAAAAACTCGGAAAAATAACAATAATGCGAAAATAACATTGAATAGATAGTTAGAATCATTACATCAAAGCGTTTGGTTGTTGAAATTCCAACAATGGAGAGTTTAGCCTTTCATTCTCATGAAAGGCTTACACAAATGAATGGTTAGGGCAATGGAAATGAAAAGAATGGAAGAGAATGGAGAACAAATGGTGGAATGCAAGCTCCAATGGTGTGAAAGAATCCCTCCTTCGTGACCTAACTAAGCTTGTGTCTGTGTTTTTCCAAGATCCCTCAGTTCCCTCCTTTTATCCCTTAAAACACAGCCCAGTGTCGTGGTCGTGTGCTAAGCAGACAATTTCGAGCTAAGTGCGCCTTCAATGTCTAGCTGGATAAGTGATCATGCGCTAAGTAAGCTAGTCGCGCTGAGCGGACTTTTGCGCGCTGAGCGGGCAGCTTTAGACCCTCAATCTTCCTTCCATGTCCTTGCAGTGAATTTCTACAAAAAAAATACAACCAACACCTTATAAATCAACTAATTTTAGCATCTACCGGATAAAAGCTCAGAAAAAACTATTTCTTATGTTTTAATCACAAAAAGAAGCATTAAAAGAGGAAAAAATGAAATAATTGCTATGAAATCTACATGTAACTTTACGTATACATAACAATTTTTAGACAATAAATTTTTAGAATATTGGAAACAAAAATATCAATAAGGGAAATCTTTAAGGATAAAATATTTAAAATTTATACAAAAGAAATTTTTAGAATATATTATTTTTCAATTTAAATTGGACTTTTAAATCTTAACTTTATGTATATCAATTTGAAGATATCTTTTTGTTGTTTTAGATAAATTAATTTTTAGTCAATCCTAGAAAAATTGTTATGATCTTCATAGTAAGTCAAAATTTAACCTAAGATTAATCAAAATTGTAATAGTATTAAAATTAAATTAGTTTATCTTAAGAATAAAAATGTCTTCAATTTTTTAGTAACAACATTATTAGTTAATATGAAGTATTTATAAATTTTATCGATGACTAATTTCTAGAATCGACCTAACTACTTTTAGTGGGTCTTCTCTTAAAAGTGCCCTTAGTTTCAATTAGTGGATTCTAGCTAGAGTTAGCTTTTCAGCTATGAATATAGCTAAGAGACTTCACCACAAGATCAAAGATGTTTTTGATTGATTGTGTAGTAATATGCATTGAATAGAAAATTGCTCAAAATGTTAAAAAAAATCATTTTCGGAAAATATTGGGGCAAATATCAGACAACATGCATATATACTTAAAAATAAATTATTTCATCTTTAATTGTAATGTAAGCGTAAGTTTTATTTTTTAGAGGTATGTAATTATTTTAAATATCATTTCAATAATTAATACCAGGTTTAATGATATTTAAATTGATAATTTATTGAATTATTCTTCAATCAATTACCGAAAATATAATAAAATAAAAATATTTTCACTGGAAAAGGAATAAATATGATAATAACAAGTAGTATGGGACCTAAAGAAACAGAATTTTATAATAGATAATGGACTATTGTTGTTATTGTTTTTTTTTTTTCTAAAGAGAATGAATATAGTAAAAGCCATTTTTTAATTTTAAAAAACTTGAAAATGCATCCCATAACATGGCCAAATTCAAATAAACCTCGATCCTACGGTGGCTATTGATTGGTAAGCCAGTTCTAAACAATTTTTTTAATCAAAATAAATTATTATTTTCTAACAAAACTAACCAATTAACCTTTATTGATAAAAAAAATATATTGTTTTATAATTTGAGTTAGGACCCCGAAACATGTTATCCTCCTGATAGCTAGATGCAGAATGTTGTCTCAAAATCAGCAGGACAACTTTTCTTTGGAATTTGGAATCCAACAAATTGTTGATAGCGAATCTTGTTCAAATCTCTCGAGTTCAAAAGTGCATTTTATAGCATAGCATATCATATATTTGTCCATAACCAAGTAACCAACATGGCCACATAGAACACTCCCCTTTATTCTCAAAACCTTGATAATGAAGTCACTTCTTACGTACGTCCTTATGAAATTTATTCTTTTTTTTTTTTAAAAGAAACTTTTTGTTTTTTAAAATTAAATAAAGTTTTGCTCACTGGCTAAGTTGCATGCGTCTTAACATAGGACTCGGTCTGATGCGTGCGAATATTCAATAATCGCACCACGACCCTTAAATTATATATGCTACTACTATTAAATTCAAAGGACTACATGAACATATAAGAATCAACAATAAATCGTTTATCTACTCAATCTTTTCATATCTACTATTTTAATTTCATTCTCTCTGCACGTGATAGAAGGTTTGAATAATCCATCTAGTTAGATAGCGTCTGACCGAAGAAAAAGGTGCTATACAACTCAGAAGTGTGGGATTGAAAATTATTACCTAATTATGTATATAGTAGAGTAATATCTAATTAAAAATTAGTATAATAATATTTACACCAACAATGTATCATAAAAATTAAACTTTGAAAGCTGTGTTTTAATAGCTGCAAGCTTTCTCAATATTTTGTCTGGATACATCATTGTTTCACCTATCGTTTTCATGCATGCTCCAATCAAAATTAATATTTTTTACCATTTTTTAGAAATTAACATTAATGGACGAATATCTTTCACCTATAGGTCCTTTTAAGCATATAGCCCAATCGAAATCGGGCCTCTCATTCAATTTGAACTTATGTGAGGCCTGGTGTTAAAGAGAAGGAAGAAAAAAAAAACAATGTGCTGTATTTCATTCTTATCCATTTTGTGCTTTGAGCTACAATAAACAAAATTTGTCTCCTTGATGTTTCAAAGTTTTCCTTTGTGATTAACTTACCTAAGGGGATTACTGAGTAATGTGATTTAGAATATCAAAGAATTATGGCACCAAAAAACAATTTTTAGCGGTATACTTAATAAATTAAAATTATAAAATAACTAAGATCCATTTCGTCTTGGGTTTACCAATACTTTTCTTGAGCAACTTCTCATTTTCTTCTTCCATAAACAATACACGTACATAATACCCAGAGCTTGCTCGATCAACATAATCAAGAATTTCTTTGCCTAGGGTTTTGGGTCGTTTAAAAAAAGATTAACGAAAAAGGCATAGCTAATGGATGTCATTAGTACAGCTACAAGGGATAACTTTTTTTTTCCCAATTGTTTGAGCCCTCTAATAGATAACGATAATTAAATCTGATTAATTAGTTAATTAATCAAATTGAACACACAACGTTCAAATTTATACTCTAAATTAATATTTATTAATAAAAAAATGTTCATTCATACTCAATTGTGAAGCTTAACCGTCAAACTTAAACTCAAAAAACAGGTAGACTCATTCAAACATTAACTTATTTTTAAATATATAATTACATGAAATATTTGAAATATTAAATAATTTTTTATTTTATAAAAAAATATCTTAATTATCTATTCAACAAAAACTTGACTCATTCAAGCAAGCCTACGGGGTAATCCAAAAAATTGAGCCAATCGAGGAGGACATAACTAGCATACAGGCTAGGAAAGTATTCAGAACTAGATGGTCACATGACCTCAACTGGGGGAGTTACCTATGATATGTTTGGTTAGACTTTGTGGAGGTAGAAGAAAACTAGGGTTTTTCCTTTCTTGTCATAGACCCACGAAATCAACAGTTATCAAGTGAACTATGTAGTGTGTCTGGCTAGCCTCTCCCTAGACCCTTATGAGCCACATGCTCCTATCATTTAACTCATTTAATTAACACTATTACGAATCTTTTATCAATCTTTCCCAAGATAGCATTGTGTTGTTTTCATTCTCCAACGGTTATCACATGCACGTATTTGTGACGGAAAAAATGTGAATGGATCGAATAACTTTTTTGTGTTAAATAAACCTCCATTAAATTCTATTTCAACCAAAAGTTAAACATACGTTAAATACACTTCTTTTTTTAACTTAAAAATAATATTTAAATACATAAACTGATACCCTATTTTTAGCTGATTTCAAATGTAAACTACCAAAACACAATAATTAGAAATTATAAGGTTGGTTTAACAAATGAAGAAGAAAGAAAAGAAAAAATTATGAGTTGAGTTCAATTTCTTTTATTATCCAAAAAATTAATAATTAATAAATAATATTTATTGATAAAATGATAAACATATAATAGTTATCAAAAGAATATTTTGTGTGTGGGTGCATGTATCAACATCATCATCAATATCAACAATATTTTTAATTTAAGTTAATTGAAGTAGACCGTGAATGAATTTAATGATAAATATAATAAAGTTGAAAAAAAAATAAAATTAAAAAAAAAGGTAAAAGAATAAGAGAAAAAATAATAAAAATAATAAAAAAATGGACCATATAAAATATAATGATACAAATGCATCTGATTTTCCACCAAATTTATTTTTTAAAGAATCTAAGCTTAGTTTTATACCTATATTTTCCAATTCTTCCTGCACCCGTTTATTTGAGTTTTGAAAGAAGAAATGAAAGTAATTATATATATTCATAAAAAAATGAATTGAAGAAGAAATAAATAAATTTGTCCCAAATAGCAAATAACGTATAAGAAGAATTATTGGCAATGAAAGTGATCAATCGTTGATCACACGTGATTAAAATGTTAAAATCAATTAATTAAATCATTCATATAATAATTGAATTTGATTATTGATAAAAAAATAAATTTTATTTATCTATTGAACATTTGATTATTTTTTCTTATAAATCAAAGGATTAAAAAAAAGAAAGTGATCGTAGATTGCTCATTGCTATAGCCGTGTTTGATGTTTATAGTTTCCACAGCCTATGGAATCACTAGCTAGATTACGCATGCACTGGATTCCAATAAATGACTATATAATTAATGTGTCTGATTTGTCTGTTTTCCTTCTTCTTTTTACTATTTTCATATTATTAAAATCAAATCACTCACTTCACACGAAACAGTTAGAAGACACTGAGTGCCAATATATATGGTATAATATAACAAGTATTTGGTAAAAACTAATTTCTAAGTTTATAAACTATTAGGTTAATAACTAAAAGCTTAAAAATTTAACTAATTAAATTGAAATTGTTTGATAAAAAAGACATATTAGTTATTTAATATTATATTTTTTTTTATTTTAAGTTATCACTTTCAATATTTGAAGTTATTTTTAATAATACATCATTTCAAAATCAAAACAATATTTTTAAATTATATATTATAATAAAATTATGAAGATTTAAAAAAAAATTTAATCCTCTTCAAGTATGGCAATCTAAAAAAATGAGTATAAAATAAAAGAGATTTCAAGTAAAAATGGAAGAAGAAAACTAACTCTTTGTTAGCATGGATTTTAAGTGGATGGGTGGCAACGGATATAATACCGTTGATTTGATGCATGTTTGGATACCTTATCGAAATTGATTCTGATATCCAAAATCGTGGTGTGATCGTTAAAAATAAAAATAAAAAGAACAAAAAATTACTTCGTTTGTATCGTGGAAAAAGAAAAGAAGAATGAGATGTGATCCCGTATCATTTAACCAAACACACACTTGATAGGACTGAATCACAAGGCAATTATTTTGATTTTGTGTGGAGGTAGGTCGCGTAAAAAAAAATCATCTTTTGTCTTTTTGTGTCCTGCAGCAAAAAGTGGTAGTTTTTTTACCCTTATAATTTTATTGGGTTTGTTTTGAAAGTACCCTCCCTGAGTACTATAATATAATAAGGGGTATGCCAGTATCTTCATTTAAATCAAACAATTTTACTATTTATTTGTATTCTATTTTTAACATATCTCTGTTAAATCAAACAATTTTACATTTGATTTTATTTTTATTCTATTTATCTTTTTTAAATTATTTATCTTTTATTTTCATCTACTTTATTCTTTCACAATCAAACATAGCGTAAAAATTTATAAGCTATAATCTAATTGAAACAATTTATGAAAATAAATTTAAAATTATTACATTAAGTATGCATAACAAATGAACTTATGTTTGTCAAATTAACTAATAAGTCGTTAGAATGACTTGTCTAAAGGATGATTATCTGTTCAACTTTAAATATAAAATTGAGTGTGGCTTTATGCTTATTAGATTCATAGTGTGATAGAGAAAAGGGGAAAAAATCAATACAAAGATAAAACATAGAAGTATATGATACGACAATAGATGTAATAGAAATAGAAAGGAAAAGTATTTGTTTAAAAAATATGTAAATAATACAGCTCAAAATTTAATTGTGCAAGTTTGGTCGATTGAATGTCGAAAGCAAAGGAAAGTGGACTGGTGGTGTTGCTAATCATCTTTCTCATACTCAAATATCTTCTCCACTGGATTAAGCTATTAGTAACTGTAAATTCATTATTTCAGGCCAGAAAATGGACAAAATATTTCAAGCAAGATTTGGGCAATGGATAAACAAACGGGAAAGATATCCATTGTTGTCCAACAAGAGATAATTAGAAAGATGAAAATAGGGAGATCAAGGCCAAAGAGAAGGAATTCTTTGTTTTGACTGCATCTAATGATTGTAGAGTTCTCAAATGAATATTAGAGGATTGGAAGGTTAATTGAAGAAAAAATATTTTAAAATAAGGTTAGTAACTTTATATTTTGAGACAAATTAGACTTTATTTTAATACAATACAAGAATCTAAAAAATGATGTAGAATTGGGCCTACGCAAGGGTGTGTGATCCGGTACTGATTATGGTTGGTTTTGTCTTTGTTCAATTGGAAACTTTGGTAGATTGCTAACCATATGGGATTCTAAAAAATACAAGCTGAAATTCTTCTTTTTTTTTTTTTTTTTCTTTCTAGGAATTGTTTTCTGGGTACTTTTGGTGAAACGGGTATGAAAAATACAAACATGAAACTCACAACGTGCAAAAACGGGTATGAAAAAGAAGTTTTCAAAATTCTCGCAAAATGAAAATCAAAGACCTTTTGTTTTTAATCGGAATCTTGTACTATACAAAAGCCGTCAATTAGTTTTCGAAGACATTAGTCTGCATTGCCTTTAAAAAAAAAGTTAACAGAGGTTTTAATTCCTGAACTTTTTTTTAAATTCATTTTTAAATCTTTAAACAAAATTTGATTAGTCAATTTTTTTTTAACTTTTTTTCATCAAAATTTTAATCTATGAACAAAATTTAATTGGTCAAGATCTCTATTTTTTTAAAAAATATCATTCCTTACCTACTGTTTATCCCTTCCAATAAAGATAAATTATATCCAATTTTTTAAAAAATTAAGTACCGTAATCAGTTAAACTTTAATTCAAAGACAATTTTTTTAAAAAAAAAAGATAAAAAAAAGTTTGACTTAGTTAAACTTTTGTTTAGTAACTAAAAATTAAATTTTTAAAAAAAATTAAGAACTAAAAACTCAGTTAAAAAAACAGTAGTATTTTGTAATTGAATTTGAAATGTTTAAGGTTCATAAAAGGGTCCACTAAAACAAACGATAAAGTCTCGCAAAGTTTTAATATGTTTCTCTAGAGATGATAAGAAATCCTTTTAAAAAAAGATCATAAGAAATAAAATCCCTCAGACAATTTTAAATTTTATGCATAAAATATTGATAATTGTTTTTAAAAAAACGGAACAAAAATGAAAAATACAATTGTTCTACTGCAAAAAAATAATTCAGACTTATCTGCAGTTTGTGTGAAGTATATAATTGAATCAATCAATGTGAATATGATTGAACAATTCGTTTTTGAATTTAAACAAATGGTTTCTCCTTTTCAAATTATTGAACGAACGAAATAAGAATTGAATGCACAAAATTAAAAGTGGGAAAAGAGAACAATTATTGAGGCAAATATCGTAATCCTGCAACAATTATTAAAACAGTTTCTGTCAGAAAGGGACGGGAGAAAAACTCTCTTGATTCGATTCAAAAAATCAAAAGAATATTTTTGGTACAAATAAAATCTGAAGAAGGGCACCTGCTGCTCCTTTTATTATAATTTTCAATTGAGTAAGAAAATTATATTATATATTCAATCCATTGCATCTACAACGAGGTGATAAACTTAATTTCTAATTATAGTATACATGTTTCTATTTCCTTTTAAGTGTGATCAATATATATAATATGATTTGATAAATAATTTTATTTTTTAAATATGTAATTATCGATTTGATCTCAAATAAATTTTAATATCTTAAAAAATTCGTGTTTAACTTTTGACTAATAGATATTTTGATTCACAATAAAAAACAATTTCCTCCCGAATATCTTAGAGCAAAAAATAAACCAAGTTTTCTATTCAAAACAACACAAGAAAAGAAATACACATAAAAAATAAAAGGGTAAGATTGCACAAAACTTTTGATCTGTATTATTTATAATACATATATGGAATTGTACGAATATACTTACAGTTTTGCCCTTTTCAAAAAGTGGAAAATTGGAGATTAACCCAAGCAATTAATACTTTTTAAAAGTTTTAAATTTTGGTTTCAAAAGATGAATGAAGCAATTGGTACTAGAGGAGGCAAGTTGTTGTCTGGGAGAGTGAGGCAGTGGAGAAAAAAACTATCAAGTGGGCCCCACTGGCAATAAAGGCCCGTTAGCTGTACGAAACAGTGACGCAAATAGGACAAGCATAAATGATAAGTGGGCCCCAGCCCAAACTTGTCGGCGAAGGGGAGGCGAACCACCTCGTTCTCTTTAAGCCCAACACACCTTTCCCTACTATACCCTTCACACCTCTCTCTAACCACTACTTTTTTTTTTTTTTTTCTTCTTTTTTTCCATTCCCTATTCCCTATTCTTTTCTTATCCCTTTCATTTTCCCCCATATCTCCATGCTCTACCTTCTGTACATTGTACCTTCTGGTTTTTATCATTCGTACAAGAATAATAATACAATTCTAATTCTAATAATGCATCATGTATGATGTACATCAAAATTGGTAATTCAATACTTCTATACTATAATTCGTAACAGAAAGGGCTTTACCCAATAATTAATAAAAAAAATTATATTTACAACTTTTAAAATATTTTTTTCTTTCTAAAATAATAATGCAGTTGGGTGTTCAATTTCGATGTTTGTGTGTATAGAAAAGTGTATATATTAAGATATGTTACTTTTTTAAATAGATACGTGTAGCTTGACCTCCTTTGTTTAATTTTAAGGTCTTTGTGTATGAAAGAGAACATTTGTTGGTCTCTTAAATAGATCTATGTATCTTGAGTAATATAATAAGGTGTTCGATTTTTAAATTTGTACATGTGAAAAAATATTTGTTAAAAACTATTAGTCTCTTAAATAGATATATGTATCATGAGAGATTAGATTAAATGACTTTCAATTTAAAAATACTTTGAGTATTTAAACAAATATTTTACATTCTAAGTAGTGTTAGTGATACACTTTTTATTATTGATTAAAATTTATTAAAAATTATAAAGATATAAAAGAAACTCAATAAATAAAAAGTGAAACTTATAAAAATTGATTTTAATAAATTTTAGCTCATAATACAAAAAATATTCAAAAGAAGAATGTATTAGAAAGTGCATTGTTGACATTTCTTAGGCCTTTTTAATTTTACACTACGTCAATATTGAGTTTGTATTTGAAAAAATTAACAACTCTAAATTTATCTTTAAACAAAGAAATTACCAAAAAAGGTGCTTAAGGTATGTGAAAATTGAAAAATGCAAAAGAAATATTGTTGAATTTTGTATGGACTGTCATGCTATATACTCAATAATTGACATTTAATTTAGATTCCATTGCTCACTGTTTTTACATGCAATGCAATACCATATTTATAAAGTTTAATACATTATATGCCACCCAAATTACGTAAAAGTTTGTTATTGTTTTTTTTTTTAAAAAAGAAGTGTACATACAAATTTGCCCTTATCTTGACTCCACGTGGCACTATCACCACCACATTGGGTTCATGACGCGTCAGTGTCACTGTACCACCTCTCCATTCTCTATCCCTCTGTAGCCATTTTACATTTTACCAAGACCCCACATCATTACGGGGAAAATTAAAGAAAGGTGAAGTGCAATAATTTAGTTTTAATATTAAAATATTTTAAGCTTAAATAAGTTTTAAATGTTTTATCTTAATTTTTAGGCTGATCTCTTAAATTAAAAATAATAATAATCTTAGTCTCTTAATGTTTTTGTTAAATTGGTCAAATTAACATTCTATAAACTTATAAACTCTTTTGATCAACTTAATTATAAACTAATTTGGTCAAATAATCAAATAATTTTTGTTTGACAAACATTTATTTTAGTAATTTTCTGCTTATTTTCATAAGCTACTTTTGGCCTAACTTTTTAAATTTATGAGATTAGAGTGAAAGAAAAAAA
>PYAF01006013.1:2514094-2548295 GCA_007407185.1 Glycine tomentella | reverse complement strand
ACCAAAAGTGCATCTTAATCTTACTTTTATATAATTGAAATTTGTAATAGTTAAATATTTTAAATATGAAAATTGAATTATAAGTAAATATTAAAATAAATAATTATTTTAAATATATAAATTATATTTAGATTTACAATCAATCATTTTAAATCGTGATATAATGTTATTTTTAATTATTGATATTTTTTAAAATATATTATAATTCAATTTAGAAAAAAAAATATAAACGAACATAGATTAAAAAGGACAGACAATTATGAAGACCAATTATACATATAGTTTGATATAATTAATTTGGAGAGAATAAAAAAGAACGTATATACTTTTTTTTGTTACAATAAAAAAGAGAATTCTTTTGACTAATTGTGAGAGTGGTGTGTAAAATACACACATGCATTTGATGAAAGTGACAAAAGAGAGGATAAAAAAATGTATATATCCAAAAGAATGAGAAAAAAAATCTCTAAATTAGATACTCTAATTTATAATATTAAAATAAATAAATTATAAATTTATTGTATTAATTAATAGAAAATATCTTAATCACATTTTTTTGAAAAATTATTACAAAAATTAACAATTTTATTATGCGTGATATAATAATACCAATTCATTAGTTGTTGTTTTTTTTCTTGTAGCGTGTTGTAATAAGAAGAATCATTTTGTGAGTTGTAACCCTTTTCCAACTTACGATCATCAATGGGACTTGCTTTCAGTGACTACAGCACGAGTGGTTCCAGTTCCAGCCTTAAGGAAACAGCAACCAAATGAGAGGAACTGAGGATGTTTCATTTCACTTATTGCATTGCAGCCCCATGAAGAATTGAAGTGTCTCTAAACCTAATGTGCTATA
The DNA here is from genome assembly GCA_007407185.1 of Glycine tomentella. Lineage (NCBI taxonomy): Eukaryota > Viridiplantae > Streptophyta > Magnoliopsida > Fabales > Fabaceae > Glycine > Glycine tomentella. The sequence continues at coordinate 2,547,439 of PYAF01006013.1, read as the reverse complement.
TGGGGAAACAGATTCTTTCTCAACTCACAGATCAATTTTGTGGGGGAGAGTACAAATATTGTCCTCCAATAATACACATACATACCCTTAGATAAAGGAAGAGCCCACCCTCCAATTGTTCAATACAGATTCCTTGCGTGCTGTCAGAAGCTTATCTTATGGACCCTTTGGTTCGACGTTGCATTGCATGGTCATTTATTGACAGGTTTTTTCTTTTCCTTATTTCACTTAACATTCTACAAGGCCAGACCAACTTGTGTGTGGATGGATGGGCTACATTTGCAGTGAGGCACAGAAGAAATTTAAGTAGGATGTTTTGTTTTGGTAAAGTTACAACAAGTCCTACCTTTCTTCATTTGTTTCTCAATTATTTGCTGTTGATGGCAGGGGAATTATTCAAATTCCATCGTTATTAATAAGAATTCTTGTCGCATAATAAACAACAAAACTAGAGCAGCTCTTAATAACTGTTGAAAGGGAAGAGTGCATATAAATAAATAATTTTTTTTACTATATTATTAGTATAAAATATTTATCAATTTTATTGATAATTAATTTCCGTTAGAAAATTTGATTGATCATCTTTAGTGAGATTCTCTCTTATTAATCACATTTTTTTTTCTATCCATAAAACTCAAACCGATCTAAAACTTATTGAAGGAAGATCGAGTTGAGTATCACAAATACATTTTTAAATATTTATTCAATAATTTTTTATGAGTTTTTTGTGATAAGTTATTTTCATCTTCTTAAATTTATCCAAGTTTGTTTAAAAGGATATTTAGAAAGTTATAAATTATTTTATAAATTCATCCAAATATTTCGTCACATTTTCACATGCTAAGATAAATCATGAATAGACATGATGGTGGGTAAAGTCTAATAAGGTAATACAATGGTACTTGTTTTTCATACCCTCACTTTTAAAAAAATTCTTGTACCCATATCTATACATGCAAGTGAATAATAACTTCAATATTCGTGTGTACAAGTAAATAATAAGGTACTACATGATACTTGAGTTCACAATGCATATACATTGGACAATACTCCATGGTTATCAATTCGATAACTACAACCAATATAAAGGAGACAAGGCAAGATAAGAAAGGTAAGTATTAATTAATTCATCATACTCACAACTTAGACACCCACTAACTTAAATATCGAGTCCCTTTTTTAGGTATTCTAGACCTCGCTTGGAGACAGAGCTAGGAACATCTAGAAGTTAGTAACCAAGAGATCAGATGAGTAGAAACTCGATAAGAGAGCTTGGGGAGTCTGTGTACTGTAGGGGCCCCACCAAATACTCAGCCATGGTTGAGTAACTGTTCACAATTTATACACATTCACACTAGATGATACTCGGTAGTTACCAACTCGGTAACTATGACCAATATAAAGGAGCAAGGCTAGAGGAGAAAGGTAAGTATTAATTCATTAACCTAAGCATTGGAGTTCATTTTTAGGTATCCCACACTTTGGTTGGAAACAGAGTTAGAAACATCTAGAAATCAGTAGCCAAGAGATCAAATGAGTAGAAACTCAGTATCAAAGACAATTTTTTTTAAAACATTATTAAGCATTAAGTGTGGGTACTAAAATACTTAAGCTTTTTCTAGATCCTTCATATGAAAAATTTATTAAAATATGCTTTGAAATTACTGTAGGTATAGTTTAATCATTCCGAATAATGACTAAATCATTTAGATTATCTAGCTAAGTGGCTAAGAAAGTGAACCTAAAGAATAAGTGAATAAACTATGTTTCACGCTGCATTGAGTGAATCCATATTGATTTAGTGCTTGTGCAAGATTGACATTTCAATTTTTTGAGGCCTGTCTAAGCTCATATATAAACTTTCTGTATCAAAACACAAGCTTTGAATGAGGAACTACATCTTCTAGAGGTATGACCATATACACATTTCTTCACCAAATTGTCTCCATAAAGCAAGACTTTACTTTTATCCATTTGGTATAACTCTCAATCTTTAACTACCTCCACGAACAATAAATACCAAATTGTTGTTTTCTTTTCCACTAGGCAAAAGTCTCATTAAATTTTCTCCTTCAAATTGTGTGTATTCCTTGTCCTTATCAACTAATCATACCTTGTTTTTGCCTTTTTACATAAATAAAAAATAAAAAAATCATCTTGTATTTGTCAATCTCCCTATTTGACTTATATTTTGTTATATGCCCCACCTGTACCTGTTAGATCATGTCTATATAATAAAAAACTTACAATAATAGCATTCCGAAACCCTATTTAATCAAAATTAGTATCAGGTTTTAACTAATTTAATAACAAGTTTTTTAGTCCTAATAATTCAGTTTAATTAAGTAAATGCATTAATATTCTTGTCTATTTTTAGATAATCAATATTATTTTCTTAATATATCTAAAGGTTTACACCCATTAACCTATTAAAAAGTAGGCAAAAATTTCTAAGGTCAGTTTCAATTTCATTGTCTTACAATTTTTCATTCAATCTAGTCCTCTAACTTATGTTTCATATCACATTTGTTATTTCATTAACTATAGTGGTGTTAAATCTCACTTTTAGTTTACCAAAACTTTGTCCGAAACTAAGTTTTCAAACAAAATATATATATTAGGCATAATTTCTTTTTGTATACACAGATAAAGATATCCCTAGTTGACAAACGAAGACTAATAACTTCAATTCATAAAAATAACAAGAAGTGTGTTTTAGTTTTTGAAGAAAACCTTTCTATACACGAGTAATAATAAAATCTTAATTATGTAGTGTTTGACCAATATACTTTTGGTTTGTCTTTTTCTTTAAAAGATTTTTTTTTTGTCGACATCATTTAAAAATCTTAACAATTTAAGTAATTTATTTTTTATAAAAGAAAATGAAGACAAGTAACTTAAAATAAACTAAATGAATAGACTTTTTTAAAAAAGGTTATTACTCTCTCCTTGTTGTTTTTCCTCAGTCCTTTCTCTCAAAACTAAAATTTTAATTTCAAAGAAATATAAATTTACTTAATTATATTGTTTTTATTTCAGTGGTATCCTTATTTTTTCTTTTTTATATTATTAATATAAAATATTCATTAACTTTGTTATCGACAATTAATTTCTGTCCGAAAATATGACTAATTATGTCTAATGAGATTTTTTCTTCTGTATTTTTTATTCATAATTCTTAAATTCAAAAACATACTTAAGGAAATTAACTAAATCCTAATACTAGGATGAACAAATTGTTAATACATATATCTGTATTTTATGTAATGAGATAATATAGGAAGAGGGTAGTAGCTATAGTATTGATTTTTCTTGTCGGAACCGTTGAAAATTGTATGATCTCGTACCTCAGCACATTGAAAGAAGAATAACAACAAATGCGTAACCGATAACCATGTCAAACGTAGCCACAATCTACACTAGCTGGAGCTGGATGACCCACTGCCTAACTGTCTTTGTTGCTTTGCATTTTGAGCCTTGAACTGTATGCATCACATCACCCCCACACACATTTCCTCACACTTATTATCTCTGTCGGTTGAATTACCAAATGCGACATAATTATCCATTAAGGAAAGTAAGATTTCTATTTTCATGTGTAGAGTATATTAACACTAATTCCCCCTTCTTCAGACACATACAAGTTTGTTATAATAACTTTGATACTTTTTATAAAAAAAACTTTTCAAACATACGAATGAAAGGAGAATCTTTCCCTTAGTAATAATTTTAGTTTACTCAAATAAAATGACATTTTTATAAAAGATAATACATCTCTCACTTTTATAAATGCCGAAATGCCGAATATTCTTCACCCAGGAGTCAATAATGATTAATTAATATCTTAAAGTATTAAAATTTATCTAAGAAAATGATCTTTCTCATATTTAAAATATCAGCTAAATACGTATGCATCAATTGTGCTTTTTATAGACCTAAAAATGAGTTGTGTAGAATCAACTCATTAATATTTAGTTTAACTTGAAATTTGACTTGAGTTCAACTTGAACATTTTTGTTAGCTCAAACTTAACTCGGTTCAAGCTCATAAATATATGGATTCAGCTTGTTAACTCGAATTACATGAATCAAGAGTCAATTTTTTCTAAAAAATTCTTATACATTTCAATATTTCAATTTATTAGTAGATTTTAGTTAAATGATTGTTTAATTTTTTTAGAATAGAAAAAATGAACTTATCCTATTAACTTTGTAGGTCCCTAAGTTATAACAAAAAAAGTATAATTACAACCAAAGTATGTATAAATAAAAATTATCTTACCCTACATATATAAAATAATAGAAAACTCAACCATTTATATATATTAAGTCGATTCATTAACTAAACGAGACGAACTATACATATTTTAAGTTCAACTCATTTATTTAACGAGTTCAATTTTTAGTTCAAGTTTAACTTATTTAATTCATGAACTAAATTCAATGAACTGATTATTGAATATAGTTTTGAATTATTTTTAAGTTGGTTCAGTTGATTATCATTCCTAATTTTGTAGGTTAATAAAATTTCAATTTTAAGTAAAAAAATTATTTCATTTTTCTTTGTTTTTTACTTTATTTTTTATCTTAAGAAATTTTATTCTTTTTTTCTCCCTTTCCCTCAAAATGGAAATTTCATTTATGAAGTTTATTTTGCATGATTAATTTTTTAAAAAACTATTAACTGATTAGCAATCTTTATAGATATGAATTTTAAAATAAATATTAAAAAATCAACAATCTTATACATGATAATTTATTATCAAATAAAAATATAAAATCTTTTACATTATGGTATTTTTAAATTAAATCCTTCATTTATATTATTTATGGATTACAAATTGTCAAACAAGAAAATTGATCACTACTACTAGTAATGATAATTAAGAGCCCCAAAAAAACATAATAAATTTCTCTCCAATGGAAAAAGAATATTAGTAGATTATACTATAATTATAAGAAAATTGATTGCACCGAATGGCCCTATTCATGCTTTGTAGTTGATTGGGATGACAACATTGCTGAAAATCCCATCCCCGAGAGACAATGGCAGTACAATCATATTAATGGCCCCTTGAAAAAGCACTTCAATATTACTCCACCCAACATTCACCTGTGACATTCACGTGTTCTTAGAGCCACCTCCATACACATTTTTGCTTAATTAAATCGCAAGTAACAATGAGAATGCTCTCTCAAAAGTGACATTCACCTGTGCGTACTCCACCCAACATTCCCAAACACCCCCCATTTGCCAACATGTAACAACTGTAATTAAAGCTAAAATTCAAATAATACATTAGTTGTCACGGTTTATTATCAGAGTTCAATGTTGATGTAATAATATCGTAAAACAAAGTTTGTAACTAGATAATAAAATAAATCTGTTTTATACTTTTTTCATTATTATGTTATTGATACATAATATATATATTGGTTTGTTGATGATTAATCTATATAAAGAAATCTGATTGTTTTAGTGAAGTATCTCGTTTCAATCACTTTTTAATCTATAAAACTTAAATTTGAGACTTTATTTTTTTTTATTGATAAATGTTTTAGTTAATTTTTGTTAAAAATATCACTGGAGAGATTTAAACCCATAATCTCTCTTCTCTCCTTTCTTTATTCACTATTCTCCAACTACTGAGTCAATTTTATATTTCTTTTCAGTCGAAAACTTACCTAAAGAAATTGAATTCAGTATCATTTAGATCAAGATCAATGATATATTGATGTATTTTCTCTTGTTATTCGAACCACGTATGATCATACTATTAATTTTTTGGCAAGCGTTGTGTGATTGTACAAAAGTTTTTTCAACTCGATAGGTCCATGATAATGAATGCGGATCTAATTTTGGGGTCTGAGGATCGAAGGAAATAAATTTGTGTTCCCTGCAAGTTAGGACAATGGACCACGTGGGGTCTAACAAGTCAAATGCGAGGAAGATTGGTCAGTGGCAGAGGTATTAGAATGGTAGCTTAGTTCTCGACCCTGCACGTTAGGGAAAAAATATTATAAATCATGGGAATGCTATGCTGCTGCTAGCTACAGTCATTATGAATTAGACATGCTATGTTCTTTCTGTCTTTGGGAACCATTTGGAATCCAACAAAGTAAAGAGAGAAATTAAAATGGCATAAATGAAAGAAATAAATAATACTAATGAAAAGGGCATGGTCAACTCCACACACTGCATCCTCTTCTCCCAATCTTAGTTCTTTCCAAGTTTGTAAATATGTTCCATTTGTGGATAGTTATAGTTGGATTTTAATGTAGTTTAACCATTATTTTTACTTTTATTTTATTTTTATCCACTGGATTTCATATTAGAACGTGCAAAATAACTACCTCCATATTAAATATACATGGTTTAGTATTTTTTTTAGAACGAACTACCTCCATATTAAATATACATGGTTTAGTATTCCATCCCTCACCCGTTTCATTTGACCATTGAGCAAAACCAATTGGCTTGACCAACTCGTATTGTTCATTCATAATAATGATGTTGTGAATGCCTTAGGACAGACAAATTGTAGCCCTTTAATAGGGTGAGCACGTTGGGCGACTGTGTTAAATATTAAAGGAGGGTGTTATTTAGTTTGTTAAACGAGAAGTTCAGGGGCCTGTTAAAACCATCATAATTAAACGTATAGGATTTACATGATAGTATAAGGTATTATTGCGTTTATATATGAGAGAATAATCTATTAGCGGAATAATATATGTTTAATTCTCACTGCATGCAAACGTATAATATTCACGTGATAATATAATGTCTTGTTATGTTTACTTATGAAAAAACAATTTATTAGCCAAAAAATTATGTTTAATTTTCATTATATGCAATTTTTTTTGGAACAATAATAATTATGCATCACAAGCAAGATTAGTTTTTGGCCTAATAAGACTGAAGACACTATCTTTAACCAAGAAAAAACCCAAAATAATCCACCTTCTTAGACAGCACATTCCTATGTATAATTTTTCTTATCTTAATAAAAGAATTTGCTTAGAAGTTTGCTTGTGTATTAAATAATAAGATATTTTTTTGCCACCAAATAGAATTATTATAAATGGTAAAAGAAATTCATTTATATTTAAGGTAAATAGATATTTAGAGTTTTAAATTTGAAACATTAGTTAATATGCAATAACCTCATACTAAATGATCAACGCATCTATAATTTTTTTTAAAAAAAGTGATTATACGTAGTTATTCAATAACAAGAGAGAGGATACAAAACTTTTTAAATAAGACTTAATTATAATTTTGGTTCATGAAAAATTTATGAATTTTGCAATTAAGTCTCTAATAATTGTTTTTCTTAACTTTTGGTCTTAATGTTTTTTATAGTGTACTGGGTCCTTGTTGTTATTTTGATTCTACTAACTTGAAATATCATCATATGATGAAAAACACTACGGCGGTTATGATAAAAAAAATTAGGAGCACTTAACAGAGCTAACAAAATGACAAAAATGAAATACAACTTTTCAGAGGCCAAGAGTAAAAAAAAAAAAAAAAAAAAATAGAGATCAAATACAAAATTGGTAAATTTTCAAAGACAAAAAAATATATATTTTAGCCCTTAAATAATGTGTTTAAAGAAATCATACGACAAATTTAATTACATGTTCATAAAAAAAAATTAAACCCAATTTCACAATTAAGTTTTGAGTTAGGATAGTGTGAAGGAATAAAGATTAAATAGGTATTTTTACTCTCCCGAGAAGGAGAACAAAACCATGGTCTATTATATTATAGTTAATTAATCGTAATCATAGGAACACTAGCTACGCAAGTGTGTATACCTTTGCCCTCAAGTTTTGTCATTGCCCAATGAAGGGCAAGGCAAAGAAAGAGGTAGATATACTCTACATATGCATCCTAATATCCTATAAAGGTATGGGGTGCCTCTATTTATTATTATTTGTACTTGTATTTTATTTTAGAAAGAACGAAAAATCTCTATCGTATATGGACATGGGCTAAATTGGAGGAGACTGAGAAGTGAGCATTGAAACGGGAATAAGACAGGTGACGTAGAATTTTTAGTTCCGTTAGTTTTTAAGTACTCAAAACATTTTTAGACGTCAACACATGATGTTCTCTTCCTTTTTTTTATATATATATATATATTTATATTTAAAACAACACAACTTACGTGCGTGACTATTAAAAATGAAATTGTAGCTTTTTAATGTGTCTACTGTCTACTACAAAGTTTATGAAAGAAGAATTTGGTAATTAGTCAATGTGGAAAAAGAACGAAGGTTGTCGAACATGTTCATGTGTTGCTCTTTACATAAAAAGACACTCACATCCCTCTCAGTCCAGCTACATCCCATGGTCCCATGTGTAGCTTTCCATAAATGCCCTTTCCCAGGACAGACTAGAGTAGAGTAGACCGTGACTCAAAACAAAACAAGTATACCATACTATACTAATAACAATAAATATATCCCATAATAATAATATAATAAATATCACGATATATTAAATTCTTGTAATCAAATTTGGTATATGGTACTAAAGAAATACACTATATTTTATTAGTATGTCCTATATATAATATAATTTACATCATCCAACGTCGTCTGGATTAATTAGTACAACATTGCTTTAATTTATAATTAGTAGTTTTGAATTTTTTTTAAAGATCACATATATATTTTTATTACACACAATCCTTTTTGAGTTAAATAATAAAAAAAATATTTTTAAATATTTAGTAAAATTAGGCTGAAGCTCAAATTATTTATTAAATTAAAGTAACTTAAATTGTTGATTCATGTCCTTGATAATAATCTTAAATTTGAATTATAAATATATAATTATATTAAATATTTGAAAGAATTTTTGTTCATTCATAATAATTTTAGATAAGATTATTTTTATTGAGAAATAAAAGGGTCTATGGTTAAACAAAATATGTTAATTATTATAATTTTTTAACAATATTTTATCTTAAAATACTAAATAAAAAAAATATTTGTCAAAGATATGTGAGGTGTTGTATAGAAAAGAAAATAGTATAATTTATAAACCATGAAGAGTCAGTTTCTTGCTCCCCCACCAGTTTCTCTTTATCTCTCCAATTATTTTATCTTTGCCAAGACATCAACTCCCCAAAAGAAAAAACAAAACCCGTCCGGTTTCCAGTTTCAGCTTAGCTTTAAGGTGTCAAGCATATCTTTTATTTCTATACTCTCTCCTTCCTTCACCCACGAGATGTGCCTTCCTTTTCCAACTTGTGTACTCTTCTTCTTCTTGTCCACCTCTCAGAAAGAGATGCCCCATCACTACTTCTTCTTCTTGATGCCAAGTATCATCATTGTCTAGTTTTCACTGTGTTTTTTGTTGTTGTTGTTGTTGTTGTCGCTCTCTCTCTTTTATTTTATTTTATGGATCTTGGGGTGGTGGGTTTGGAGGGGGTGGTGGGATCAGAAAGTTGTTGTGTGTTTGGTTCTTCTCTTGCTTCAGATCCTGAGACAAAGCACAAATGGTACGGATCTGGTGTGCTCAAGCAAGAGAGATCTGCCATAGCAAGTGAAGATGATGAGTGGAGAACTTCTAAAGTGGCCAAAACTGATCATGACATGTCTTCTGCCTCCAAAGCTATGCTGTTTCAGCAAAGAAACAACTCTTTGTTGAGATCTAATGCTACCCTTTTCTCTGATGGCCATCATCACCAATCACAAATGTTGAGCTTCTCGTCTCCAAAGTCAGAGTCTTTGTTCGTAGATAAGGCTTCCTCAAATGCCACATTGCCTTTCTCTTACCACCAATTGTCTAGCTACACCAGAAATGCAGGTACATGCATATGTTCAGGTTGGAATAGTAATTTTTAATTGTTAATTATTAATCAAGCACTGTTTTTTTTTTTTTGTTTTTTTATTTTTTATTTTAAAGGGGTGTTTTTTGAATTGGATTTGGAATATTTATAGTATCCATTCTGGGGAGCCAAAGTATTATGTGGGTTGTTACTGTCTGATTCTACAGTACCGGTGGAGGGTCTTTTCATGGAAATAAAATACATGAGTAGTCTCTGTTTGTGAGTCATGTCACGGGAAAGTAAAACAAAGCAAAAAAATTCTTCCTAAGATGTAAAAAATCTTCCACCTCTTCTTGCCCTTTTCGGAAGAGGGATTTTGGTAAAAAAAAAAATTGCACAGTAAACTAGAGTATACCAAATGAGAAAAATATATGGAGTTGTTACATGAAAAAAAAAAAAAAAGTTCCAAATTTTTTATTGGTTGTAGTATGGTCTCTTTCTCTAAAATCTCTGTTCCACTTTCCTTATCAGAGGGGGGCGGAATCATTAAACGCCATTGATTGAACATCTGCCACCCCTCTTTTTGCTTTTTCCTTTTTTATTTTATGTATATTTTTGTTGTTTCTAAATTGTCATGAAGCTGGTTTTAGGCCTTGTGTTGCATGGTTTTTTGACTTTATCTTATGGAACATGTGTATGGATAGGTTACAGTTCAGGAAACATAAGCAGGGCTTTGGCTGGTGTGAGAGGGCCATTCACTCCATCACAGTGGATGGAGCTTGAACACCAAGCCTTGATCTACAAATACATCACTTCAGACGTGCCTGTGCCAACTCATCTCATACCTATCAGAAAAGCACTTGATTCTGTTGGCTTCTGCAACTTCTCAACTGGACTCCTCAGGCCTAACGCATGTATGTAATTAACTCTTCTTTCACCCCCCCTCAAAAAAACCCTGTGACCGAGGTTTTAAATATTGGTGGCAATCTTATTTGTTGATATCACGGAAAATCACAGACAAATTCGACCGATACGATTCCAATTGCAGTCAGGGACAGTTAAAAAAAGCATGATGTTGCAGCCTAAATCAGGGTCAGCGGACCGTTTTATAAAATCTTGCCTGTGACTAGTGCTCCACATAGTAACTTAGCAACTATTTGGATCTAAGTCTATTTAGAAATACTTTTAGAAAAAGAAATTAAAAGAAAAAAATGAAATAAATTTTTTCCTGACTTAAAATGAGTTTTTTATTAACTTATTTGTAAATGTCATCTCATCTTTTAGAGAAAATATATATTAGTGAGTTTTTAAAAAATAGTTAATAGAGAATTTATTTTTATTTATAAAAAATTTATCTCATTTTTTCTTTTTTTAAGAGTGCTTTTAAAAAAATTTACCCAAAAACAACCTCATACAATATTTACAAAAACTCTGACCTTTCAACGGTTTCAGCACACTAAAATTAATCTCCAAATTTAAAACTTTTAAAAGTACTATTTTGGTTTAATTTGAAGGATTAATTTAATTCAATGTATTAATGGTTATAAAGATGTGGGATAAAAGATGGACAAAACTTATTCTAAGTGTCTTTGGTTCTGTTTTTCTAATGAAAATTACAGTTTTACCTTTGATAACTTGCATAATAAAGTTATCGAACTGAAACTCTCATTCTAGTTGAAGATCAGCAACAAAAACACTTGAAGGACTGTATACAAGATTTTTTTATAAAAACAATGGACACAAAACATAATTACTTAAGAAGAAATTATTGTATGATCTAAAACCACCACCACACCACCACGTGTCTATGGTCACATGCCCAACTTCTATATGACATGTAGTCGAGTTTTTTAATTTACGAAAGTTAACAAAACTCGACTACACATAGGTCATAATTGGCTTAAATCATGGACACATTGTGGCCCTTACCGTAAAGTAGTTTTTTGTTACTTAGATCAGTTAGTTAGATGTTGGTGTTGTCATCCAATTGAATGTGTAAGCTTCTAATGCAAACTTTTATTACCTGAATTATACCAAAGAACTACATTAGAGTTTTTTACTTTAAACAAAAAGAGTTGTTTAGTATCTTGTGGGATGATGATGTAGTGTTGTTTTGTGTGTGGCAGTGGGATGGGGAGGTTTCCATCTGGGATTCTCGAACAACACAGACCCTGAGCCAGGTAGGTGTAGGAGAACAGATGGAAAAAAATGGCGATGCTCGAGAGATGCCGTAGTGGATCAAAAGTATTGCGAGCGGCACATGAACAGAGGACGCCATCGTTCAAGAAAGCCTGTGGAAGGCCAATCAGGCCATGCCCTCACCACCACCACCAATACACCTAATGCTTCCTCCAACTCTACCGTGGTGCCCGGCAACAACACCACCACCACCACCACCTTTGCACACAACAATGTGCACCATCCTCTTCCACCTCATTCGTCTCCGCCCAACACCATCACTAGGTCAGTCACAAAACTAAAACATATAATAAACCGTCGTCAACGCTGTCAAATAATCAGAAATCATGTAATGTATGGCTTTTAAGGTTCTTAGTATAAAAGTCAATAAACTTATCATACAAATAACAGTTTGTGATTAAATTAAACATCAATGTAAAAAACCTTTATCATGTCAATGTGTTTAATTAAATTGAAGTTTTTTTTTTTATTATTATTGAAGTGTAGTCCTACAAAATATTTTCACATATTGAAACTTTGTAGTATTGATATCCGTCACTTTAATACTTAACTTTGTATAATTCTTAATTTAGTCCCTAGTTTTGTGAAATTATCATTCATCAAGTCTTTGTCTACTGCTTTTCCAACTTGGGGGATCAATGTTTTCTAAAGTGAAGGTTGTTTTGAAGTTGGGAATTGGGGACTAAAGTAGGAGTTTCTCGCTGTGGTTGTTTTAGGTAGTGTATGCAGATTTACGCTATATCTTTTTGCTTGGTTCAGGGCTTAGGCGTTTAGACAGAACAGAAATCAAAGAATCTAGTATTTCATCCTTTTTAGCAGAAAGTGACTAGTCAATGTTAATAGTGGTTGAAATTCGTGTTAGGAAGAAAAGAAAAAAAAAAAAAAAGATGGTTCCTGTTACTTTATCTATGTTTAAAGACTGCTTTTTGATTCCTTATGAATGTAGTGTTTTGTGTCTTTTTTTTTCCCTTGCATGCAGGATGTTTACAAGCAACAAAGAGAATAACTGTACCAGTGAGAGGCTGCAGGACCCTGCACTTCCTATGCTGCCTCCCACTCTTGAGCTGAAACCAAAGGAGGACAATCCTTTCATGTTTCATAAACACCAAATCCCATCTGATGAATACTCAAGGAACAGCAATGAGTTTGGACTCGTTACTTCTGATTCCTTGCTTAACCCTACACAGAAAAGAAGCTTTACTTCTTCACAAAAGGATGATTCTGAGTCCCAACAACAACATTCCCTCAGGCACTTCATTGATGACTCTCCCAAACCACAGTCTCATAATCATCATCACCATCGTTTGTCGTCTATCTGGCCCGAACTCGACAACATGCAGTCAGACAGGACTCAGTTATCAATCTCCATACCCATATCTTCCTCAGATTTTATGTCATTCACTACTTCCTCGCCCTCCAACGAGAAACTCACGTTGTCACCGTTGAGGCTTTCGAGGGAGTTGGACCCCATTCAAATGGGGTTGGGAGTGGGAAGTAGTGCCTCCAATGAAGCAAACACTAGGCAAGCCAATTGGATTCCAATCGCTTGGGAGAGTTCAATGGGTGGTCCTCTTGGAGAGGTTTTGAACCTTAGCAATAACAGCAATGCAAGTGATCAATGTGGCAAGAACAACAACACTTCAGCTCTCAACCTCATGAAAGATGGGTGGGACAATAATCCTACACTAGGGTCATCCCCAACTGGGGTGCTTCAAAAATCAGCATTTGGATCACTTTCCAATAGCAGTGCTGGTAGCAGTCCAAGGGCAGAAATCAACAAAGAAGGTTCCATCTTGTGCAATGCCTTGTAAAGTACTTAACACAAGAAGAAGCCCTTGCCCTTCCCGTTGCCCTTGAACTATGGTGAAGCCATGATGGAGGAAGAAGAAGAAAAAGACTTTGTCCTTTTGACTTCAATTATTAGTGAAGTTTATATATATAATATATATGGTAATGCTAGAATTTGGAAAGATATGTTCATGTTCATGCTAATTATTACCCTTGCCCTCATAATTTGGATGTGTAGGTAGGTTTTTTGGTTGGTTTGACTTTTAATTTGTTTCTTTCTATTCATGCGTTTTTGGCAAAGTTTGTATTCAACAGTAAGTGAATGATGTTGGTCTGAGTGTGTGGACTTGGTTGTTTTTAAGGAGATTATGATGATGGTCAGGTTTTGGGGTCCACGGTGACCATGATTTTGCATGACAATAGTAAATATATGTGACTAATTCGTGGGACTCACGGCACGCACGTGGGAAAAAGTTAATGCAAGCAACACATGTTTTGTCGAACTCTTAAATGGAATAGAGATTTCTCATTCCTTGTTTTGAAGTTTGAACTGATCCTTTGTGTTAGGAAATTAAATTTTTTTTTAGTACATATTGTATTAATAATTATATTATATTATTTAATATATATTAGTAAATTAAAGTGATCAATTAAATTAAATATGTTTAAATAGATTTTTAATTAAATATGAAACAAATGGGTGAATACTAGTGTTGGGCTAATTAGGTTTAATAGGAATTTACTGGACTAATAATAAATATTATATATATGGTTATGGTCTTTAATATGTCAAATCAAGTTTATTTTCTTTTTTTTCCATCTATAGAGAATAATTTCTTAGGAGTGATTTGATTGAAGAAGACTAAAGTTTATAAGGAAAGACTAAAGATTAGAAGATTAAAGATAAATCCCTGTAGGAGATGGAAACATATATGCATTATTTGTTTAAGATTTTTTGATAATTCAATGTGATGTTTATGGAGTTTTATTGGATGATTGTTTTTGCCATAAGAATTTAGGAATTAATTTTTCAATAATTGGTATTAGAGTCATTATCATATTGAATTATTGAAAAATTATTGTGAACGTTTTTTTTTATTCTCCAAAATTGCATTTATTCGATTCATGATGTTATTTTTCTAACGTTCTTTGAGAATCCAGGACTCAACAATTAATATAAAGTTTTTTTTTTATCACGTTGAAAACAAAGCCACGTACTTTATACCTTTTGCATAAGGCTGTTATGTGCTATTTGTGAATCCATGGATATCATGATATTGTATACATGGAAACCGTTTGTTATTTTATGTTTTATTTTTTTTTTTTGATAAAAAAAAATTGTTGCTTTACTATTATGGTTTTTGAGCATCATTATATGTGGAAACAATTTGTTATTTTTTGTTTCATTTTTTTAATATAAAAAAACTGTTGCTTTGCTTTTATGGTTTATGACCTGTCGTGGAAACAAATTTTTAAAATTTTTTTAATATAAAAAATAATTGTTGCTTTGCTAGTATGATTTCTGAACGTCATATGATAGTGGAAACAGTTTGTTAATATCTGTTTCATTTTTTTTTTGGATAATTTGGCTATATAAAAAAAAAAGTTGTGTGCTTTAGTTTTCCTGTAGTGTTAATAAATTAAAGGGAAAACATTTTTATATATTGTTTGGTTAAATATGTTGGCAAATAATTTACTTTTTTTTTCAAAAACATTATTGTCAATAATTAAATAATAATTTGTTATCAGGAATGACATTCAATCTATTATAAAAAGTTTGAGTAATTTTATTATAATCTCATTCAAAAAATTGAGAGCAATAAAATTAAGGAACTTAGACATTTAATTAAATAAAATAAACCTTTGATTTATGTTTGTTTTATTTAATTATTATTGTTTTTAATTGTCTTCTTTTTCATAATAAATTGATTGAAACAATATTGTTGTCAAAGTAACTTCTGTTGTGGATAATTCATTATTGTGAAGTATAAAGATGAGTATATTTGTTATTTATGCGAATAATCATCGGTCCAAAGGAAGATTATTATCTGGTCAAATAATATATATATATATATGTATATATATATATATATATATACATATGGTGATAAATATGTGACGATAATAAAGATTTTTATGTAAGTAATAGTTGACCCAAAGGAAGACTATAGCTTGGTAAAATTTATTGTCAATATTTGATTACTAAGTTGAGAATACTAATGACAAATTGATATTTTTGGTCCAAAGATCAAATAGGTCCACGTTGGTTTGGATTGTTTGTTAATGTCATGTATATGCATTTTGTTTTAATTATGCATTTGGTATGACATGGATGTTAAAGAAAGAGAATGTGAAAATTGTTTTTGGTTGCATGGATCTAAACCTTGCGCTAAGGATGGAGAAACCCACTTCTACTTCAGAAAATCCAAATTTGGATTACATAGGGAAGTGGGAGCACTCTAACCGCATGAGTCTGATGATCATGAAACGCTACATTCCAGAGGTGTTTCGAGGCTCTATTACTGAGAGCACTTATGCTAGGAAGTTCCTCAAAGAAATTGAGCAATATTTTGCTAAAAATGAAAAAGCGAAAACGAGTAACACATTAGCAAAACTCGTAACGATGAAGTATAAAGGAAATTGGTACATAAGGGAGTACATTATTGAGATGTCTAATCTTGCAGGAAAACTCAAGGCACTAAAGTTAGAGCTATCTGATAACTGCTTGTACACTTGGTTCTCATTTCTCTCTTTGCACAATACAATCAATTTGTAATGAGTTACAATACACAAAAGGATAAATGGACTCTTAATGAACTCATTGCTCACTCTGTGCAAGAGGAAGAAAGACTTCAGCGAGAAAAAACTAATAGTGGATTTTTTGAATGACACATATCAGAGGTTCGATAAATTAGAGATCATTGGGTATACTAACTCTGATTTTGCTGGATGTCAAGATAGTAAAAGATCCACATCAGGTTATGTTTACATGTTGGCTGGAGGAGCTATTTTTTGGAAGAGTGTTAAGTAGGCACTTGTAGCTTCCTCTATTATGACAGCTGAATTTGTAGCTTGTTTTGAGGCGTCCAACCATGGGGGTATGACTGCGAAATTTTGTCATAGGGCTACGTGTAGTAAGTGGTGATGAAAGACCACTAAAGATTTATTGTGACAATAAGTTAGCAATGTTGTACTCCAACAATAATAGAGGCTCTTCAAAATCAAAACACATCAATATAAAGTTTCTAGTTGTTAAAGAAAGAGTTCAAAGTCGTTAGATTTCAATAGAACACATAGGGACGAACTTCATGCTTGTGGACCCGCTTACTAAAGGCTTAGTGTCTAAGGTCTTTCACGAGCATACTGCTCATATGAGTGTTATTTTGTTTGATGACACTATGGTTTAGTGGAAGTTCTTTATGTTGGTGTTTTATGTAAAAACATTTATATGTTTGTTTTTTGCAGAATAAAGATTTTGATTTTATTTTTCCTCTGAATGTGTATTTTTATGCTTGTGTTTCTACTTTGTGTCTGCAAAAAATTAAGGATTGATCTCATAAGGACTAAAGAAAGACTGATTGGAAATAAGCATGGTAGAGATCACATTGCATGTAATTTCCATGCCACTCATCCATACTTGATTTATGTTGTTGAATATATTGGTTTGATGACCCTGGAAGGTTTAGTTATGCCTAAGAGTAACAAAAATCGTCATGATCTCATATTGATATAGGAGATGAACCAGATTGTATCTAAGGAGAAATCTAAGGATAAATAGCATACAATTGTGAACTAAGGATATATGATATAATTATTTCAAGTTAATATATAGCCCAAATGGGAGATTGTTAGAAAATTAAAGTTTCTAAGGTTATTATGTGCTACATATAGTATTAATAATTATATTATGTTATTTAACATATATTCAGTAAATTAAAGTGATTAATTAAATATGTCCAAATAGATTCCTAAATAAATATGTGATAAATGGATGGATACCAGTGTTGAACTAATTGTTGGATATTGGGGAAGTTGCAAGAAGAATCAAAAGCAAGAATGAAGAAGAAGCTTGATGATTAACTTCAAGTTATTTTTGCTTTATCATGTTCAATCAAGTATGAAGACATGTGCAATGTGTTTAAGTTTGATTCAAAAGCAAGAATGAAGAAGAAGCTTGATGATTAGCTTAAAGTTATTTTTGCTTTATCATGCACAATCAAGTATGAAGACATGTGCAATGTGTTTAAGTTTGATTCAAGTACATTGCTTTGTGATCCTTACATTGCCATTTGCATGTCTCATTGAATTTGCATAAGTAGGTGCTATTAAAACTTAGAAGTTACTAAATGATTTCAAAGGAAAACAAATTCTCATGACTATGTTTTTGGAAAACGAAAACTTACTGTTTTAATCGATTAAAATGCTCTTGTTCTTATATGAAAAAGCCATGAAGAACACTTTAATCGATTACATGATTGAGTTAATCGATTACATAGTGTATTTCAGAAAACAATACACTTTTGCTTTAATTGATTACTGTTTATCGTAATCGATTACATAGACTTTTTAGAAAACTCTGTTTTTCTGCTTTAATCAATTACGTTACGAAATAATCAATTAATCTGTTCGAAATCTTTTTCTAGATGACTAAGGAACAATTTAATCGATTATTTAGTTATTTTAATTGATTACATATGGCAAATAATCGATTACACTAGCAGATTAATCAATTATTATCAGTTAAATCAGTTTTTAAAATGCCTTTGTAAGTCAGTTCTTTATAAATAGAACTTGTGCGAATTATTCAATACATCTAAGTGACTTACCAAAGAAAATCCAAGCTTTCTAAAGTGTCCAAGAAACTGGTTTCATAGTGATTAACACATCTTGTAAAGATCAAGATTTCTGAATTTTAGAAAGAATGTGCTAAAGAAAAGAAGATTTCAAGATATTGATTATGAGCAATAGAATTCATACTACCTGGATTGCATGGTAATCTCATTTCGTTTTTCATTCATTCATACATGATGGATCACAGGTAGTGTTTATCTTGAATCATTCTTTTTAAATTTTCTAAGAGTTTTGTTTTGTTGTGTTGTAACATTTCAAATTAATTCCTTGTAAAGCATTCTAGAGAAGGGTTCTCTAGGTTTGAAGATTTGAGTAGATTTCTCAAGATCTTTGTGACTTGTATTCTAATAGTGTTTTAGAATTCAGAATCTTTGTCTGGTGTTGATAGAGATTGTCACTTGCTGTGCTTATACAAGAATAATTTAATATAATGAAAACTCTAACCTAGTGTTGGTTGGAAGACAATGGATGTAGCCTCCATGTTTGTGAGGTGAACCAATATAAATTGTTGTGTGGTTGTGTCTTTATCTGTATATCTTTCATTACTATTATTTGGAAATTAATATACAATCAATAAGAGATATTTCAGTCATTACATGCATTTTAAGGTGATGTTAAATTGAAAGAAAAATTTGTTTTTGATCAAGGGTGATTGAGTGATACGATCCAAGTTTTAAATTCCGCAAATTATTTTCAAGAAAAGTTTTTAAAGGTGGCCTTAACCAATTCACCCCCCTCTTGGTTATTTGAAGTGTGTTCATAGTATTTTCACTAATTAGGTTTAATGATAGCTTACTAGCCCAACAAAAAATACTATATATAGGGTTATGATCTCCAATATGTCATATCAAGCTTCTTTTCTTTTTTTCCCATCTAGATAGATTACCTTCTAAGGAGTGATTTGACCGAGAAAGATTAAAGCTTATAAGGAAAAGCTAAAGACTAGAAGATTAAAGATAAATCACTATCGGAGATGAAAATAGATTCATATTATTTATTTAAGATTTCTTGATGATTCAATATGATGCTTCTGGGGTTTTATTGAATGATAATTTTCATCATAAGGATTTAGGAATTAATTTTCCAAGAGTTTTATCTTCTTCTCCCTCCTTGGAAATTTGTTTGGAAATGAATTGGCGTTTGTGGAATGTGGACCACACAAGTTGTAGCTGTCTAGCTCGTGTCTCTTTCACTTTAAGGTATTTTAAATCTTTTGGTTTCACAGGGTTATACCAATCTGGTTTTAAATTTGGAATTTTCTAACTTAAAATTGACTTGACTATTTTCATCATAACATTTTATATTTCTTTTCATATCCCTCATATCATTGTTTAGGAAAAAATATTATTAATTTCTTAATCATTATATTAAAACACTTAAGAACACTCAAGCTTTGGAAAGGTATATCCCAAATTGTTGATAGATAAAGAGAATTTTCTTTCAATAATCTTTTCATGGGAAGAGATTTGTTGTTTAGGTATGCCTAGAAGATTCCCAGAGTAACCTTCTACTGAAGAAAGGTTGTCATTTTTTGTTTATAAATCTTGCTCTGAATTTGTTGGTGCCCCTTCGAAGCAAACATTTGTAAACTATATTTGGTTTATTATTAGCAAGCATTATGCATTGTGAGAAATTTCGAGTTATGAAAATATATAATTAATTTAATAAAATATATAAATTAACAACATCAACATTAATAACATTTTTAACTCAAGTTAATTGGGGTTGGTGGTAGATGAACTCAATGATAGATACAAGAAAGTTGAAAGAAAAAAAAAGGGTGAGGGAGGAAAGAAAAAGGAAAAATAAGACAAAAGAAAATAACGGTGAAAGAAGGAGGGAGAAATGACGAGGAAATAACTAAAAATGGACTGTTTGGAACATAGAAATAATATCGCGTCTAACGCTCCACCAATTTTATAGATTTTCTCCACTCTGTCCTAAGACACATCATTCGCCAATCTATATCTCACTCCATTAAGTCTTGTTTAGTTTAACTCTACCTCTGTGTCGAGCTATTGGTAACAAACTTTTGTTCTTACAGGAGCATCCAGGGGTCATCTCATTACGTATCCAAACTTTGTTCTTACAGGAGCATCCAGGGTCCGTCTCATTACATACCCAAACCACCTCAGTCTATGCTCTCTCATATTTTCACTTACCGGTACTACTGCTACCTTTCGTCGAATATCTTCATTTCTTATCTTATCCATCTTCGTATAACCACACATCCACCTTAACATCCTTATTTTTGCTACCTCTATTTTATGCTCATGTTGCCTATGTGCCGGCCAACATTCAGCTCTATATATTATTGCAGGTCTTACAATTGTTCTATAGAATTTTCCTTTTAGCTTAAGGGCAATTTTGTGGTCACACAAAAATCTAGATGCACTCCGCCATTTCATCCACCCTGCTCTGATTCCATGATTTACATCCTCATCAATCTCTCCACCTTTTTACAAAATTGATCCCTAGTATCTAAAAACATATTTCTTTGGTACCTCTTGACCAAGTAGATGCACAGAGTCTTGATCACCATATCTTTCAAGTGAAAACTCAAACTTCATGTACTCAGTCTTGCTCTGACTTATCTTGAATCTTTTAGACTTCAAAGTGTTTCTCCATGATTCAAGTTTCCTATTAACACCGTCTTTGGTCTCATTAATAACCACAATATCATCTGCAAAAAACATACACCACAACATTTTCTCTTGAATATTTTTTGTTAGTCCATTCATCACTAAGGCAAAGAGATAAAGACTAAGAGTTGAATCTTGGTGTACACCTACTGAGATAGGAAAATACATTGATATTCTATTACAAGCTTTCACAAATGTGGTAGCCACATCATATATATCCTTGATTACATTAACATACTTTAATGATACTTTTTTCTTTTCAAGAGTCCACCATAAACTTTTCTTGAGACCCTATTGTATGCTTTCTCAAGATCTATGGACACCATATGTAATTATTTCTTCTTTTCTCGATACATTTTCATTAATTGTTGCATCAAGAAAATAGCTTCCATGATACATCTTTCTGGCATAAATTTAAATTGATTTATAAAAACCTTGGTCTCCCTCCTCAAGCGATGTTCAATAACTTTCTTCCACAACTTCATAGTATGCCTCATGAGGTTAATGCCTCTATAATTAGAACAATTCTGGATATCTCCCTTGTTTTTGTAAATAGGCATAAACATACTTTTCCTCCAAGCATCAGACGTCTTATTTGTTTGAAGAATCTTATTGAAAAGATTGGTCAACCATTTTATTGTCACATCTCCCAGACCTCTCCGTACTTCAATAGAGATGCCATAGGATTCCAAAGCTTTATTATTGTTCATCCTCTTTAAAGTCTCCTTAACTTCATGTGTATTAATTCTTTGCACAAATCTTCTATTCAAATCATCATAAGCGTCCTCTAAGTCCACCTCACTTTTATCGTTATCCCCATTAAAAAGTTTGTTAAAGTAGTTTAACCATCTTTCATTTACATCTTCATCTTTTACCAATTTTTTTTATTTTATTTTCATCCTTGATGCATCTAACTTGAGTGAAGTCTTTACTCTTCTTATTCCTCATTTTTGTAAGTTTGTATATACCTTTTTCACCATCCTTGCTCCTAAGATTTTTATACAAATCGGCAAAAACCTTGCCTCTAGCTTCCTACACTGCTTTCTTTGCGTTTTTTTTATTCTCGCTACTCTAAACTTTTACAAGTTTTCATCATTGAGACTTTTATGCAAAGATCTAAAACATTCATTCTTCTGTATAATTATCTCATGCACCTCTTCATTCCACCTCCATGTTTCCTTTGTAAAAACTGTTTTCTTTGCTTTCTCCCAACACCTTCATTCCCACATTTTGGACACACAAAGTCATCTTATTCCATATTTCATTTGTTTCTTCAATAGACTCCCATGATCTTTTATGCTACATATTTTCCTTAAACTCTATTTATTTTTTCTCCTTTAGCTTCCACCATCTTATCCTTAGGTTTTGAGCTCTCTTCCTCATAATAAGTACTTTGTTGAATCAAACCTCTAGAACTACCAACTTATGTTGCGTAGTGACACATTCTCCAGGGTAGACCTTGCGGTCAATATAAGAATTTATATCTTCTCTTCTAGTCATAAAAAAATCAATTTGACTACGATTCTGGTCACTATGATAAGTGATAAGATGAGACTCCCTTTTTCAGTAAAATGTGTTTGCTAGCATCAAATCATATGCTAATGTAACATTCAAGATATCTTCTCCGGACTCATTTCTCGTCCCATAGCCAAAACCTCTGCGAATTCTATCAAAACCTCAACTGCTTTTACCAACATGACCATTTAGATTTTCTCCTAGGAAAATCTTCTCTTCTCGTGATATCCCTCTCAAAAGCTTCTTCAAATCTTTTCAAAATTGGTTCTTTTTGCAGTCCAACTTGAGATGCATGTACACTAAGGATATTTAACATTTTAAATATGTAAATATTCCAAAAATTATAAAACCAATTATAATTAATTTTGAATATAAAATAACAAAATTTTAAATAATATGCATTGCATTTTAAAGGAGAATGGACTATGAATTTAACATTTTAAAAAAGTACTTGTATTCAATATACCGATGGAAATCAACGATTATCGTTTTGTAAAAGAGCTATATGTTACGAAGAGGTTGACATGAACTTTTGATAAAGAAAGATAATTGCGTGTGATTAGTTAAGCAATTAGTTAAAAGGTAACTTTGTCAGAATTATATACGGATATATAGCAATATTATAATTTGTGTGTTTGGTACTGAAAACCTTCATATAAACATAATTTCTAATGATACTCTTGTTTTTATATACCTTCATATGGGTGACTTAATGTATGTCCATATATACTCCATACCCCTTTTGTTTCTTTTGGGGGTAAGTTGCCATCTGGGCATCGTTGAGCAAAGTAGAAGTGCACTGGGCACACAACTGGACCATAAAACCTTTTATCCATCCCATCCCTGTGTCACTAAAACCATGCTTTGTATTTGAAATAGAATAGAATTTGCTATAAACAGTGATCAGATAAGGATGTCACTGTTCTTATTCTAGTTTATCATGAAATCGAGACTGTATCCTAGAGTTGAAAGAGAGATAAGGAATAAAAGCATACAAGTGATACAACTATTAGATAACGTTAGCGCATGTTTTGTCTTTTTTTATTATTATTATTTATAGAAATCCATGACAGTAGTATAGAATTTACAATTATTCACAGTATTATAAAATTTATAATTATTCACATATTATATTTAATCAATTAAATTAAACCTTCTTAATAACCAACTGAGCTTAACCATGCTCATTTAGATACTATGTTTAATCATTATATCCACCAAATTTTTCATAAATAGGATTATTACTGTTTCAAACTATTAAAAGTGAAATTGACTTCCACTAACATTAAAAACTACATTTATCAGATATAATATTTGGTCAAATAATTAAAAATAGATATTAATAGATAAACTACTATATGTATTTATATATTAATCCATTTATTAATATTATATTAATAGGTAATTAAATTTTTATTTTAAAATGTGTTTTATAAACTAATTCCTTTGAAAAATAATAAAAATAATAAATTTTTAATGCATATTTGAATATATATTTGTCTTATTATTTTTTAATAATTACTTTTTATTTAAGAATATATTTTTAGTATATGAAGATTTGTATGAAAAGTCACATGTTTAATAAACATATATTATACTTATTATATTTAATAAATAAAATAGTTAATATAATGTAAGAAAAATTGACCATCGGTAACATTAAATATTTTATTAAATATATATATTTAAAGTAAATAATTTTAAATATTTATAAAAATCAAATCCTATATTCACTAAATATAATATATAATCAAATTAAACAGTGTGGGTAAATGTTATATTCATGACATTATGACATATAATTTGTATATGATTATTTTAAATGTAGATGTTAAGTAGAGATGATAGTATTTAATAAAAATATAAAACTGGAATTGAGATTAAATTTTAATTTATTATTTATCTTCAAGTCTATTTTATTTGTGTAGATATATAGATATAGATGCTATGGCAGTGATAATATGAGTTTGGTCAATTTGACTAAAATTGAGTTGGGAAGTAGCATTTGCTATTAAACAGAAGAAGAAGAAATGCAAGATACTACCAGATAAATTAATGCAAGAAGACAAAAACACTATAGTTTCCGAAGGAGGATCATGTGCTTCGGAAATTAAAAATGATAAAGATAGCCTTGGATGTCATGTGCTCCTTATTTTTTTTATTCTTATCTCTTTGTTATTATTAAGATGATGGTCATGTGCTTTTTGATTTTCATTATAGTAATCCTCCTACATCATAGAACACATGCACTACTACCGTAAATATATAATACACGAAGCAGGGGATATTAATAATATATCATCAAATAGTGAATTTAAATAATTAATAAGAAATTAATAATATATCAATAATTTATTTAGTACTTCCTCCCTTCAATACTCTTTTTAGAAGGAAGTAGCTCCACATATATATACATGATTTAGTGTTCTCTCACCCAGATGATCTTTGAGCAAAATCAATTGGTTTGATCAGCTTGTTTTGTTCATTCACAATAACGATGTTGGGAACGCCTTACAACAAAATAAATAATAACAACATTTGATATAAATGATAATAGTTTATGTTTTATTTAGAATTTGTTGTGAGATGAATACTTATTTTATTTGTATTTATAATCTTTGAGGAAGATTAATTATTATTTTTATGGTGTATATTTTGTATCAATATTATAATAAATAAATAAAAGAAACAAAACAGTAACCCTTTAATAATTAAGCACTTTGGGTGATTGCCTTGATGGAAAGGAATTATTTACTATGTTAAACATGAAGTTGATGGAAATGAGTTTCACATTTAAAACCCATCATAAATCCAACCTAGACAACTTTCATGTTTAATTACGTGTTCCTTAAAAGTTGAAACCCAATTCCAATTTTTTTAAACCCAGTATCCTTTAGTTAAGAGCTAAAGATTAATTTTTTAAGTATTGAGATCCATCTTTTAACAGATATTTGTGAATATAAACCTAAAAAAGAAGATTATTTATCATGTCACCTAGGTCTAATTCCAAATTTTAGTTTGTGTAAGGACGGTGCGAAGGAATAAAGATGAAATAGGTATCTTTTCCTCCTGAAAAGGAGAACAAAACCGTGATCTATTATATTATACAGTAATCATAGGAACACTAGCTACGCAAGTGTATACCTTTGCCCTCAAGTTATGTCATTGCCCAATGAAGGTAGATAGATATACATCTACTTTACATAAGCATCCTAACATCCTATAAAGGTATGGGCAGCCCCTATTTATTATTATTCATTGTACTATTAATGTTTTATTTTAGAAAGACCGAGAGATCTATATTGTATATGGACATGGGCTAAAGGGGAAGAATGAGAATTGAGCATTGAAATGAGAATAAGACAGAGATGAGGTAGAATTTTTGGAGTGTCACGTGCCAATGCATCTTTGTTCATGCAACCCACCATTGCTTTGGCCTTTTAACATAAAGAGTGAGAGAGAGAATTCAAGTCTCTTTAAACTGCTAGCGGACTTTGCAAGGCAAACTAAAACTATGATTGTTCATACCAACAAAAAAAAAAAAAAACTATAGTTGTTACTACTTATTATTATTTTATAAATAAAAACAATTACTCTCTCTCTTCTTTTATTACTATTTCTATCTAATACTATTAATTACTATCATCCGTTATATAATAGTAATAGTCATATTAATTTTTAAGCACGCAAAACATTTATGGACGTCAACACGTTCACATGAAGTTCTCTTTTTTTCTCTTTTCAAACAACACAATTAACGTGCGTGGTTATTAAAAATTAGATTGTAGCTTTTAAATATGTCTCCTGCAAAGTTTATGAAAGAAGAATTTGGGATTTTAGTCAATTGAAAAAGGAACAAAGGTTGTCGAACCCGTTCATGATGAGTTTGCTCTTACATAAAAAGACACTCACATCCTTCTCAGTCCAGCTATATCCCATGGTTTCCTGTGTAGCTTTCCATAAATGCCCTCTCCCAGGACAGACTAGTGTAGACTGTAGAGTAGACCGCGACTCAAAAAAATATATTAACAACAAATAACAATAAACATAATCCCATAATAATAATAATAAATACCACAATATATTAAATTATTGTCATCAAATTTGGTATATGGTACTAGAGAAATACACCTTTTTTTTTATTAGCATGTACTAGATTATTATACAAAATGCATGACTTTTTCACGAAACAAGTAATAAAAAAATTGTATTAAAATAAAATGGTTTTAAAATTATTTATGTCATAGGTTATTTTTGTCATCTAAAAATGAAATTTTGTGTTCACTTTTGTAGGTATCATCCGTTTTCGTCTTGCTTTTTTATATTGATTGGTTTTAATTTATGTAAAAAACAAGACGAAAAATAACATGACACTTTCTGTTAATTAAATACAAAATTATATTCAAGATAATTTTTTTCTTGATATCTTAGGTGACAAAAATAACTTATGACATAATTTTTTTAAAATCAGTCTACTTTGATAAATAATTTTTTATTACTTATTTTGTGAAAAAATCTAAAATGCGTAGATGTCAAGAGGTCAACTGATACAGGATATTTTAGGTTAATTTCTAACTTACATTTTATTTTTGGTAGAGGCATTAAGTATCTTTCATAGAAAATAATTCTCCATAAGTTAAGTAAAATTACAATAAGTGACATTTTTTTCTTAAGAATTTAACAAGCCTTATATTAAAGTTAAGATTATTATTTAAACCTGAACACTTCTAAGCTTGATGATCTACGCAATTCATAATAGTTTTAAATTTGAGTCATACGTATGTAATTATATTGAGTAATCAAAGAAATTGTTTTGACTCATAATAATTTTATCTAATAGGCATAAGGCTTTTTTTTTTGGCTTTAAATATATTTTTTATATATGTAATATAATCTATTTTGAGTCATAGGTATTTAATTTGAATTTTTTATATCACTATTTGATTTTTTTAATTTGATTTTGGTATTTATCACTCGTGAAGGTCTATTAAGTGTTGACGCCGATGAAATAATATTCTATTAATATGTTAAATCATTACTTAATGAATTTTAATATAATAATTGATAATAGGTACTAAAATCAAATATAAAAAATTTCAAATAATAAAATAAAAAAGTGAAATTTAATAATAAAATTAAAATAAATTATATTACATGTATAACAAATATATTTCAACTTTTTTTTCTTTTTTTAAAGATCAGAACTATCCTCTAACTCATGACTTCCATTCATTCAAGTAAACTTTTACATATAAAAAAATAAACACATTAAATTTAGAGTTAAATAATTCATTTCCTACATGATCAAAAGGAGATCTTAAATCACTATCCGACTCATGCACAAGACTTTTTTTTATTTATTTATAAAAGATACATGTGGTGTCTAAAAATAATTATAATTTATACACAATGTCGGGTCAGTTTCTTGCTTTATCTCTCCAATTATTTTATCTTTGCCAAGACGGCAAAAAAATATATATATTATAGTTTTATTAATAAATTATGTATAAGTTGCAGTTTGAAACTTATTTACATGGGTGTAGCAAGTGGTGGCGCCTGAGCTGGGCAGGACCGGTGGCGCCCCAGGGGCTTAGTGGCGTCCAAGGGAGGTGCGACTCCTACGATGCTGACACGTGTCAAATTGCGACCCGATGCAAAAAAACTTCGGAAGGGCATAACTTTTGACTGAGACGTCCGATTGACGCAAAATCGGTGGCCACGCGCTCGAAATCGAGAGGAGAAGGCCAGAATGACACGTGTCAGCATCGTAGGAGTCGCGCCTCCCTGGGGCGCCACCGATCCTGCCAAGCTCAGGCGCTACTGCTTGCTACACCCACGTAAATAAATTTCAAACTGCAACGTATACGTAATTTATTAATAAAATTATAATATATATATTTTTTTGCCTTGCCAAGACATCAACTCCCCAAAAAACCAAACCAGTCCGGTTTCAAGTTTCATCTTAGCTTTTAGGTAATCAAGCATATATTTTATTTCTACTTCACCCCTCTTCCACCCACATGTAGATGTGCCTTCCTTTTCCAAAGGGAGCAGCAACAACTTGTGTACTCTTCTTCTTGTTGTTTTCCACTTCTCAGGAAGAGATGCCTCACCACAACTATTTCCCTTGCTTGTTGAAACCTAGTATAATCATTGTCTAGTTCTTGCTGTGCTTTTTTGTGTTCTCTCTCTCTTTTTTATGGATCTTGGGGTAGTGGGTTTGGAGGGGGTGGTGGGTTCAGAAAGTGGTTGTGTGTTTCGTTCCTCTCTTGCTTCAGATCCTGAGACAAAGCACAAGTGGTACGGATCTGGTGTGCTCAAGCAAGAGAGATCTGCCATAGCAAGTGAAGATGATGACTGGGGAACTTATAAAGTGGCCAAAATTGATCATGACATGTCTTCTGCCCCTAAAGCAATGATCTTTCAGCAAAGAAACAACTCTTTGTTGAGATCTAATAATGCAACTCTTTTTTCTGATGGCCATCACCAATCTCAAATGTTGAGCTTCTCTTCTCCAAAGTCAGAGACTTTGTTGGTAGATAAGGCTTCCTCAAATGCCACATTGCCTTTTTCTTACCATCAATTGTCTAGTTACAGCAGAAATACAGGTACATACATATAAATTTTATCTTGGGGGAATATTTATTAATTACTAATTAATTAAGTACCCTTTTTTTTAAAGGGGTGTTTTTGGATTTGGATTTGAAAATGGTATCCGTGGTGGGGAGCCAAAATACTATGTGGGTTGTTACTGTCTGATTCTACAGTACCGGTGGAAGGTCTTTTCATGGAAAAATACATGAGTGGTCTCTGTTTGTGAGTCATGTCACGAGAAAGTAAAACAAAAAATTCTTCCTAAGATGTAAAATAAAATCTTCTACTTCCCGTTTTAGGAAGATGGATTTTGGTAAAAAGAATTGCACAGTAAACTAGAGATACCAAAGGAGAAAAATATATGAAGAGCTATAACTTATAGGAGCAAGGGATAAAAAAAAGGTCCAAAATTTGATTGGTTGCAATATATAGTCTCGTTCTCTAAAATCTTTGTTTCACTTTTTATATCAAAGTTGACTAGGGAAAAATCATTAAACGTTCCAAACCATTGATTGAACCTTCTGCTCCCCTCTTTTTGCTGTTTTGTTCCTTTTAGACTAAGGAGTGACTTTCTTTACTATTTTTAATTTTTATGTATTTTGTTGTTTTTTGAAATTGTCAATTTTGTTATGAAGCTTGTTTAGGCCTTTGTGTTTGATTGTGTTGCATGGTTTTTTTACTTTATCTTATGGAACATGTGTATGGGTAGGTTACAGTTCAGGAAGCATAAGCATGCATGGGGCTTTGGCTGGTGTGAGAGGGCCATTCACTCCATCACAGTGGATGGAGCTTGAACACCAAGCCTTGATCTACAAATACATCACTGCAAACATGCCTGTGCCAACTCATCTTCTCATACCGATCAGAAAAGCACTTGATTCTGTTGGCTTCTGCAACTTCTCAACTGGACTCCTCAGATCCAACTCATGTATGTAATTAAATCTTCTTTTACCATAGAAAAATATGAAATAACTCTGTAGTGAAAAGGAACTAGTTGTTAGTGCCATATATACACTAAGATTAATCTCCAAATTGAAAATGTTAAATAGTACTACTATCTTAGTATAATTTAAAGGATTAATTTAATTTAATGTATTAATGGTTGTAAAGACATGGGAAGAAAGAATGGCAAAACTTATACTATTTTCTTTAAATACTTTTTTTTTACTTCAATCAAAATTAGAGTTTTATTTTGATATTTTACTTAAAAAAGGGTTTGTATTAAAGACCATTAGACAACAACACCAAAAACAACTAGATAAACTCCAAACAGTTAGCGAATACCATCTGCAGGTCATGTGTATGAAAAAGCATAGGCTAGAAAGATCAATCTAAAATTAAAATATACCTTGACATGCTATGTTAACCTTAAAAAAAAAAAATATTTATTATGCAAATTAGGATGGCGAAACTCCAAACAACACCAAGTACACATAAGTTTTGTACTAAAAGAAAGCAAAGATGGGGTTGGTTTGTAACTTTGTATGTTATGATGACATGTTTGTTTTGTTGTGTTGTGGGATGATGATGTAGTGTTGTTTTGTGTGTGGCAGTGGGATGGGGAGGTTTCCATCTGGGATTCTCGAACAGCACGGACCCTGAGCCAGGGAGGTGCAGGAGAACAGATGGAAAGAAATGGCGATGCTCAAGAGATGCCGTAGTAGATCAGAAGTATTGTGAGCGGCACATGAACAGAGGACGCCATCGTTCAAGAAAGCCTGTGGAAGGCCAATCAGGCCATGCCCTCACCACCACCACCACTAACACACCTAATGCTTCCTCAAACTCAACCGTGGTGCCCGGCAACAACACCTTTGCACACAACAATGTGCACAACCCTCTTCCACCGAATTCCTCTCCAGCCAATACCATCAATAGGTCAGTCACAAAACTAAAACAAATGACAAACAGTTTTTGAGTTTAATTTTCATGCACACTTTACTTATTGTAAAAGTCAACTTATTGCATTTAAATTAAACTCAAGGTTTTTTTTTAGTGTACTCCTACAAAATATATTATGGCAAAATTAAAATTTGCTTGTAGTATTGATGTCAGTCACTTATATCCTTAGCTTCATAAAATTGTTAATTTAGTCCCTTGTTTTACTTTTAGTACTTTTTTACCATATTTTCCAACTTGGGGGATTTTCTAAGGTGAAAGTTGTTTAAAGTTGGGACTTTGGGACTAAAGGGGAGGAGTTTCCTCGTTTGTGGTTGGTTTATGTAATATATGCAGATTTATGTTTTATCTTTTTACTTGGTTTAAGACTTTAGGAGTTTGTACAGAACAGAATCAAAGACTTTATTATTTCATCCTTTTGGACAGAAAGTGACTGGTCAATGTTAATAGTGGTTGAGATTGCTTTTGATTCTTCATAATGGAGCTTTTTATTTTGTGTTTTCATGCAGGATCTTTATGAATAATAAAGAGAATAACTGCACGGGTGAGAGGATGGAGGATTGCTCTGCCCTTCCCATGCTACCACCCACTCTTGAGCTGAAACCCAAGGAGAAAAACTCTTTCATGATTCATAAACACCAAGACCCCTATGATGAATCCTCAAGGAACAACAATGAGTTTGGGCTCGTCACTTCTGATTCCTTGCTTAACCCTACACAGAAAAGAAGCTTTGATTCTTCTTCTTCACAAAAGGATGATTCTGAGTCCCAACAACAACATTCCCTCAGGCACTTCATTGATGACTCTCCCAAACCACCGTCTCATAATCATCATCGTTCGTCATCTATTTGGCCTGAACACGACAACATACAGTCAGATAGGACTCAGTTATCAATCTCCATACCAATATCTTCCTCAGACTTCATGTCATTTACTACTTCCTCACCCTCCAACGAGAAGCTCACGTTGTCACCACTTAGGCTTTCGAGGGAGTTAGACCCCATTCAAATGGGGTTGGGAGTGGGAAGTGGTGCCTCCAATGAAGCAAACACTAGGCAAGCCAATTGGATTCCAATCACTTGGGAGAGTTCAATGGGGGGTCCTCTTGGAGAGGTTTTGAACCTTAGCAATAACAGCAATGCAAGTGATCAATGTGGCAAGAACAACACTTCAGCTCTCAACCTCATGAAACATGATGATGATGATGGGTGGGACAATAGTCCTCCACTAGGGTCATCACCAACTGGGGTGTTGCAAAAAACAGCATTTGGATCACTCTCCAACAGCAGTGCTGGGAGCAGTCCAAGGGGGGCACCAGAGAACAACAAAGAATAGAGATTTCTGATTCCTTGTTTTCAAGTTTGGACTGGTTTTCTTTGTTCTTCTTCTTCTTCCTCAAAAGTTTGTTTGGGACTGGATCGGGGTTTGTGGAATGTGGACCACACCAGTTGTAACTGGCTAGCTACTGTCTCTTTTACTCTTAAGGTTTGATCTTTAGTTTCACGGGGTTGTACTAGTGTCTGTTTTTATATTTGGAATTGTTTAACTTAAAAAAATTACTTCGATTTTCATTTTAACTTTTAACTTGTTTTCATGTGTGCCGGGTGTTTTGAAGCGTTGTTATGCTTTTAGGTTTTGTTTGGATAAATTTTTTTTATGAACACTTCTAAGAGAAAAATAAAATAATCTTTTGGCTTAAATATGTTTGAAGTTGTTGACAAATGATATTTTTTTTTGGGTTCCTAATACATTTTTTCATTGCAATAGATCCTTAATATATAATTTTTTTTTGAGTTTTTATTATTAATTAAGTAATGACATGATTTTATATTAACAACTAATATATATTGGAAAGATCCGTTAGTAAAGTGTTATGTCATTATTTAATTTATAGAAGAGACTTAAAATAAAAGTTTTGATATATTATGATTCAATATTTTTTTTATTAAGGATCTAAAATATATTTAAATCTAATTTTTTTCATCAATTAAAATTAGTTTATACATAGTTAATTTGTATAAGTTTTTTGTATTAGTTTTTCAAAAAAGTGAATTTTTTAATTTGTGCAAAGAA
>PYAF01006013.1:2467205-2506777 GCA_007407185.1 Glycine tomentella | reverse complement strand
ATTGTATAGTATGGTTTCAAATTAAGATAATTTATGATTTGAACATTCAAACAATCAATTAAAACATTAAATATATATTGAAATTATATATTATAGTGTCATAAATATATACATTTTTATTCAAATCAATTAAAATATAATACAAATGTATATTCTAATTCAAATTTAAAATGGAATCAAAATTAAAAATCTCAAATCATACGAATATATATATAGAGCACGTAAACAACAAATTATTATTTAGGCATTTAATATATAATTTTTATAATAACAATAATAAATTTATGAGATTTTTCAATTTTGTTTTAATCATCTTACCGTCTTATCATTTTAATTATTTTTATTTACCAACCTTTTATATTAAATGTCTCAAAGGTAATTTGTTCTTTATGTTAGATCTCAATAATCATTCGTATCGGTCACCTTAGATTTTAATGAATAAAAACAAGCATAAATTATTAATGTTTTAATGAGTTTTTGGTAAGTGAATAGGATCAATATGTTAAAGAAATTAACAATATTCAATATCCTCCACAATCGAAGAGAGAATGCTCTGTTTTATTTTGTGTCCAACATGCTAAATCCAAATAGTTTTAACCCTTGAGAAAATCAATATAATATTCTGTCTTTTAGTTAACTTGTGCGTCCAATCTCAAAAAAACTCAAAAATACTAAGAATGATGAAAAAGAAAAGTGCATGTGTTCTATTTTATACAAATTGAATTTGTCTCTCTTTATTTTGAATTTCTAACATTTGAATTTAAGAAAATGACAATATAGAATAGTATAGAAGGTTTTCACGTAATATTTTCTTAAAGGTCGCTTTCGCTACAGACAAGTAGCACATGACGTTGTCTTTACTATGGTTCTTTCCTCTCTAATCAGAGCATGACATATCGCTTTATCCTTTAGTGTGAAACAATGGTCTTTTCAAGGAATCGATATTGATCCCGCAACGGATCCTTAACTGAACTCTATAAAAGGCCATCTCCTTCGGGGAACCTTTTGACGATGAAAAAAATCTTACAAGAGAGCAAGAAAATACTTAAAGTAAAACTCTGCTGAAATCACCATACGACTGATATACAATTTCCATTAGCTTATTATTTGTATAGAAAAAATATTTTTGTATTTGAGCTCAATTGTTTATCCACTCGTTGAGTGTTAAGAATACTTGTATTCCTTCAAACTTTTGTTTGTGGAAGCCATGAATTACTTAGTGTTAAATAATATTTGGGTTTCTTGGATTCAGAGGGAGTCTAAGAAGCTATCATAAGTAGTATTAAGAATACTTGTAAAGTGAAGAGTGAAACGTTAGAATTTATAATCAAGTTTTGATTAGTGAAACCTTTTACTAGTGAATAAAGGAGAACTGGACGTAGCTCAAATTGAGTAAACCAGTATAAATCAAGTGTTTTTATTTCTCTCCATAACGGTTTATTGAACATTCTTATAACACTTTCTATCACCTTTTTAAAACCAAGTGTTTGTTTGAAAAACTATTTTAATAACTCTCTCTTTTATCTAGTCACTAGACGACTATATTGATCGTCATTAATATCAACTTTATCTTCAATGGACGACTTGTCACATATTTATATTGCTATCTATATTCGTTTTTATATTGAAAAATTTTATATATTTGATATATACACTATTCAATCCCCCCTCATTTAGTGTTTTTGTTGTTATTTCAATTTACGGTATCTATACATAGAACTCTTTTTAGACTATTTTACACTTAACACAAAAAACTATATTTTCTTATCTTTCCTTAAATTTCTCTCACTGCATGCAGATATGATCAAAGATATTTTATGTTTGACAAAACTACCTGAAAAACTAGCTAATAGCTGAAAGCTAAAAATTGGTAACTAAAAAATTAACTTATTAAATTATTAGTGTTAAGTAAAATTAGTTGAAAAGTGTAAAATGATAGAAAAATAATAAAATAATTTATTTAAAAATGTAACTAGGAAATTGGATAAATATATTAATGATAAAAATAAAAGAAAATATTAAAAGCTAAAAGCTAGAAGCTAGCATTTTAAATAATGCTACTTCAAGTAACGTTTCAGAAAACATTAGAAATTACTAAAAAACAGTTTGTTTACTGAACATGCAAACAAGCTTTTAAGCTAGTAAAAAAAACTAGAATTAGCTGAAATGTCATGTCGAATATAGTCTAAGTAAAAACTTACTAATGTATACATTGTTGTTTTTCACTTTTATTGTTTCTTAGTGAGATAGTTAAGTTTAAACATGTTTTTTATTTCATATTTAGACTATGTTAAGCAAAACTAGTTAAAAACCTAACTGGAAGTTAAAAACTAGTTGAAAATTGGAAAGCTAGTTGATAGTTGAAAGCTGATAGCTAAAAGCTGAAAAACTAGCTTATTAAATTATGTGTTTGATAAAACTAATTGTTGAAGTAGTTGAAAAGTGTAAAATAACATAAAATAATCAAAACATGATTTATTCAAAAAAGTTAGAGGAAATTGAATAAATATATTGATGATAAAATTAGAAGAAAATATTAAAAAAAAAAAAACTAGAAGCTAAAAGGTAGCATTTTAATAAACCCCATTTCAAGTAATGTTTCAAAAAATGCTAAAAGATACTAAGAAACTACTTAAAAAAGCCGGTTTATTAAACAAGAAAACAAACCTTTTAGTTAGTAAAAACTAAAACTAACTAAAATATCTTGTTAAGCATAACGTTAATTTCAATGTCGGAATATGTAGAAGCAACAAAAAAAAAGAAGAACAAATTCATCAATTTTTTTTGTCAAAACCCAACCCACTTGAAAGAAATTTTCAAAAGTAAAAAGAATTCTAGAATATTTTAAATTTATTTAAGCAATTATTAATAAAACAATTAATCATTTGTAAAATAGTTCAAGTGAATATTTGATTTGATATATTAATTGAAATGCTTAAAATCAATAATATGTCTGTCACATGATATTAATTCATTAATTTATTTATAATTATCTTTCGTATTAGATCAAATTCTACTTAAAGTTATTCATCCTTAATATATAAAAATTAAATTATAAATTTATATAAACAAAACAATAAATTAAGAAGTGATTTATAAGGTACGGTTATATTGTTTTTATAATTTTAAATGATAACAATTTTCTTCAGAATGTGTGAATATAAAGATATATTTAAATATTTATTGATATATTTACTAACATATATTTATTAAAATTTAAACTAAATAATTAATAATATGTTTAAAATTTAAAATAATATAAAAATACTCTTATATATTATAAAATGTGAATTTAATATCATGCAATACATGAGGAACTAAGCTAGTTTATTTTTAATAGTGTGTTTGGTTAAGAGGATAATAATATAAGAGAAATATTTAAATTTAAATAGAATGTTAAAAGTGTGAAACCCAAATGAAATTCGTCTTATTTTTTTCTTCTCTCCTATGCTAGACACAAGAAAATTGATATTGTCTCCTCGAATTGAAAGAGATATAATGAATAAAACTGATACAACTAAAATGGTCAAAAAGAAGAAAAATAAATAGCTTTGCGAATTGTGATGATCTATTTCGTTACATTTTTTTGGTGGGATATTTGTTAGACAGTTAAAGATAATGATCTATCTCCAATTTTCCAAAGCAATAAAATATAAAATATACTTTAAACACATTTATTAGGAAGGCGTTTGGTAGGAGATAAGTTTTTAATTTTCTGAAAATTATAGATTGGGAAACTTAGTTTCCAATGTGTGATACACATTTTAAATCTAAACAACTTTCGATAAATAAGATAATATCTTTTTAAATCTAAATAATATTATAGAGATTTAAAATTTAAAATATTTTTCAACAAGTTCCAGAATTGGAAGCATGACATTTGCAAAAATGTAACATAAGCTATATTAATAAGTTGTCTTAGATAGCTTATGAGAATAGGCTCATAATTAAGATCTTATGGATTATTCATATGATGTTTTATAAATTTGCCTAATCATTTTTATAAGTACTTATAATAAAAGTCTGAACGGACTTGTATGATTTTCCTGATAAAATTCATAAATTTTTCATAAGCTCTTCTAAACATGACCTTAGTATTTGATAATGACTCAAACAAAATTGTTTTAAAAATAATCCGTAGATCAAAAACCAAAGAGAAAAGAGAAATTTGGTTAAAATGGTAAAGATTAAAAATAGAGAGAAAAACAATAAGTTGCATGCTATAAAGTCAGACGACACTTCAAGTAGGTATAAAAATCTATAAACTAATGAGATAAAGTCTATTGTCAAACATTTATATTTTGATAAAAAAGAAAATCCATATATTAACGGTTTGGACTTACCAAATAAAGCCTAGGTCTCTCAATAAAGAGTACCCTATATGTAGTAGCAGTCCATCTACCCTTCATGGTAAGCATAGTATTTCCCTTTGTCGCTAGGAACTTACCTTGTGACCATCAATAATGCCGACCTAAACACCATGAAAACACCTCTCAACATCTGTAGCAATGATTTCAATGGCACAAGCATTTTCCTCCGTTAACAAGGTCGCATTAATTCAAAATAGTATTAGAATTAATTTAAATAGCATTTTGACAATACGTGAACTCCCATGTATAAATGCTCCACATGCTCTATATAGTCACCGCATAAATAGCAGCCTTTCCCCACCAGTTGGTAGCATATCGCAAGCAATATGCCATGTAAAAGACAACCACACATGGTGGAATTTACTGTGACATCATAACTTCTGCACCTGCAGCTAGCTAAAGATTGGAACTGTGTGCACCATTACATTACATAAGTCACATGCATGAATCTAATTTTTTAATAATAATAACATGGTGAATATAAATCTTCTTAATTATATGGAGTATAAGTGAATAGCTACAAAATCTTAAGACTAAATGATTTATTTCTTATTTTTTTTTGTTTAATTTAATTTTTTATCTTTTAGAAAGTTAAATTTGATTCTTTATCTTTTTAAATTGATTCAAAATGATCGTACCATCCATCCAAATTTAAATTTAAAGTCATTAATAAAATAAAAATATTAATGATTAAAATTCGTCATAAAATAAAAGATTTTTTCTTCTTCAACTTCTTCCTTCTCTTCCTTTCATTCTTTCCTTTTTTTTTTCTTTCTTCCCTACTAAGCGCCAAATGCGCCACTCGATCATGAAAGCAACAACAAGTACGTAGATTCAGAAATCAAATTCTCTTTTCTCCTTTTTCTTTTCCTTTCCCAGATTTTCCCTTCCCTCTCTTTCCACTTCTCCTCTTTGATCCCCTTCAAACATCAACAACAATCAAATCCAAGAGTCTCCCTTGAAGAAATTATAAAACATATCTAAGAAATCAAGAACTCCATTGGCAACCACCTTCTTGTGTGTACAAACTCGAAATTGGCTTTGTTGACCCAAGCGAGGATCAGATGGGTCTTGGATCAGAACTATCCATGTGAGTTTGCAAGAAAATAGTATGTGATTTTTCAAATTGGAGAAAAGGGGATTAGGATTTACAAAGGATAAAATTGGTTTTTCTTATTTTTGGTTTTGTGGTAGCTAAAAGTCATCAATATTTGAATGTTGTTAGACGTGTTAACTTTAAATTGACGAAATAATCATTTTAAATTAATAAGAAATAAAAGACTAAAATAGACTTTTTAAGAAATAAATGATCAAACTGATTAAAAAAAATAAAATAAAGGTCAAAATAAGTTATTTGATCATATATTAATTCATACATGTCCTTTAATATTTCAGCACATACATATTATTTATTCTTTCTTTGGAAAAATGAAAAATCATCTCAATTCTTTCTAAGAAAAAATATAATAAAGTGAATTTGTCTATCATAATATTCAATGTACAAGAATATTAAGAACTAAAAGATTTGAATATTATTGCCAACTTATGTCTATGAGTGGTAAAAAAAGAAAAATCAAAACATTTTTAAAAGTTATTAAATAAAATATTATTTTGGCTTATACATTAAGGACCTATATTTAGTGGTCAAAATATGATATAACTATCTTATCATGTTATAATTTGTTGTTTGTTGAACCAATATGATAACATTATCTTTTCACTTATGATATCATGTTGCTCAAGTGTATTTACTTGAATGGAGAACTAAGTTAGAATTAATATGACAGGATAACTTTCCTTTATCTATCTATTTTTCTATTATGTGATATATTAAATATTATGATAATAATTATTATATATAATTAGATTTAATTATATATAATTAAAAATAAATATAAATGGCTAAATATTATTTTATTATAGTGTTTGAAATGCCAATTATACCCCATAGAATATGAAAGAAATTTTTATTCGTTAGAGAGGAGCAATGGCAAGAGGAGAAGAAAACGTTCTTCCATAACGGCAAAGCGTTTTGGTGTATCATCATTTTGCCACTTCACCTACGACTTCAGCGCCCAAGAACCCCAAACTCATGCAAGTTACAACGACGACGGCTCGTATGAGGGGATACAGTTGTCACGATTGGCAGTGTTGGCAACCGCCTCATTGAGGGATTCAAATGCGATCACAGCGAATGCACAGAAAAAGAAAATGAAAAAAAAAGTTAAAAGTGCAATAAGAAAATCAAGAGGGAATAAAGATATGAAAATTGACATCGAAAATGAATTTTTTTTTGGATGTGCGTTCTGTGTTTTGTGTTTAACAGTGCAAATCTGTTTCCTTTATTTTGTTGTTAATGAAGAAAGGGGAAAGAGGGGATGGTCCTTCTCCCTCCTCGCATTTTCCCCACTGTTGTTGTGACATCGCTAGGGTGATTTCGCGTTATCATTATAGTCACCGCGGTGGTGACAGAACGTCACGGCACACAACGATGGCTTCCTCCGTGTCTCTTTCTTTTACTATTGATGCTTGTGTCAATAATCCATGATTATGTGTACAATTTTCTTTTTTTAAATTATTAACACTTTATCTAAATTAATCAACTTAAAATCGGTACATGTTATTAATATAAATCATTTTTACTTAAAAAAGTGATAATGATTTTTATCATTTAATAAAATGATTTAAGATTCAAATTTTGATCTTGAATATAAAATAAATCGTATTAAAATAAAAATATTTATTTTATGTATGTTCACGATTTTAACAAAATATTTATCATTACTTTCAGTAGAAATTATTTCATATCAAAAAAGAGAATATAAATCATCTTTAAAATTTAATTGGAGAGTCTAATCTTTCTATTTTTTCATTGAGAAAAAAAATTATATAATAATACTTTAAAAAATTATAGAATCATTCATTCATAATTTATTATATATAATAAGTTTATTAACTTTTAAAATAATTATTTTAAAATAATTCAAACAATAATATTTAATTAGATAAAAATATAAAATTATTTTATTTTGCATAAACATTAAACTTTTTTCCGTTAATAGGTACCTTGTCATAATTTTCTTACAACTATATAAAGGCTAAAAATGTCATTTCACCTGTCACATGGAAAAGTTAATCTTTAAAAAAATTCAATATTATAAACAATCTAATCCATTTATTTATTTAGATCCAATGGCCTGTAATATCTATCCCACCGGTGGACAACCTATTTCATAGGTCCACCGTAAAAATATAAATGCAACAACAAAGACTAATTAAAATAAAAATCACTCTTTATTTTTTACAAACAAGTCAATCTTACTCTTTTTTTTTTATCAATTATGCATATTCATTAAATTCTAAAAAAATATCCGTAGTATGTAAAAATAAATAAAATATATATATATATACTTAAAGGGGTGCCAAAAATATCTTATTATAGAAAATAGCCCGAAACTGATTATTAGTTTGTTACTACTCCACGCTTAATTAAATAAAAAAATTGGTAAAGTAGTAGCACTTTGACAATTCCTGCATAACATAGGTACGTGTACAGATTTATAGAGCTAGATTTGATCAACATATAAGTACAAACAAGGCCATGAAAGGAAAGCAAATATTAAATTTAAAACCATCGTCGTCGCAATGTTCCTTTATGAAGCAAACTACCTATTACATATGCAAGATAGCTTACTCCAAATTAATCAACATCTGTTACTATCATTCAATTTGAAAATTAGTTTTTAACCAACCTTTGCAGGCGTTTAAACAAAACTTTCTCACAACGCAAGAAAAGTGTGCACATCGCCATTAGCGTCTAGTTTGGTTACAATAAGAACTGAATCAAATGCGCGTCTACGGCCACAAAATGACAAAATCGTGTTTATACAGTAAAATTTGTGCTTGGTTAATTTTAGAGATAAAAATTGGTTTTAATTATTTTAATATGAGTTTTTTATATCAATTTTATCAAAATCTAAAATAAACAAATTGATGATAATGATCATTACTTATCAATACATCTTTAATTTCAAGTTTCAGCGTACCATTCTGCTTTTCTTCAACATAAGTAATATAAATGCACTTGATTATTTATTCCCTTGGTACCCCAAAAGATAACAATAATTTTGGTGGTCATTGGAGAAATTCAGAATCTAATCATTTTGATGCCCATTGAATTTGATATATTTCCGAAGTGTTCATGGTACTACTGATCCTTAATTGTAACGAAGCAAAAACAAGAAAAAACACCAAAGATCCTAGATAATGATTACATATCCACGGCATAATATATCAAAGAAAGATGAAAATGAAAATGTTCTAATTTGAAGTTAACATGAAAATAAAATGATTAAATGTTATTTTTGGACTATTATATTTTAATATTTTTTATTTTGATATATTAAGTTTTAAAAGTTTTATTTTAATTCTTTATATTTTTAAAAATTTCATTTTGTTATTTTAAGTTTTAAAAGTTTTATTTCGGTCCTTTGTGTTTTTGAAAATTTCAATTTTGACCATTTATGTTTTTAAAAGTTTTTTTGTCTTTTTTTTTTGTTTGCAAACATTATGTTAATTTTTAAATAATTAATTTAAAATAGTGTGGCTAAAAATCGAAATAAGATCCAAAATCAGCATCATGACTTTAATTTGAAGCTTCTCATCATCATCGGGATCCAATGTTTCTAATCTATGTTGATGTTGGGTCAGCGTGTGACTATGGGGTGGTACAATGATATTATTTGGTAGATGAATATTGCAGATAGTTGCATTATTTATGTTGTCATGATTATAGAATTTGCAGAAGAAGACATAGGGTAAGAAAGTAAGTGGTTAAATGCATTTTAAGATGATGATAGTTTTTAGCCACTACTTTAAATTAATTGTTTCAAAATTTAAAGTTAATGACACATTAATGACACACTAATGTTTTGAAAAAATAAACTATCAAAATAAAACATTCGAAAGCATAAATAACCAAAATAAAATTTTTAAAACTTAATGTACCATAATAAAATAACATTAAAACACAATAGACCAAAAGTGACATTTAACCAAATAAAATACAAATAGAGAAGATCCTAGATAATAAATTGGCTCTTTTATATTTTGAAGAAAATATAATCTTATATTCTCTTCGCACATTATAAGAGCTCTACGTATTGCCGTTTTTCACATAAAAAAAGAGCACATGACGCATAAGCTACTATTTGTAACTTTTGCTTGATCCACACCTGTGAGTTTCAAATGTGTTACCAAACACGCAATGAATATGGTTGGAAACCAATAACCAATAACCACTAAAGATAGTCTATTAGATTTGGAGATTAGTCATGATAAATCTGATATATAGTTCATCCAATAAAATGGTTATCAAAAATATTCTCTTTCATAATGTGTTTCTAATAATTTTTCAAAAACATATTATTAGAATTTTCTTAAGATAGTTATCACAAGGAAGTGGCTGGAAAATTTAGAATTATTCTTCAAGAAAACGAAGTTGTGGCTATAGTTATAATTTTCAACCCGAAAACTGAAAAATGTGACACATCATGTCGGTCACGGTTAATTAACAACAAAGCCCTTTTTATACGCTTCCTAGTTCCCATAGTTCCAAGTATCAATCATGATTCTTGACGGGAACCTGTGTTGTGTGAAGTGCATACTTGTATCAATTTGTCTTCCCTCTGTAGATTAATCTACAAGCTATAACCCCTCTTCACCATAATTTAGATTAGCCGTTATTATTAATCACAAATCACGTGATATAGCATACCCCCCTTTATTAATTAAGAACCTAGAGAGACTAGTACTACTTGTACATTGCAAGCCACAACAACAACAACCACTCCATCATCATCAATTCATCACAATGGAACACACCAATTACAATGATGTTCATTGTGAAGAAACTATAGTAAATGTTCCTTTCTCATGGGAACACAAACCTGGTCTCTCTAAAGCGACTACTCATGGCCAAAATGGCACTAGCATGGTGCTTCAGCCTCCTCCATGTTCATCATCAGGATCTGGAAGTGATCATAGATATAAAGTGGAGGAAGAGTCTCAGATTCTTCGTGCCGTGCAAACCTCACTCAGAATCAGCTCTTTTCGGATGGAGTGTCAGAAGGAAGAAGACCCTTTTGTTGAAGCTTACAAGAAATGCACTCAAAGCCCCTTTATACATGAACAGAGTAATAGGGTCCAAAAGAACATTAGATCTTGGCCTACCATAAGGAAGTACGTGAATATTTTTTCTTGCAAGCACTCTGATGATGTTTGTGGTAACAAAGCTGTCCATACCTATA
Source organism: Glycine tomentella (assembly GCA_007407185.1). Classification (NCBI taxonomy): domain Eukaryota; kingdom Viridiplantae; phylum Streptophyta; class Magnoliopsida; order Fabales; family Fabaceae; genus Glycine; species Glycine tomentella. The sequence continues at coordinate 2,496,099 of PYAF01006013.1, read as the reverse complement.
AAAGTTGAGATGGTATCTTGAATTGTTTGTTTGCAAAACAACAACGCTTATCTCGGCAGGTGAGGTCGGCTACATGGATGACATGCCGCCATTTTGTTCGATTAAAAATTAAAGTTTCAGAAATATTATTTACTATAAGATCTGTTTTGACAACTTTTTGCAAAGTTTTCTTGATGCCAATTAGGCTTGAATTGTTTGTTTATTCTTTTTTTGTTTTGTTTGGGGGATCTTTGTGTGTGTATCATATGACAATTGAAGTGTCATAGTTCTTTTGTATAGGAAAAGGATGGTGAAAATAAAACATGGAAGAAAAGCGTAGTCCCTGACTAGTTTATAATTTGCTGCAGCCTTACATATAATACATGACTCAAACAGATTGTCCCCTTTTATCTATTTTATAACCGTGGCCTACTATGAACATTTTATGTGTTCTGATTCCAATGGAGCTAATCAAACGTGCACACTATCACTGGCTGCATTCTAGTAAACGGTTCAAACCAAAGTCAACCACTCTGATGATGTTTGTGGTCACAAAGCTGACTATACCTATAAAAGTTGAGATGATTCTTGAATTGTTTGTTTACAAAACATCAACAATAGAGCCTTATCCTATTAAGTGAGGTCGGCTACATGGATTACATGATGCCATTTTGTTCGGTAAAAATCAAAACTTCAGAAATATTATTTAGTATCTGATCTCTCTTGACAACTTTCTCCAAAGTCTTTCCTGACGCCTGAATGATCTTTTTATTCTACTGTATTTACCATATGAGAATTTAAGTGTCATAGTTCTTTTGTATATAAAAGGATTGGTGAAAATAAAACAAGGAAGAGTAGAGTCCCTGACTAGTTTATAATTTTCTGCAGCCAGTATTATCTAATTTATAACCGTGGCCTGCTATGAGCAATTTTATGTGTTTTGATTCCGAACCAAAGTCATCAGCCGCAGTAGATTTAGAAAATTCCCTAATGAAAACGACGAAAAGCTAAACTGATTCAATGTTCCTCTGTGATCTTATTAACCAAACATGTGATCTAACAGTAATATGGATTTTCTTTCACTAACTAAAATTAAAACAGTTCTGTGTGTAATCTGATTAAAACTATATATCTCAGTTCAATTTGTTGAATTCCTTAGAATGTCTTCTTGTGCAATTTGATGCTTTTTGGAAACAATTGTTTTGAACTGGTGTAATATATAAGAACTAAGAAGTGAGCACTGAGGACAGAGGAGGAATAAGTCAACCACATGCGTGTTGTCTTATACTCTTCTAACTCCTTGCTATTGTCTTCTTATGAGTGATGCAAACCCGTGTGAACTTGGCCTTCCTTTCCCAATTCCTTTGTGTCATTATTTTCCAAACCCCAAAACTAAAATTGTCTATGCTTACGTTTTATGTGGTTGTCCATTGAGACTATGCCACTAAGAACTATGTGATGGTAAGTGGACCAAATATATCTACATATAAAATTATAATGGCCTCATCATAGATTTACACTTCACCACCACCTCAAGTCACATATAAGTATATGGTCTTACCATTATTCCATTAACACAGAACTCTGAGAAGAATCAGAAGATGAGTCAACCAGTAAGAAAGATAACCTTCTCATGGGAAAAGAAGCCTGGAGTCTCCAAAGTAACAAGTACTCCTCATGGTGAAAATCTGATCCCAAAGGAGGAAGAGTTTTTGGCCAAGTTGCCACCACCACCTTGCACACCAGAAGAATCAGCTACTACTCATCACAAAAACCACCCTCTTCTTGATTTTCAAATTCCACTTCCTCCTTGTGCTTTTCAGCCTCCTTTTTATAGAACTTCCTCCAGGAGGGGTCTTTGGGTTCAGGACAAAGACCCTTTCCTAGCAGCTTTCAAAGAGTGCACCAAGAATCATCAGAAAAGTAGTGCTACGGTGAACAAAAAGTTGATCAAAGATGGAATTGAGTCAAGGGTAAGAAAGAGCATGTCCTTTTTCTCATGTACTCGATCATGCACCGTTCATGACACTAATTTGGTCAGGATCTCTCATCTAGACAAAGATTGATGATATGCTTTTAACTTTCTTAATTTATGTTATGTTCTATTGGAGAGATTCCTGTACAAGTTAAAATCTATATAATAGATGTGTGAAGAATAATCTAAGTGAGAATGATTATTCAGCTGCTATTATGTACGCTTTCTGTTCATGATGGAGTGAATGATGGTTAGCTTATTCTTATGCTAGCGATAGCCATTGTTGACTAGGAAATCAAAGGCAGTATATGTATGAATTTAGCCCACGTACCCGTGTATGACTTTGCAAAGGGTTGTTATTTTCTAAAATACTACTATGTTGTAGGCATACCTTATTTTACAAGTATGTATTTAATAACCTGGTATGTTTTATTTCCCAAACTTGTCAAAAAGTATTTATAAACAAAAATGAGTTAAAATGAATTAAACATTAAGTTACAATTAAGTTGTGCATTTCTATTTTGGGAAAAGTTTGATAAGAGAACTTATTAAAAGTTGACGGGTAATTTCCATTTAATAGAGAAGTTTTATTAATTTTATCTTCTTTTTTTTTAAATGTTATTTGACAAGTTTATCGTAATTGACTCGATGGATATAAGGGAGATTTTGTTACAAGATTTTTTTTTTCATTTCCAAAAATCACCTTTCCTAATAATCATAAATCTTGTAAATTATTATTTCTAGGAATAACTAAATTTATTTGGTTGATTATTAATGTTATCATATAAATTTTATGGCAATATTAAAGTAAAATAGTATATTTTATCACAATCTTTAATTATTTATCTCAATAAATAATTTAATAAAAATAATGCAATATTTACTGTTATTTAAATTGATTTTAATTTGGAAAACTTAGATTTTCACCTCTCCCATGAAAATATTTTTGTGGAAAACTTGGCTAAAGAATTCTTGGGGAAATGTTGTTTCTTGGGAATGTTATTTTTTAGAAATCCAACCAAACATGAAATTAAGGGGGTGTTTAGTAGGAGATAAGTTTTTTATTTTCCAAAAATCATAGGTTGAAAAAATTTAGTTTAAGGGAGTGTTTAGTAGGAGATAAGTTTTTTATTTTCCAAAAATCATAGGTTGAAAAAATTTAGTTTTTCATGTTTGATATGTATTTTTAAAAAATAACATTTATAGGAAAGAATGTTTCTAGTAAATGGTTTTTAATCAGTTTTCCATAAAATAAATCCCATAAGGTAGGTGGGAAATTTAGATAATGTGATAAATAATTAAAATAACTATTTAAAATATGTGTAATTCTTTAATTCTTAAAAAACTTATGTAAAAATTCTTAATGATAAATCAAATAAATTTTGTTTATTTTTAGGAAACATGATTCCCAATATTCATGATTATGATTACTGTACAACAAGAAAAAACTTATGTCCTATCAATTATGGCTTAACATTCCCAACTTAATATTCCAAAAAAACAAAAAATAAATTCCCTTGTAAGTCGTGATTTAATAATTTGTGCATATGCATATGACTTTGACTTAATCCTGATTCTCAACTACGACTTACTCTGATTGGAAACTTTTCCAAAAACTACCCCCATTTCGTATTTTTGAAAAATAAATACTTTCATTTAGTTAAAAAAAAGCTAAAATAACACTTATTCACCTCAAGTTAGGAAAGAGTTGTTTTGGAATCGTCAAGTTACGTCCGGATCATAGATAAAATATTACCATTGATATATTAACCAAAAAATAAACTATTGAGACGAATTATTGCAACCTATTTAAAGAGTAATTAAGGTCAAACAAAGGGATAGGGTAAAAAACATTAAAAATTGCTCATAACCTTTTTACTGGTGTTGAAGATGAAAACCAACGACGAATCAACACCAAATAGGAGGTGAGCACAATGGTACCTTATCTACTTAGCTTGTTACAAAGCAAAAGAAACATTAGCAGAAGAGACACTTTTTATTTTTATTGGTTTTAAGTAACTATTAAATAACTTTTTATTTTTAATCATTTATATATGTATAATTTACATAGTTTAGATTCACTCTTCCCACTCTCACATACCAAATGTTTGTATGTGGACTCAGTAGTTTAGGAAGGAGACCTACATATTTATTAGGATTCGCAGAATTTTTACCTAATAAGAAGTACTAAGTCAGGAAAAAAGAGTATATCCCATGGAATAATGGATCTTCTAGTGACATTACCACTTCAAGAGACCTAATATCCAATAAATTTTAGGCATATAATATGCTTCAATTACAAAAATGAAGTTTTTTTTAAAGAAAAAACAGTGAGATTTTAACACTTTATCATCTTAAAAAAAAAATTCTCACCTATTATAATATTAGTAGGATTAGTCATTATGATAGTATCTTTCCCATTATAATAGCAACAAAATTCTCACCTATTATAATAAATTTTTCCTTCTTTCCATTTTTTTTTCATTTCAAATTTTAAAATTTTCCTTCCTTCTCTATTTTCCTTTCATCTATCCAAACATAGGGTAAATTAGACTAATGAATCCCCTACTTTGCACATCAAGCAAAGCGAAAAAGTTACTGCTACTCAACAATTCCCAGTCAGAAAAATCAACAGGCAAAGAGAGAGAAAGTGTAATGATTCAAATACATGTAATGCTGACACGTGTTTGTAGAAATGGTGGCTGAACAGATTTAATATTAGTATTGATGAGGAAAATGATTATTTTGGTCTTTTCATGGAAATTTGGTCTCAATAGTAAATTGTGAGTGTGAATAGTAGAACACACCGGCCCAAGTATCCTCACTCACGAGACTGGGATTCAAATCCAAATCAAATCGAAGCCATGGCATCAATGTAAATAATTAAATATTAATTAATTAATTAGTAATTAATATTCCATAAATGAAAAGATGTTTAACTTTTTAATTATTTTATCCCATTTGGTCTTCCCCAAATTGTTTTACTCTATACTGTGGTTTTTTCCCGGTTGTTTTGTGTCATGTGCTGCTGCAAGCCCTCTTAAACCCTAACAGCTGGGTTTCGATTTCAAACCACAACCAACGAAATTTCTGTCAATTGAGCGGCCAATAGCTTCTTCCACCTTTGCTTCCTCTCCGCGCCACAGTAAGTTGTTCATCCCAATTTATCTTGAATTCTCTAATTGCCTTCAAAATTGATTCATTAAGGTGAAATTAATCTATTTAGGTTTCAACGGCTTACTTAGGTTAAGTTTCTCGTGGAATTGGAAAATCCAGGAATTGACGAACGTATGTGATGTATTTCTAATTCTCTCTCTTTTCCCTTTAAATGAATTATATCTGTTCGCTGCTTTCGATTAGGATTTGATAGATTGAAGATACAAACAAATTGCCCAGCGTGATTAAGCTGTTGGAAGTGGTTACTTAGGGACAATGTAAAAAAAATTGAGAGTTCGTTTCATTTTTATTTATTTATAAAATTCCATGGTCAGTTGATGAGAATTTGATATGATTTTGGATGCTGAAACGTTCCTGTCGATATACTTGAACAGTGGTTGTGCACTTGTTTTTTTTTTTTTTTTATCGGCCAGTGTTAGTCGTTAAATGTTACTGTTTTTGTTAGTGGAGGGATTCGAATCCACGACCTCTCCCTCCCACCCTTCCTTCCCTTCACTTTTTTCTTAACCACCCAACCAACCTTATATGTTCGTGCACTTGTTATTTTGTTTGCTGTTGTCATTATTATTGCATGCAGTAAGATGTCGTACTTCTTTTTTTTTTATCGCAAATGTTAGTTTGTTAGAATGTTAGTTTTGTTAGCAGGGGGGATCAAACTTGGGACTTTTCTCTTCTCCCTTAATCATTCAACCCACCTTTATCCGTCCACATTTTAGTTTTTTTTGTAAGATAAGGAGAATGAGAGCTATTAGTTTATAGCATAGCACTATTCCACAACGGAAACTAAAACTGGAGAGGGTGCAGTTATAGTGCATGAGTAGAGGTTGAAGGGTAAAATGAGCCCAAAAATATGAATAACTAATTCTGTTTTCTGTAATGGCTGCCTTCAGTCATCCTTTTTTCTTTTCTCTTTTATTGATATAGTAAATACTTAGAATGCTAGAAACTATGCACAATTTTCAGTATGTGTATACTTATATTATTTTTTTATCCTGATGACCATCAGCTCTTTATGGAACTAGGAAGCGAAGGTATAACCCTGTAAAATGCTATGCTTTCTGGAAATATTCATTTTGTCTACAAACTATTTTTTTTACCATGCATTGCAAATACATTATAATTTAGCAATGTAATAAGTCATCAAGATGCAATTGTTTTTCTGTGCCACTGACTGATGCATCCATTTATAATTTGCAGGAACCGTTTGTGTTAAATGGCCAATAATTCTCAACCCTCCAGCATGCAGGTAACACATTTCTTTCTCAATACTAACCAAGAATCTTGCTACGATGCAATATTTGTCTAGTAACTTGCTTTGATTGTATATAGTAACATACACATACCTGCTTTGATTATGAGAATATTAAATGGTGATATGAAGAATAGCTGGTGTCTTAATATTTGGCTTCTTTTGTTTGTTTGCTTCCTTTTTGAGTTAATTAACACTGTCCCGGTTTTCCCTGTGTAACTCTCTCTCCATGTGTCTGTGTGTGTGGTTGTTGGGTCCTCAGTTTTGGTTATCCTCATTTATTCCAATGATTTTTTACTTCTTCATGTTATTAACTACAATTTCCTGCTGTTGAATAAGAATATATCATAATTTTGCCATCACTCTGATGTCCTTTCATCTGCAGTTTCGGCCAGTCACTCAAGCTCAGCAAGGGCAACCATTTGTTCCAATGAATTCACAACAATTTGGACCTGCAGGACATGCTATTTCTTCTTCAAATGCGGGAATGCCTGTCATTCAAGGTCAGCAATTGCAGTATTCTCAACCAATGCAGCAGTTGACTCAGAGACCAATGCAGCCTGGTCATCCTGCTCCTTCATCACAAGCTATACCTATTCAATATTTTCAGACAAACCGGCCACTGACATCAATTCCACCACATTCACAGCAAAATGTTCCCCCTTTAAGCAATCATATGCCTGGCTTGGCTGTTTCAGTAGCAGCTTCTCATTCTTCATATGTATGGGCTGCCTTAGTTTTTAGAGCTTTGCTGTTGTAGTTGATTACTAGATTTCTCTTGACTTGTTTAGTACCTTCTACACTCTAACATCATTGTACACATTTTCAGTTCACACTATCTTATGGTCAGCAGCAAGACAATGCAAATGGATTGGCTCAATACCAGCATCCACCCCAGCATCCACCTCAAATGTTTGCTCCTCCTTCTGGTCAACCTTGGCCATCCCCTGCATCTCAGAGTTCTGCGGCTGTTACATCTGTGCAGCCGGCTATGGTGCAATCATCTGGTGCTACATCAACTGATGTGGTAAGTGTTCTATCCATACTTATTTTTTAATGCATATTACTGATTTTATGTTCATTATTTATAAATTTCCACTTCAAAGTTCAAATACTTTTATTTATACAGGCTGTAGATAGAGTTTGTTTGGAATTCCTATGGTGGAGTTCTCTTTTCTTATGTTTTTTTTTCTTTTCTTTTTTGTATTTTAATTGTTATTTGTATGATAATGGCATCAATACTTTCCAATAAGATGCTAATTCTCTTGTCATAGTGTTATTATTATATTATGTTTTTCCCCCTATAGATGTGTGCTAAGCAGTCAATCCTAGATAGCGGTGTGGAGTGGCCACCCCCAAAAACGCTATGGCAGGATGGCTGCTATTGCAAATTCTAGAAAAACAATATACAAAATTTATAATCTTATATCATACCCATAAAAAATGCTTAAAAATAGAAAAATACACAAAATTAAATAGTAAAAAATAAGAGGTCTCAGAGATTGAGAATATTATTGCAAAAAGAGCTGAGAAGAAAGGTTAAAAACTGAGAAGTGAGAAGCTAAAAAAGGGAACACATAAGCGCTGAATGTTCACGTAAAAAAGGGGAAGTTGTAGTGGGATGACAAAGGACTTAATAGGGGCAATTTGGTAAAAAGCTTAAATGTTACTGAACGTTCACGTAAAACAGGGGAACTTAAGGTAGGAAAACAAAAGACTTAATTGGGGTAATTTGGTAAAAGGCTTAAATGGGAAAATGGAAATGATGTCAACAAGAATTAATACAGGGGCAAAAATTAAGTAAAAAAATTTAAAATTTAAAAACCAAAAATCAAAAAACGAAGAAGGTTCTCTTAAAAAAAAGAGAAAGAAAACGGAATGTTAAAACGGGTGAATTTGATTTGCTTAGGTGTGGACAAGATATAACCCAGAAATTGAAATCCAGGCTGCTTACGCATGCGGCCACTGCAATTTTGCTCCAAAATGTGGTCGCACTCGCACCTGCCTCACCAGCAAACCAGCCCCAGACCAACTAAAAGTGTCGCACATGTTCCAAATCTGTGACTGCTCACCGCTTGCCTACGATGTGTGTGTCTCAGTTTTAAAGAAAAAGCGTTAGAGATATTTTTATTCAGTTCATTGTTTCTGTATGTTCCTTGATTTTACGGAGGTTAAGCAAATCTGCTAATGTGTTCCTTATTTCATTCCTCTAGAGTCTAGATTGTCCAAATATAATAGCATGAATTACATGCTATTTGCCTATTTGTAATTAATCTTTTAATTAGACACATGAGGAAATATATTAAGTTATATTGTATAAATTTGGTGGTATGATATAATTCCACAATTACAACACTGATTTTATTTAGTAAATACTGAGCAAAGGCTCATCCAGATTCCAGAGCATAAAGCTCCTACAGGCTAAAGCATGTCATACTGGAGACTTTCTGCCTGAAACATCAAAATATTACTTGTATTAATATCTGCCTCCCTATTTCCTAACTTCTATACTGTACAAAACACCCTAAAAACTGCCATATTCTCTAACAATAAGTGCCTCATAGCAGTTGTTGCACTCTACATTATGAAAGTTACTGTCCAAATAATTTCCATAGTCCTAATAATAACAGCCTCATGGCAGTTATTGCACTCTACATTCTGAAAATTACTGTCATAATAAATAACTGCCATACTTCTAAAATAACTGTCTCATGGCAGTTATTGCTCTCTTTGCCCTTGCCTGGAGTAAACTCTCCAAATGGGTGATCTGTCTGAACTTGCATTCTCTGCTTGCCTTTCATTTTCTGCTGTGTCTGTGCTGGGTATCCGTCATGGAATGCTATTGTAAAAGAATTGTGACTTTCTTGTTATGATATCATTTGAAGCAGATTCCTTGAGAGTAGCTAATTCAATCTCAGTAGCTCATGAAGTTTTTGATAATGCCTTACATTAAATGTGATTCAATGAATTACATTTTTTCTATGTTAATAAATAATAATATATTCTTCTGTTATATAATGATTTCTGACAAATTTGAGCTTATATTATTACAATTCTCAGTGTTTTACTCGACAAATTTTAGGTAACCAATGCTACTAACCAGCAATCCTTATCTGATTGGCAAGAGCACACATCTGCTGATGGGAGAAGGTATTGGTTAACATAATCATATTCAGCTTTGCTAGCAAGCACTAAATATCTTATATATTTGTTATTAACTATTTGTGAAAATAATCTAATTATTTTGTGATTTTATAATTCACATTTTTTAGAATCGTAATCAGAGTTCTTGTTTTCTCAAATTAACCAGATATTATTACAACAAGAGGACAAGGCAATCAAGTTGGGAGAAACCTTTAGAATTGATGTCACCAATAGAGGTGAGTTGTTTTGATAATTTGTTACTGTTCCTGTGAATGTTTATTTTTATTATCTGTTGGACATTCTTTGAAAGCGTAATGTGGTCAATCAAACCGGTATCTTATATGGATGTTGATCATTAACAATGTTTTGAACGATCATAGAAGGTTTATGGCACGAATATCCTTTTATATGCACGTGCTTCCACTGATTTGTAGATAACATGGCAAGTCAGGAGAAATTTTAACAACTGCTCTATATGGTCACTGTGAAGGCGGGGTAGCACTTTCTCAAGGCAGGCAACAGTTTGCTATTTACAATCTTATTTTTTTTAAAACATAAAATGTGAGATTGGTGTATTGTTGTGGTTTTGCAATACCATTAATTGATGGTTGGCAGACAAACACCCTTCCCATCCCCTTCCTTCAGCAATTTTTAGGATGATCTTTATGTGTGTGTGTGGGGACAGACACACACGAGATATATGTTGTGATTGTGTGTCTATATATATATATATATATATATTATCTTGCTTTCCTTTTCTCTCTTAATCTCTGTTTCTTTACCCCCTTCCCCTTTTGCGATCTTGTGGTGGCTTATACATTGCAGTGGGGTATGCTTACATATTTATGTATAGGAGTATACAAATTCTTCTTTATTGTATAATTTCTTGTAATTTGTGTTAGCTGTGGCAATATTATCATATAACAATTAACTCTTCAGGGATGTTTTCTTCTTTCCTTTATTTGGTTCATCCTTACCTATAGTTTCTTGCAGCAGCATGTGGTTAATTAGTATAACGTTGATATGATGATGATCTTTCTTGGGTGGTATACTTTTAGCATTTTCAAATCCCACTAATTCTGCTGGATGTGACAGAGAGCTGATGCATCAACTGTTTGGAAGGAATTCAGTTCTTCAGAAGGAAGAAAGTGTGTTTTCTTTCCTATAATATACTGCACCCTTTTCTATATACCCTTTCTGTGTCATTAATTTGTAATAATTCTTGTAATGTTTTATGTTTTGGCTGTATGACATCTTGCAGGTATTATTACAACAAGGTTACTCAGCAATCAACATGGTCAATACCAGAGGAACTTAAGGTTGTTATTAATGATTATATTTGTATTTGTTTTTAATTTTCTTCGCATCTGCATATGTGTTCTTACCCCAAATTGCAATATTTCCATTTAGTTGGCTCGTGAGCAGGCACAGAACGCTGCAAACCAGGGGATGCAGTCAGAAACAAGTGATACATGCAATGCTGTAGTCTCCTCCGCAGCAACACCAACAGCAGCTAATGCAGCTAGCTTGAACACTTCCTTGACATCAAATGGGCTTGCTTCTAGCCCATCTTCTGTCACACCAATTGCAGCAACTGATTCTCAACGGTTGGTTTCTGGATTATCTGGGACCTCTGTTTCCCATTCTATGGCTGCCCCAAGCACCACAGGAGTAGAACCAAGCACTGTGGTAACTACGAGTGCTGCACCTACCATAGTTGCAGGAAGCTCTGGACTAGCCGAGAATTCACCTCAACAAGCCAAAATGCCACCTGTGTATAAAACTTTGTTCTGCATGTTCATTGTTTTTTTTTGCTCTCATAGTTTTCAATACTGACTTGTGTATTGAAAATTTACCTGCAGTGTTGAAAATCAAGCATCTCAAGATTTTGCTTCTGCAAATGGATCTTCTCTTCAAGATGTCGAGGTAATTTTTATAATTGATAATTCATAGCTTTTTTATCATTAATTAGCCTGTACGGATTCTTAGACTCTTGAGAGTTGTATGGTATTAAGTGCTGGCTTGATTTCCTTCTCAATTTTTGTTTGTTTTAAAATCTGTTTCCTAAAATAATTTTATGCTGCTCAGCAATCAATTCCTCATCTAATTGAAAATATTTCCAAAACAAGTGTTTTTTTTTTTTAAAAAGCAGAAATACCTGACAGATGTTTTCTCATTCTCCTATTTTGTTGTCCTAGCTCTAGGATGTGTGTCATCTAAAGTGGTGCTGCATGTGGTGAGGCACAGGCTTGGTGTGCATGCCTGTTTTCTTTGTTTTAAAAACTAAAAACATTCTTTGAAAATAGAAATTAAGCATATCCTAGTCTCTTGAAATTCCTCAATTGAGTGTAATTAAGTCTGTATATAGGAGTGCTTATCTTTGTAATCAATAGATTAACAAATTATATTTTCAGGGCCTTTATGTTTCCTATATTTTAAAACTTTTTTATGTTTTAAAAAACGAAAAAATTGTTTGACAAGATTATTTTTTGAAAATTGTTTTCAAAACTAACATCTCTTTTGAAGTTTTCAAAACCAAAAAACCAAAACATCTGTATGTTTTGGTTTTCTACTTTAAGTTTTCTATTACTCCTGTTCTTCCTTACACTTTCACATCTTCCTAACTTACTCCTATCTTCTAAAAATTAGTTTTGTAAAACTATTCTATAAAATAGTTTTAAAAAACTAAAACAAAGACACAATCAAACACACCCTCAATATCTTCCTTTCAAATATTGTTGGTTTTCAAGTTGGTATCAAGGCTCCGCTTCTGCGTCTGAAATCTATCTGCCTTTGTTGAGACACCTAGCACCTACTGTGCATATTAAGCCCAACATAAACATTCATGCACTTACACAAGCCTATAGAGTATAGACAAATACAGGAAACAGAATACTAGAATAAATTTGTAAGGTGTTCTAGTCTTAATAGGTAATTGATCACTATTTTAAACTTTTGTTTAGAATCGTGTCAGATATTCAACCACCTAAAAAACTAAACTGTTAAGAAAAGGGACCAACCACGTGTCGTAGGATTTATGTGCCTATAGAAATTCTAGTTTTCATTCAATGTGTTTAAGTGACATCAAAATTTATTTTTCATACTGTCTATATACTTAGGATTATGGCAGATCATGGTGGTCAGCTAAAATCCGCCATATAAATGTGGCAGATGGGTGTGGTGTTGCGGCAAATGGTGGAAGCATTTGTTAATTATGTTTTTCAATTCTATTTTATATAGATACATGTATAATATACAAAAATGTGTAATCAACATAATTAAAAATATAACAGTTTTTAAAAACAATAAAAAATATAATAGAATTGAAAAAATGAAAAGAATAAGAATTAATAACCATAATTTAAAAATAGTTAGAAAATATCATTAAAATGTAACAGTTTTAAAAACAAAACAGAGTTAAAAAGATGATGGAATTAAAAGAATAACTGAATAAGAAAACAAAATTAAAAATAATAATTCAAAAAGAGAATTAGAAAATGTAGTTTTTTTTATATAAAAAAGAAAAGAATAATGGTTTTAAAAAATAAAAATAAAAGTATATAACTTAAAAATAAAATATAAATAATGTTCTTAATAAATATAAATAAATTATCAAAATTAAATCTAAAATTTAAAAAGGGAATCAAAAGAATAAAAGAATATATAAAATGAGAGAAGTAAATAAAACAGAATTAAAAATAGATTAAAAAAAAAGAATGGTACTTTTAAAAACAAAAGTTAAAAAATAAAAGATAAATAATGTTTTTAATAAATAATTAATAGATAATCAAAATAAAAAAATTAAAAAAGAATACATAAAAGAGAAGGAAATAAAATACAGAGTAAAACATTAGAATTCACAAAAGAAAAGAATTGAGGAAAAAGAAAAGGGAAGCGTACAGATGCAGTGACGAAGATGAGAAGTTGTTGAACCTCGAAAGTGTTAGAGGGTTGGGATGGAAGGTCATTCCCGGGCTTGATTAATAGACTTTAATGAAGCACGAGTGAAAATGAAAATAATTGAAGGGTTTTCATGGCATGGGTTCGGGTCGGGTCATAGGGCGCAACCTTTTCTTATTCTGTTTTTACGTATTTCTCCTCCTTTTTCTGCAAGACACCACAACGGCCATTGTCTCCATTGGTATGGCAGCTGCCATGGCCCGCCATGTGAAACCTGCTATGCCACTGCCATAATATGGCGGCCTATCTGTTTTCCGCCATGGCTGCTATTTAACAACACTGGTCACAATTGAGAATAGAAAACTCCAAAAAGACGCTCATTAATTTGTTATCCAAGTATGAATCTCTATTTAATTTACGTATTTTTTCTTTCAACTCTTTCAGGAAGCCAAAAGACCATTGCCTGTGGTTGGAAAAAATAATGTGATTCCACCTGAAGAGAAAACCAATGACGATGAGACCTTGGTATATGCAAATAAACTGGTAAGAATTCATGTCATGGAAATTCTCCTTTATTAAAACACTTTGAAGGTATCTTTTCCTTTTCTATCATTATATATAATGCCACATTAAATTGCTCTTTTAGGAAGCAAAAAATGCATTTAAAGCGCTTTTGGAATCTGTGAGTGTTCAATCTGATTGGACATGGGAACAGGTAGATGACGTAACTTCAATTTTTTCTACTTTTATTTTTGGTGGTGTGTGCATGTGCTGCAAATGCTAACTATTAGTTTTTAATTGTAATTCAGGCAATGAGAGAAATCATCAATGACAAAAGATATAATGCCCTAAAAACTCTTGGTGAGCGAAAACAGGCTTTTAATGAGGTGAGAAACAGGCCTCACAGGGCTAATTGTATGCTTATCTTGAAGTGGATACTGATGTTTGCATCGACTAATTCAGTTGCACGATATAATTGTGTATCATTTTCTATGATTTTGTAATGATCCTGGTGTGACTTTGTAACATTGAATCAATTTAATCTTTCATTCAGTATTTGGGCCAAAGGAAGAAGCTGGAGGCTGAAGAGAGGCGCATGAAGCAGAAAAGAGCCCGTGAAGAATTCACAAAGATGTTGGAAGTATGTTAATTAGAATACCTGATTAATTTGTGCTTTTATTAGTTAAGTGTTTATTCATATTATCTTTTCAGGAGTGCAAGGAACTTACATCATCCATGAGGTGGAGGTATGTCTCTGCTTGTTTGGTTAACAATTTGTTTTAGTTGGTCTCCTTAGGTTGAAATAATCCATCTTAAAATTTATAATTAATTGTTCACTGTAATCAGCAAAGCTATTAGTATGTTTGAAAATGATGAACGATTCAACGCTGTTGAAAGACCAAGGGACCGAGAAGATTTATTTGAAAGCTACATGGTGGAACTTGAGAGGAAGGTGATAATTTGTTACATTCTGCTTCCTAATGAACCTTTGCAATAATGACATACCATTTAAGTGTAGATCCTGTGCCCAAGACAGCTTCATAAACCTTTTGTTTAGATTTGTGGATTTTCTTTACATGTAAATTTTGGGAAGAATCTTGTTTTTATTTGGTGGGTAGTGAGCCTAGTGGCTGGAAAGTGGATGTTAGTAACATTGTAGCATTTTCTTTACACCGAAGTCCAAGTCCATTGGCTAAATAAAATAAGAACTAAAACAAAATGGCAAAAAAGCAGGTGCTCTCTGATATACCGAATGTAATTTCCTTAATGTTTTGGAGTCCAAATTTCATACTGAAATGCTTGATTGTCACCATTATTTCTGGAGTTGGATGTTGCAAGTTGTTCGTAGCACTAACTTATGTTTGTAATTTGTCTTCCCCTCTAATTTATGTGGTCAAAGTGTGAACTTTTTGTTCTCTTTTTATAGGCAGACAAAGTTTGAATTAAGTGCAAGGACAAGAATCATATTACCTCTTTCTAGTTTCAACTTGCTATTTGGAACTATGAACAGATTTTAGGGGAGGGTTGATGAGTCTTCCCCTGTTGATTGTTTTTAAATCTGGGGTGGATATCCATCTATTCCCGGAAGTCTAAGGTGAATGCATATAATGCTGATTCATGGTTTGCTTAATCTGAATTACTGTGTTCTATTCGTTCCAAAGAATGCACAGCAGGCAATTGGCACCCAGCAGTGGGGAGAATTTAGAATAAAATATAGCAATGAGTCGGTGGCACGTCAACTCATCTTGAAAGGCTAAAATTTGTAATAGATGTATGTCAAATTTTATGTCATGACATTCTTTCTGTTATCCTTTCTGTGCAAAATTTAGGAAAAGGAAAATGCTGCAGAGGAACACCGCCTGAATATAGCAGAATATAGAAAATTTCTGGAGTCCTGTGACTATGTGAAGGTAATTTTTTAAAAATAAAGTGCATTTCAGTCGTTATGGTTGCTGTCCTTGAAACGTTTCCCTAATTTTTTTTTTTGCATTTCGTTTTAGGTGAATAGTCCTTGGCGAAAAATCCAAGATCGGTTAGAGGATGATGATAGATACTTGCGACTTGAAAAAATTGACCGCTTGCTAGTTTTCCAGGTATATTTTCTTTTAGTTGGTCATTTATGATGGATCTATGAGCTGAGATTGGCTTTGGCAGGACTACATTCGGGACTTGGAGAAAGAAGAAGAGGAACAAAAAAGAATACAGAAGGTAGAACCTAAGTGTATGATTATTGGTTATGATTTAGTCAATATTCTTGTGTGTATTTGCACTTATAACTATGATGTAGGATCGAATCCGTCGGGTTGAAAGGAAAAACCGTGATGCATTTCGCAAGTTGCTTGGAGAACATGTTGCTGCTGGAATTCTTACTGCTAAAACTCAATGGCGAGAATATTGCTTGAAGGTAATAAAACTTTGGATTGGTTACAATGAAAGCTGGAATACTATGGAAAGAGAAATAATTTGTGTTTTCTACTTTGTAGGTCAGGGATTTACCTCAATATCAAGCTGTTGCGTCAAATACATCTGGTTCCACTCCAAAAGATTTGTTTGAGGATGTTGCAGAGGATCTTGAACAACAGGTTATCAAATTTCTTTCTAGAAATTTCTTTCAAATGTTGATGATGAGTTTGTTATAGATGTGTATTGCTGTTGGGAACTAGATGGATATTGTTGTGGTCTAATGCTATTGGGCTGCGGGATTACTGTTATTTGAAGAAATCTTTCATTAGGCAATATCTCTATCTGTGGTGAAATCCTCTTTTAACTACATCCTACATGTTTAGTTGATTCTTTCCGAGGATTTGGGCAAAGACAATTGGAAAAAAGTAATTTCTGTCCAGTTATATTTTTGTTGAGTTCAATTGATTTAAAATAACTCCAATAAAATAAGATTGCTTTTATATTTTAAATTTAATGTCATGATTGAATATTTCTTTGGTTACCTTAATTTAGGTAATGAAGTACTAAATTTTAGTATTTTGATATCAATTTTGAGTAATATCATCCCGGAGTATTATAGTGGTTCCCTTTTTTGGTGGAGATGGTTGCTGAATTATCAATTTTTAACATGATTTTTTTTGTTGACAGTATCATGAAGACAAGAGTCTCATAAAAGATACAATTAAGTCAGGCAAGGTAGGCATCACAAAGATCTTCATTGCATTTTATCTGTAGTGTGTTTGATGACAAACTCTGCTTACCCAAGCCTCCTGGCTCATTCAAGCAGATCACTGTAGTGACTACATCAGTATTTGAGGAGTTGAAGGTCGCTGTCTTGGAAGAAGCTGCATGCCAAACAATATCCGAGATCAATTTGAAGGTAATGACTTTTAATTCATTAGCCATGTCTTTATTTCAGTTGATTTCATTTCTTGCTCTTAAAATATAAGTTTATGTAATGTATGGGAGTAGCTATTCAAATAACTGTCTGTAACATTAACTTCAACTTGTTTTTTGTTCATTTTGAATATAATTACATCAGGCTTTTTTGCATTTTATTGAGATTATGAGATAGAAAATTAAATCTATTGTAAAATATAAAATCTGTAGATATCACTGTTGAGATTGTAACTTCAATTTAAGATTCATTTTCTCATTCTAACAATTCTTACATGTCTCCTTATGATATTGATTAACTTCAATAATATCGAGTCACTTGTGCATGTTGGATCAAATCTTTATTTAATAGTTGTTAACCGGATGATCTATTTAATGTTGTTTATGCCTTTGCAACATGGATTAACAGACTTCGGTATTTTGCTTCTCTTTGTAGCTTATATTCGAAGAGTTGTTAGAGAGAGCTAAGGAGAAGGAGGAGAAAGAAGCCAAGAAGCGCCAACGCCTTGCTGATGACTTTACTAACCTGTTATATACATTCAAGGTAAACTAAGATTCTATCAGTATTGATATATCTTTCACATTGTATGGCTAAATAAATTGATATTAAGCATCATATTTTATTTTTGTAGGATATTACAACTTCCTCAAAATGGGAGGATTGCAAGTCACTTTTTGAGGAGACTCAAGAGTACAGGTATATTTATTATTTTTTGTTTTATTTACCTAGAGCAATTGTTCCAAGCACAGTGTGTCCATGATGGAAGAATTTTTGCTTGAATGTTTTTCCATCCTGTACTGCCCTATAGGTCAATTGGAGATGAAAGCTATAGTAGAGAAATTTTTGAGGAATACATCACATACATGAAGGAAAAAGCTAAAGAGAAGGATCGCAAGCGTGAAGAGGAAAAGGTGCATAATTTTATTTGCCACAGTTTTGGTTTGATAACAATAACATCTATACATGTTTTGATGTTTTTTCTGAGACAATCTGGTTTCCTAAGCCTCAACTTTCAAGTTTTTATTGCACTGTAATGATCTGGTTTAGTCATTGAAATGGCTCTGATATTTTTGCATTTTGGTTTTAGGTGAGATATTGAATCACATGTCCTCTTTTAGATGATGATTTTAAAGAAGTCTAGTGAATAGGGAGAGGCTTTTAGGGAGACAAGAGAACCCGATTTCTTTTATTCCTACATCTGTACACTTTTCCAGTTCCTGCCTTACTAGGTTGGGTTCTAACGGTACATGACCCAAACAATAATGGCTACTAGCTTGGATTAGGTTCATTTCCCTGAAAATATCTTCAGGTTGCTTTTGGAACTAGACAAATTTGAGCTTCATGAAGTTTCCGTTACATGTTTAAATTAGTAGATATGTTTATAAAAGTTTCCCTACAGATACTGGTTTCACTGTTTCACTTTATGAATAGATGAGATTAAATATATTCTGATTTATTCTTTGAGTTCTGTTCTTTATGTTTATCATTATAACTATTGGCTGTTATGATATTGTCTAAGAAGGTAAATCTTGAATCCCTAATCCGACACTGTGATTTTTCTGAATAATATGCAGAGTAATTTTACTCAAGAAAAGAAAAGGCTTTACAATTCACTCAACAAAATTAGGGATGGTAGATTCCCAATTCCACTTCCCTCGAGACCACTGTCTCTTACAAGGAATTCCTCACACTCTGAATCATGTCATATTCTTCCCAAGTTGCCTCTTCCTTATTCTGCCCCTTCCGTTGGATTAGCACCTGATGCACATCTGCATTGTCTTGTTTTACATATCTATCACCAAGCACATTTTCTGGACAATAAACTGGAAAATCAATGCTCAATTCTTCAGGTAGACTAGCTTCCACTCTCTGATCTCCCTTGGCCAACTTTAACTGAGAAGCATGGAAAAAAGGGTGTATTCTGGCGTGTGGGGGTAATTGTAATTTGAAAGCTACAGCCCCAATCTGTTTTACAATAAGATAAGAGCCATAATACCTAGCAGCCAATTTAGGGCTCAGATTCCTGATTATAGATTGTTTGTGATGAGGTCTAATCTTTAGATACACATAATCTCCTTCCTTCATTGTGACTTCCTCTGTGCAAATTTGCCTTTTTTTTCATTACCTCTTGAGCCCTTTGTAAATGATGCTGTAACTGTTTTTATGCTTCGTCCCTATTAATTAAATCTTGTGCAACCACCTCTACTATTGTCTCTCCTGGGATGAATCTTGAAATTGAGGGAGGAGGTCTGCCATAAACAATCTCAAAAGGGGTGCATTTAGCAGCTGAATGATAACTTGTGTTGTACCAATACTCAGCCCATGGTAGATATTCTCCCCACTCTTTTGGCTGCTCTGAACAAAAACACCTCAAATACACTTCTAATGTTCTATTAATAACTTCAGTTTGGCCATCAGATTCTGGGTGATATGCTGTGCTGAATTTTAAAGTAGTCCCCTGCAATTTAAAAATTTCCTGCCAGAAATTGCTATTAAAGATAGGGTCCCTGTCACTCACAATGGATATTGGGAGACCATGTAACCTCACAATTTCTTTTTCAAATACCGCAGCTATGCTTCTGGCTGTATAGGGGTGTTTTAACATGATGAAGTGAGCATATTTACTCAATCTATCAACCACTACCAGGATGCAGTCAAATCGTTGAAACTTTGGCAGTCCAGTAATAAAATCCATGCTGATTTCTTCCCAAATAGAATTTGGAATAGGCAAGGGTTGTAGAAGGCCCTGAGGTGATGAAGTCTGGTATTTATTTCTCTGACAAACCTGACATTCAGCTATAAACTGAGTTATATCAGCCTTCATTCCCATCCAAAAGACAGACTGAGCAATTCTTCTAAAAGTCTTGTATATACCAGCATGACCTCCCGTAACAGAAGAGTGTAACTCAGCCAACAATCTGGGAATCCATTCAGATTTAGCTGATATTACTAATCTGGATTTATAGTAAAGTCTACCATTCTCAAGTGTGTAATGGGTATGAATATTAGGATCCTTTGTTAAATCCGAATGTATTTTTGCCAAAATAGGGTCTTGTAAAACCTCTTTGTCAATTTCTGCAGCATCAGGCCAATATATTTTAGATATGGCAGTTAACTCCACTCCTTCTTTCCTAGAGAGGGCATCAGCTACTCTATTTGCAGCCCCTACTTTATATCTGATCTCAAAATCATATCCCAGTAATTTAGCCAACCAATTTGCTGATTTTGTGTAGTAATCCTTTGTTCTAAAAGAAAACGAAGGCTTTTCTGATCAGAATATACAATAAATCTTCTTCCTAGCAAATATGGCCTCCAATGTTGAATAGCTAAGACCAAGGCCATAAGTTCCTTCTCATAAACAGATTTGGCTAAAGAATTTTCACCTAGTGCCTTACTAAAGTAAGCAATAAGGCGTTTATCCTGAAAAAGAACAGCCCCCAATCCTTTTCCTGAAGCATCACATTCTATGCAAAACTGTTTTGAAAAATCAGGTAGAGATAAAACAGGAGCAGAAGCGACAGCTTTGACCAAATCTTCGAAGGCCTTCTGGGTGCTTTCCTCCCATTGATAACCTCCTTTTTCAAGTAATGCAGTTAGGGGTTTAGCAATCTTCCCATAGTCTTTGACAAATCTCCTGTAATAACCTGTGAGTCCCAAAAACCCTCTCACAGCTTTGACAGATTTGGGTATTGGCCAATTGATAACAGCTTCCACTTTGTTTTGGTCCATTTCTACTCCTTTTACTGAAACCACATGACCCAAATAGTCAATTTTTCTTTTTCCAAAACTACATTTCTTTTTTTGGACATAAAAACAATTCATTGTCAGCACTGTCAAAATCTTATGCACATGCTCTAAATGGGATTCCCTATTTGTGCTATAAATGAGAATATCGTCAAAAAAACCAACACAAATTTTCTCAAAAAAGGTTTTAAAACAGAATTCATAGCGAATTGAAAAGTAGCTGTAGCTGGGGCATTTGTTAACCCAAAAGGCATCACTACATATTCTAGTGTCCTTGATGAGTTCTAAAAGCTGTTTCTGGAATGTCCTCTTCATGCATTCTAATATGGTGAGAACCTGATCTAAGATCCATTTTGGAAAAATAAGCAGTCCCATGTAATTCATCTAATAATTCCTCTATTACAGGTATAGGAAACTTATCTGGTATAGTCAGCTTGTTAAGCGCCCTGTAGTCATTGCAGAACCTCCAGCTGTCATCTTTCTTTTCACCAATAAAACTGGGCTAGAATAAGGGCTATTACTAGGCCTTATAATCCCTGAAGCTAGCATATCTGCTACAAATTCTTCTATTTTATTCTTTTGAGCATGAGCATATCTGTATGGTCTGACATTTACTGGGTCTGCACCAGATTTTAATGGTATCCTGTGATCTACCTCGTGGGTAGGGGGTAACCCATGTGGTTCATCAAATATGGCTTGAAATTCCTCTAACATATTATACAATTGCTGTTCTTGCTGTGTAGATAAATCCTTTTCCTTCTCTCTTACTATGTTGTCCTCCTCTTGTATCACGTTTAGAAAAAGCAATAATATTTGGTCTGTTTCAGATTAAAGAGTTTTCTCCATTACTTTAACAGATACCAATTCCTTGGATAATCTTGGGTCACCACAAATATTAACATTCTTTCCTTCTACACAGAAGTTCATAGTCAGCTTTCCTCAATTGACCTTCACATCCCCTAATGTCTCCAACCATGCTATCCCTAAAATAATATCAACCCTGCCAAGTTCGAAAACAAAAAAATCACCTCTGATCTCATGGGAGCCCGAGATTAGTGTTACATCTTCACAGCAGCCTTGGGACTTCATTTTCTGCCATCTCCTAGTCTGACCCAGTAGGGTTGTGTTATTTTACTTGTAATTCCCAGCCTTTGGACCATAGATTTTCCTATAAAGTTGTGGCTTGCTCCACTATCGATTAACACCACCACAGAGCTGCCCTTTAAGGTTCCTTGCAGCTTCATAGTCTTAGGTTGTGTCAACCCTTGTGCAAAAAATAAGGACAAGTCCAGGCATCTTAATTCAGTTTCACTTTCCTCTTCTATCACTTCACTTTCTCGCAATTGCAAAGGTGCAATTTCCACTTCTTTCTCCGTGTCCTCTTCTTCATCTTGAGCACTCATAATCAGCACCCTAAGGTTCTTTTCCTTACATCTGTGCATGGGCCCTAAGGAAGATTGCATTGGAAACACCTTCCTTCGTTCCTTCTCCTCACATACTCGGCATACGGGAGATTCCTGACTCGGTTGGTGTCTCTCTGTTGTTGCCCATTGCTACCCCTATCATATGCAGACAGATTCGCAGTCTTCTCCCCTTGCATATCCCTTAAGAACGTGCCGCGATTCATCTCTGGCGTGGAGTTCTTTAGGCTCTGACCGTTTCCGTGTTGGCTTTTGTACGCATAAGTCGAAAGAGATCCCTGTCCTTTCTGGTTAATCCTTTGATTCGATTCCCCTCCTATCAACGGTGCTCGTAACGTCTGTTCTATGTTGCGCGGCAAGTCCATTGCCCGAAAGATGTCTCGCGGATCGTGTATGCGCACTTGGTTTCTCATCTCTGTTGTTAAGCCCCCCATGAAGAAACCCAGAAGTAATTAATCGTCTACCTCTAGTACCTGAGCCACCAAGGATTCGAAATCTTGAATAAATTTGTCCACCGACGCTCCTTGCCGCAGGCGTGAGTTGTTCATAAGCATTCCCCAAATGTCTGCCCCCAAATCTTCTCACTAATGCCGATTTCAAGTTCTGCCATGATTGATGCGGTTCTTTCTTCATCAAGAATCTGAACCATGCAATCGGTGGTCCTTTCATGCTCACGAACGCCATTGGTACCCTTTCATCCTCCGTCACTTCTTGCATCTCGAAGTATGTTTCGGCGCGAGCTATCCATCCCAGCGGATCGTCTCCATCGAACATCGGAAGTTCGATTCGCCTAGTGAACCCGCGACCCACCAGTGGTTTGTTAGTGGAGCCGCCACTGCCGCCACCCGAATGTGCGTCGTCCGCAGAATCCAGGCCGCGCTTCTGCACCATTCCCGCATCAGCTCACAGACCTCGCCGATACTGTCCAATTTCTTGTTGACTATTGCCATCGATCTTTCCAGAGTGTCAACGCGTGAATTGGAAGATGCCATGTGTATGGACCACAGCAGGTCGGACCAATTGATATTGTCCAAGAAGGTAAATCTTGAATCCCTAATCACATTGTGATTTTTCTGAATAATATGCAGAGTAATTTTATTCAAGAAAAGAAAAGGCTTTACAATTCACTAAACAAAATTAGGGATGGTAGATTCTCAGTTCCACTTCCCTCGAGACCACTGTCTCTTACAAGGAATTCCTCACAGCTACTGATATCTAATATTCACCCCCCCACTAATCCCAACAACAGCATTATTTATAACCTATACACAAAGACACTTACTCTACTAACTGCCTAACTACCCCTGCACTTAATTCTTTTTATTTCTCCTTTTGTACACTTGCCATTCCCTCTTATTATTATTTTCTTCTCTTGGTATCAACTGCTGATCTGTATCATGTTAGGCCAGACAATGATGCCATTTAACCATTGATCTTCAGCTCTATTCTTTATTTCTTTACACCTGTGTACTTGGGTTGCCCTTGGTTTTTTTATACCAATTTACTACCTATAAGAATCTTAGAAGATTGCAGTTTAGAGAATCATGTGAATTTCTTTTGTGAAATTTTTGTTTCCTTTCAGCTTATAACAAATTGAACTTATTGGAGAACTGCATTGACATTCATTTTTATTTGTAGTTCAGTGTTGCGTTAGGAATAACATTTAAAATTGTAAATAATTGTCTGCAGGCTAAAAAGGAGAAAGAAAGAGAAGAGAAAGAGAAACGGAAGGAGAAGGAGAAAAAAGAAAAGGATAGAGAACGTGAAAAAGACAAGTCTAAGGAACGTCATAGGAAGGATGAAACAGATAGTGATAATCAAGACATGGCTGACGGCCATGGTTACAAAGAGGAGAAGAAAAAAGAAAAGGATAAGGAAAGGAAACATCGGAAAAGGCATCAGAGCAGTATAGATGATGTGGATTCTGAAAAGGAAGAGAAGGAAGAATCTAAAAAATCACGAAGGCATGGCAGTGAACGCAAGAAGTCTCGGAAGGTATGAATGAAAATTTCCCATTTTTATTTAGTTTTAAGTCTTAGTCATATTCTCCAGAATAGGCATCTGAAATATGTGGGACTATACTCTTGCAGCATGCAAACTCTCCTGAATCAGACAACGAAAACCGGCATAGAAGACACAAGAGGGACCACTGGGATGGTTCCAGGAAAACTGGGGGGCATGAGGAACTTGAAGACGGGGAGCTCGGGGATGATGTTGAGAACTAGTTGTTCTTTCATAACCTTTTTGCAGTTATGAGATAAACAACTTTACCTGCATCTTTTGGAGAATACTGACTTTATTTAAGTACACTTATTGTTAATTCTCTGGCCTCTGGGCACATCTATGAATTTAGCATCCTCAAATGTAAAGAAATCTTTTGGTTCTCGTTATAGTTCTGACAATTTTTATGGCCGCTTAATTTTGTACCAAGAGTGCTGAGTACTGCAAATCCAAATTTAAATTGTGTATCATAAACTTTCGTTTGTATGCTCAATGTCTGCAGATGATTTGTGAATAAATGCTGAATCATTAGAGATCCTATAAATATGTTTATTCTGATAACGTTATTTATCAGAAGATTGTGTTCTCTTAAAAAAAAGATTGCATTTTTTGTACGAGCTTGAGCAGCTGAAATCTTTTGACCGGAAGAATTAAAATCTATAATTCATCATGGTAGACATTTAACGCAGACATTTACATGGTATAATAGCGCATGCTAATATCATATATTAAATTTTCTATTTATAACTGCTAGTATTCGATAATGGAGGGAGAAAGGATCATTATTCATCTATTGACGTGAAAAGAGGTTGAAAGACTTTTCAGTTATAAAGGGGGCCTTGAGCTTATGCATAATGATGTTACTAATCCAACTAAAAATAAATAAATAAAAAATGGCCAAGCTATAATTAAAATCCAAATTCAAAATGAGGGGCTTTGGATGTTTCAGGATTCAAATTGAGTAAGGTTGCAACTTGCAAGACATTAAGATGAATTTTATCTATTTCGTGTCAAAGTTCCTATCATTTCTAATACAATCTCATTGTGGATGTTATCCAAAATTGCATCAGTGATCTCAACACTAATGTCCTTCACGTGCGGTTCGAACCTTCTCCATTCCATGATTGAGTTCAAGTAATCCAAAGTGAGTAAGTAGGTGAGGTTTTCTCCATCACCAGCTTGTTGGCCCCATTTTTTTGTTCTCTGAGGAAGGACCTTTCCGATCTGTAGAGGCCCCATGAATTGTCTGTTACCTTTCTTTCTGTCGTCTTGTGTTGGAAGGGTTATGGCAATATCTTTCACACAATCAAACAGCATCTTCTTTATCCTATGCAACACCCTTTTGGATTTCAATATCTGGGAAACATCATTAGTCCCAGGAAGAAGCACTCCCAACTCCCTAGTACAACAATTCCCTTTCTTTATTGACTGATCCAGTAAACTACTCCAAATAGTTGCTGATAACAGTGAGTCCTCTCTGATTTTCTTTGGTAGAATAACACCATCACTTCGTATTCTCTGTTGCATTCTCTTAACTTCCTCACTCACTGTTCCATCAGCAGAAGAATCAAACTCATACTACATCCTTAGAAAATCATGTTATTATATGATGTGAGACCATTACGTGTCCATGATTCTGGTTAATCTCCACGTGACACGTAGACTCAAATTTATGAGAAAGAGTTAATAAAACTTGGTTACATATCACGTGAAAAATTGCTGAAATCATGGAGACGTGGTGGTCTGGACCATACAATAATTTCCCAACCATGTTGAACCTGGGTTGAAGAAAACTTACCATTTGGAGCTCTTCGTACAGGAATCTTCCTCACTAATTCATGACCACCTTCTATGAATCTCCGCCGCTTCCTTCTACAGTTAGTAAGAGCAATAAAGCAAATTAATAATTTTCTAAGGTAAAAAGAAAAAATTGAGGGTAATAAAATATTTAAGAATTTGAGTTCGTACCTCTGGGGTCCCATGTTGCATAAAGTGTGAGAATAAAACAAGTGCTGGTCTTTATGTGACAATATGGAGATTCCCTCTTCATCAATATCTTGGCATGAATTGAACATAGTAGAGAATCTATCTGATGAAAACTGAACAATATCATTGACCTGGCTAGGTTCAGGAACACCTTCTTCATGTTTGGTTCTTTGGTCATGAAACTTGGTTAGACTATTTTTGCTTTCATTGTGGAAACCAAGCTTGTTATATATAGCTTTTAGAACTTGGCAAAATGGGAGTACACCCTTTTTCCTTTTGTTTAAGCCAGATTTGGTTGATTTCTCTGAAGTGTTGCTTGAATCTCCATCCAAACTCCACCTTTTTGAATACTCACTTTCTGAAAGGTAAACCTCTAGGAGGAAAGGTTCTTGCTCCTCATTGAGAAATTCTGCTAGTCTTTTTTGTGGTTTGGGTGTTGCTGAAGCCATTTCAGGTGACTATGCTGAAGGGTATGAAATTGTTATGGATTCGTAAGTAAAGTAAGGAGTGTAGAAGATGTTGCAGTTAAAATGAGGATAAACAGTGCATATATTTTAGAGCAGCAATATGAGGAAGCTTTGGCAGCTTTTGAGCTCTGAGGCTCTGGTACCACACAGATAGATAGGATACAAATTCTACGAGTAACAAAACACACGCATACCTTGAATTAAAATATAGTCACCAAAGCTTCGAATAATAAATTAGTGCATGTGTAAAAAAAATTATGCAGTCAAATAATTAAAAATTATTATTTTTATAACTTTTAAGATAATTATTATAAAATTAAATAAATTTATCATTTTGTAATTCAACGACAGTATATAACTCTTCTTTTTATACCTAAGAGAGTTAGTTGCATAACATGAATTAAGTTTAGAGTTTAATTTCTATATAAAATTTATAAAATCCGTTGATTAGAGTCATGTTAACTATAATTTTAAAAGTAATTATTGTAAAATAAAAAATTTATGATATATGATTATTTGTGATTATCTTCTAATTGGATGATCATTTAAAAATCATTTATATATTGTCCGTATATAAATAATATATTCTTTACGAGTCTGATTATTGTTAATTATATTCATAAACTAAGTATTTAGCTCAAAAATCATTCTTAATGGTTTGGCTTGTGAATTTTTCTTTGTCCTTATTTTCCTCTAGCATAGGAGTATGATCTACCCTCTTGATTGAAACTTTTTAGAAAAATTTAGTTGAAACTTTTACCGGTCTTATCCACACCTAACCAATTCTTAAATTTAGGTTTTACCATTTTTCTATAACAAGTGCTTATCACAACTTTCTTATTTCTTCTTCTAATTCATTCATCCTTAATATTTTTTATCTAATATTTTAGTATTCTAATACAACATTCTTATTTCTATTACATTAAATTTACTATTTCATTGGTTATTTTTACTGTCCAACATTTTTTTTCGTACAACATCACAGATCTCATAATTGTGGGATTTTTTCTTCTTATGCTTAGACGGTGCCTTTTGTCATAGATAATTATTATAATCATAATTAATGTCTTTAATTAGTTTATAATTTGTGCTAATTTATCTATGTAGTTACACATATTTTATTATGAAAATAATAATAAAAAAAAAAAGTTATAGGATTCAGCATAAAAGTATCTAATATTGATGTGTCTGAAGCTATATAAGTATGGCAGTCATTTTGAAGTTACAATGGATATATGTATCGATCTCATATTTTAGTTTCTACAATTGAGATAAGGCCAATGCTATATAAGTTGTTTAGAATATTTACAATGAAAATGATTGTTGCACTATATTTTTAAGAAGAAATATAATAATTGATCATTAAACTATTAATAAAATAATGTGCTAATTAACCACAATTTACACATCATGGATCAGTGATGGGGTTCATTTTGATTCCTAACAAAGTTACAATTTTTGTTTGAAAATTTATATATCTATATCTACAACAAAAATTATAAACTTGCAAATGAAAATTATGATTTTTATAAAGTAATAATAATATTAGGGAGAGATTAAAGTTGTAACGCCCCAATTCACTAATCAAGGTCATTACCAAACATACACCACAATTAAACAGATAATCAATCAGAGTTTAAGCAGTTTGGAAGCATATACTAAAAGTGACATCATCAAATGTCATCTGTATAACACTGTACACTATAATATGGTGAATATACATACAAGCTTCTCTGTATAGTACAAAACTATACAATATCCCCTCAGGGTACAACAAAAATCCATAACTAAAGGCTAAATACAAAATATCTGAGCCACAAGCTCATGTTCTCTAGCCTAAGGTGTCCATCAGCAGCTAATCCTGCATAGGCTTCTTGCCTTGGGATCTCTCTGCTACTCTGGAAGAATCACCTGCAAAACATAGCCCCACACAAGGGGTGAGATATAAAATCTCAGTAAACTCAGGGCCCTTGAAGGTATTTCCTTCCCCTGGTTCACTGACAACACACA
>PYAF01006013.1:2452005-2467105 GCA_007407185.1 Glycine tomentella | reverse complement strand
CACACACACACACACATATATATATATATATATATATATCAACCACAATCACAATCATCATCAGTGAATCACTCAATCAATCATCATGCACGATACACCTGACCACAATCAGTTTATACACATCCATCAGCCAAATCCAAGGCACACTCATGGAATAAAGCCATGCATCACATCAATAATTGTCATGCAGAGGCTACATCTAAGTATATAGGAACATCTCCTCACAGGGAGGCTACCTCTATATACTCGGCACATCTCCTGCATGTATCCCTAGCGGAGGCTTCCTCTGAATATATAGGTACATCTGTATCTCGAGGCTTCGTCTATATATCAGGCACATCCCCTTTTGGTGAGGCTACCTCTGTATACATAGGAACATCTCTTATCACGAGGCTACCTCTATGTATCACAGGGCCATCTCATCCTCTAACACAATACAATTGCCTGGGGAGGCTACCTCTATGTATATGGGAACATCTCCACGTAGGAGGCTACCTCCATATCACAGGCTCATCTCTCACCAGGTCTTACTCAATCTCAAATCATCTATCCTACGACAATAAGATGCTATTCAAGCACATCATGCATAATCAGGTTTCACATTTAACCAGACATGCCACAATTCAATCAAATCATAGCCATGCATATCAATCTCCTATCACAGGGTTCAGTTCACATTTCAGGCATATCAGATCAATACATCTCAATCTCCCTCTCATAGGGATCAAAACATCAGTACACAGCATCTATATACATGCATACTCAAGTGTCATAATCAATAAGGCATGCTATCAATGAATCATAGCCATATACATTAATTTCCCTTTTTCAGGGATCAAATACACATCACTTCCCTTTCTCAGGGTCAATTACACATCAATTTCCTTTCATAGGGTTCAGACAACATCTACCATTCATTCACAGCATTATACACGTTCCTCTATTAGCCTAAACACATATCATAACCATAATCCCAGTGGATATATGGTGGAACGCAGCAGAGGATACACAAACAAGAACCAAGAGCTTACCTGCTCTAGACAGATCACCGGCTCTCCCGGCCTCGTGGTCAACACCACCAGAGCTTTCACGCTCGCGTCCTACACAAGAACAAGTATATAACATATCAGATACGGTTCTAGACCGTTCAAGCGAAAGGGAACTCTCATCCTTCCTATAAACATAAACTAATCACTGTACAAGTGATCATCTGATCCTCAACAGGATCCCTCTCAGCCTATATCAGGCTATAAAGTCTCCCTTAAGACTTTGATCAAGCTATAATCAAGCATATCTCTGCTTACAATAGCCTAAAACCAACTTTTCATTATCATCAGTTTCAACTCACAAATATCATCTATATAGTCTCATGAGCAACTTTGTCAACTGCTCTAAGGTCCAGACTAATCAAATAGTCAACCTTTTATCTCTGCTCATACTGACTCAGAGCCAAAATCAAACTTCATCAGTAATGATGATTCAAGGCTCTAAATTCATTAGAACAGTCCTCTGAGCATAAGACTCTACAGAGTCCGAGCCTAATAACGGCTCTAACACCTCCAAAAACACCCCTCAAGATAACCCCAAAACCCCGAAATCCAATACACAGAACCAACGGTTAGAGCTCGAGTTTCTTACCTCTGTGATGTTCAGAAACACTAGGGAATCGCTTTCCCAAGTTTAGATCGCTCAATCAAAGCTTCCTTTGCCTTTAAACTCCGAGCTCTCAAGGGTTTTCTCAGAGAAATCAAATCTCACTGTTTCTCAGCTATTCTCAGGGAATCAATCGGGGTTTTTCTCTCCTCTCGGGGCTCTGATCACTTTCTCAGTTGGGTCAGAGGTGTTTAGATGAAAGATGGAGAAGATACGAAGCTCTCAAACTCATCAATGGAGGTTTGGACGAAGGAGGAAGAAGAAAGGAGGAAAAATATCAAGATTTTCGAGCTTCTGGGCCTTTTATAGGCCTCTGCCGTGACTCCCACGCCCCAAGCGCGGACTGGCAGACAAAATGGCATTTTTGGGCTGCTTCCCACGCCCCAGGCGTGGCCTCCCACGCTCCAGGCGTGGCACTCCAGTGAAAATCAACTTTCTGGAGCACTTTCCACGCTCCAGGCGTGACCTCCCACGCTCTAGGCGTGACATGCAGAATTTGGCTATGTACCCCCGGTAGTACATACGCTTGTTGGCGCAGTACCTTCTGTTCTGCTTAATCCGGCTTAATCTAATCTTCTAAGTTTGATTATGATCTAATCTCAGGCTTAATCACATATTTAAACTCCCAGGCATTACAAAAGTTAACTCATTAATCAGTATGAAATAGTGTTAATAGTGCATAAGTTCTTGAATATGTTGCTTAAAGTTTTTCTTAATTGTGTGATTAAAATAAAGTTGTTAGAAGACATAGAGTAACTTCGATAATTTTACATGTCACAAAGTGTTTTCTGATCATTCATTGTCATACGAACGATGTCCAAGTTAGTTTAGCTGTTGGTCAATTTGTACAGTTAGGGTTGTTGAAATTTTATTTTCACTCTAACGTTCAACAATTAAGTAACATGGTCCACAGCAAATATGCACACCACTCTTTTCTGTTTTTGCAAAAGTGATTGGTTGGATTTAGCATCTTCCTTCTTAAATAAAAAACTAGCAGTTTGTTTACCAGTGTTTGAAAAAGTGAACTTGGAAAAAGACATTGTCATGTTTGGTAGAAGTTCTTTAACGAGTTAAAACGTTATTATCTTAGTGTTTTAAAGTTTTATACTAAATTATTTTAAAATGTCTAAAATATTACTATATCCATCCTCATAATGTAACCAAAAAAATTATTCATCCTTATAAAAGTTTAAAGTAGTGATTTGAAAAATATATTTAAAAGGCTAATTTAGTAATAATCTAAAAGACTTATATAGTCACATGTTAAAAATTTAAAAGATTATTTTGGTTATCAAAATTTTAGATAACTAATGTAATCAAGCATATATTTTTTTAGGATTAACTTGAGATTTTATTCTTAAAACTTCATTATGTTTGGCTTTTATTTTTCCTAACTTGGGACTATATGTATTCTCTACCAGTGAGGCTAATTCAGTAATTTTTTCAGTGGAAATTTTCGTATATAATACTTAAACGATAGAGTAAAATAACTTTTAAAGCATAAAATCAACTCTTATTAAGAGAACGTTTATTTTTTTAGTATTTTATTTACTGTATAATTTATTTAAATGAAAATAAAAATAAAAATCAATTCTATAGGAATTGATTAGTTTGGTCTCACCACCATGAATTTAGAAGGGAACCAACCAGGCTATTAATCATTTACTTTCACTCATATTTCCTTCTATAACATTCATTTTCACATTATTATAATTTTTTGTTTAAAAAAGCTAAATAAAATTTGATTACATTCATAAAAATACTAATCACTAATTAAATATATTTTTAAATTTACTCAAAATAACATTTACAGTCATAGTGTTTCTAAAAGAAATTATTTTGAAAATACGATTATATATTTTAGACACCTTCTAAGCACTACTCATGCTTAAACAAACAAGCATCACATATTACTTGTCATAGATAAACTATAAAGTATGTTTGATAAGTTAGTTTCGTCTAAAGTGTTTGACTAAAATGAATAAAAAAATTGATATATGAGTTTATATCATTATTTTTTAACATTTTTTCAAACGGAATTTAAAGTAGATCGACTTGAACTTATAGCTTATTATTATGGCCTGATTAATTGTTTCAAGTCATTATTTCTCAAATTTCATTTCATCATGGATTAAAAAAAAAAGTCATGGTCACCCAACTCCATGGCGTACACATAAAAAATATCCTCAACAAGATAAATACTCGTTTGGTGAAAATGAATTCAGAACAGAGCATAGAATTTACCCACAAAATTTAATTGAAATATGTACAAGTATGAATACTATAATATTCAATTCACCTCATATAAAAAAGGTATGAGACATCACCTATTTATATTCTACCAAATATATATGCCATTTCTTATTTTTCCTCTAATTCTTTTTTATCTCTTTTTTATTTTATCCCTACCGAACATTCCTTTCATATTTTCATCTCATTCCATTATTTTTCATCCCCTCTCTATTTCCAGTCAAACAAAGTTAGGTTGGTCCTGGAAGAGGAAGCGTATCATAGTGGAATATGAAAAATAGAAACAAGTACTCTCAAGTCTCAATAGCTTAACTGTTTGAGTATAGTTCTTGTTTAAGAAAAAAGTTGAAGAAGTACGAATGCATTTGGTTTATTTAGAAGTGGTACCTTGATTAAAAAGCAATGCAATAATTATTTTATTTTATTGAAGCAATGAAATAATAAATGATATCAAATTATCAACTGTTGTTGGTTTGGAATAAATGGTATCAACTTTGGAGATGGATGCAACCACTAATTTTGTACCATATATGATCCACTTGCAAATCCAAATCTAATCCAAAATCTTCTCCTTTTTACCATAATCTACCCCTTGTCTGTGACTTTGTGTCTTGGTCACGGGCATTTGACAATAAATATATATACATCAATAAGTGCAAGTGTATGTAATGAGAAGAAAGCTTACACATTTTGATGTGGGTTTTTCTGACTCAACTTTATTCGAAAACATATGGAAACATGATATTAATTTCTTTGCCTTCAGCTAAATCAACTCAGCAGCTTTGGACTCAATCGATGTAAACAACTATCAGTTTTCATATAAAGAGAAAGCATATCCACCCATGTCTACCTTGTCTAGTTAACGAATACAGTAATGAAAAATTAGACAATTTTCATCACATTTTTGCACAACCGTTTAATGTTATAGTTTAATTTCTATAGGTTGTAAAAAAACTTATACTGTGTCGATTAATAAAAAAAAAGTGGTATTGTTTAATTTTTTTAAAATTTATTTTAGTTTTGAAGGTATTGCTTTCAAATTGGTTAGATTTTGATTTCTCTAAGGCTCGATGTTAACAAATTGAATTGTAAATCTTATTTACTAATTATAATCTTAGTCAAAGATATTGAATTGAAAATTTAACTTTTAACTTATGTCTTCAATTTGAAAATTAAACAATATTATTGATTTGACTAAAAAGAATCCACATCTAGTTCTCTGATTTTAAATATATTTGTTAGAATCAGAAAATGAAAATCATCGCTTCAACCTTGAACTTAAAAGTCAAAACCTTAAAAATTCACTTTCAACCATGCACAACTTGGAATTACAAGGTTAACTGTGTGATTAAAAGGAGAAAGAGAAGAGGAAAAGACCATGGTTTTGAATCACTCCCACTAACATTCTAACATAAAAACTAACAACTAACATTAAAAAAAAGCATGTGTAACTTTTATTAAGTTATTGTAAATGTCAAATATTTACTCTTCATCTTATCCGTAAGTTATGGTACTATTCAGCATTCATATTTTTAAGATTTATTTTTCAAAGGAAAAATAGGTATTAGGGTGTGCGCACAACTAGACACAAAGTCTGCCATCGACATCACTTGCAGTTGCAGAAGAGAAATGAAAATCTTTTTTGAAGGTGTGCTATGATCAGTCCTTGCTAAATAGTGAAATAAGTACAAACTTGTATCCTGAGCAATTGAGTTTTGCCTAGAATAAAATAATTGTATAATAAATTTAATTTAATACATGATCTACTGAAGATTCAAACATTCAAGGTATACAACATATCTAGTCCTGAAATCCAAAAGATTTGGGCACCAAGATTGGAGTCTGGGCTCTCCAATTCTCAATTTTGGTCTTAAGATCACTATGAAAAGAAATGAGTGATTTCTGACGATTAGCAAAAGTTGCAGCAATCTGCTTAACTTCCCCTTCTAGATTTTTCCTTCTCTTCACTTCAGTATTTAAATCTTTCAAAGCATTTTCCTTTTGGCTGGAAACCATTGATAGTTTCTCTGATGATTCAGAGAACTTCTGCAGCAAAGAGTCTCTTTCGACCTTCAACAGTAATAACTCCCTTTCTAGGTTTTCATATCTTTCATTTAAATCCTCCTTTGCAGTTTCACCTCCCAAATCAGAGCCCTTTGTCAAAAAAATTTAGTTTAGGATAATCAATAACAGCCTACTATGCTTTGTCTCAAACTTTATGCTATAATGCAGTTCTATATTTTCACCTATGATGCCTTTTAGAAAACTGAATGCACAGATCTTGGCATAAACTAGTGCAAAACATCTTATAGACTTTCAATCTACAAGCGCTTCCTTCAGCCTGAGTTTTAATCTCAACTATTCAGCCTTTTATTCTATTCAATGGCATCTGATTCTATAAAAAGCTAAAGAGAAATCAAAACAAATCTGTAACTCTACAAAGTGATTTTCCTGACTGTTTATTCCGACCCAATAGAAATTCCTCAGCTTTACCCACATTCAGTAAGTTCACTTTGGAGGTACCGACAATTCATATGAATAGAACAAGCATGAAGCAGGTCGACTCTTATAGAGACCTACATGTAACATACAGGAATGAACTCTTGAATCTTTCTAATTTTTTCAGATTAGCTTTTAATCTCTAATAAAAAATTTTAAAAGGAAACCAGACACCATTGCCATAATTTTAAGGTTATTATAAGGAAAATAATATACAATTATAAATTTGAAGGGTGTGTATATGTACTATTTGCAACAAGGAAACCATGAGAAGAATCTTCATAAATAACATTTTATTTCTTACAATTCTTATGTTACACGCATATTCCTTGAGGAAGAAATGAGTCATCAAGAATTTCTATCTTTTTATAAAGAGGACAATCACGTGTAAAGCTACTATATCTATAATTTCTTAATCATTTCTATCTTACAAGTGCAGTTAAGGCTTCAGTTACTCTTGTACTAAGGCAATGGAGTTCTGACAAAAGACATAAGCCCTAAAAATAAGACAAAGAATAAAACTATGATTGATGATTTATATCTTGATATTTGTGAGCAGACAACTACCTTGTGTTCACAGCTGCACTTATGTTTCCACTCCTGTCCTTCTGTTATTGAGCTTTCAGATAACTCCAGTGATGTAATTATGTTATCAATCCTCTCACAAAACACTTTTTGTTGTTCATTGATTAGAGTACCGTTCCCAATGGAAGACCTTTCACCACCCGTATTCACTGCAAAATGACCTTCCAAAGTTGCAAATAGATGATCTCCAATTTCACTCATGGTTGAAAGTATCTTCGCAGATGATAATGTACCACCCGATGCAAATCTCTGTTTAGAACGCATGAGAAAAATATTTTAGATTCTTGAAATGATCAAGGCAAATAAAGTTTGAAAGAAACTAATACGGTGCACTCATTCAACCTGCATTACTGACAAAGCCTCCTCAAAGCTATCTTTGAAGTTTCCCACAGATTCAGCTAACCTCAGAGGTAATTCATGAGTTAGTCGTGTTTCTTCTTGATGTTTAGGTGTCTCAACTATTAATTGCTTGCTTGATGGCACTTCTTCTGAATGCTTTTGCTGGATTCACATACAGAAACAGGTTAGAAAAAGAGGTCAAACAGAAAATGCTAGTAATACATAACATCATTTCAGTTTCACAAATGTGATTGAGATAGGATATCTACCAGACACTGACCTCGAGTTCATTTATTCTTTCTTTAGCTAGTTCCAGTTGTTTCCTCAGATCTTGAGCCTCTCGTTCATACTTCTCAATTTCACTTGTACAACCCTGACAAACATAAGCCAAATGAAAATAAGTAACAACAAAAAACGCAGCATATACTTCTTAATTAGAAAAATAAGGATATTAATATGAATTATTTAAAAGCCACGCATAAGCCACAGGGGCATAAACTGTTATTAAAATTAGTGAACACTTGAACTACGAAAAAGGTTTACACAAATTCCAGTTTTCATTTAAAACCTTTAATACATGATCATGATAAGGTGAGTCTATAATGGTTGGATACCATTTCGCAATAACAGTGAAATTAACAAGAATAGTTCAACAACAGAGGAAATGTTGCGAAATCCATAAACCAAACGAGGAAAAATAATCTCCGCCAAGTATGTCTAGACAATGATCTCTCTCCTGTTTGTATCTTCATTTGTGGGGGACAACCTATGCGTAGCACTACTCTTCCTTTAATCTTAACTTTGTCCCTTTGGGGGGAGATGTGGATGGATGCAAAAAAAAAAAAAAAAAACCGCAAGAGCAAGACATGAAAGAAAGTTCCTTTGGTAAAAAGATTAATAAATATGAACTCACAGCAGTTGCATCACTTGTCGGGAATGGCTGAACTTTTCGGTTGGTGGGAGGAGTAGTTTGAAGGGAATCAAGGTCTGCAACATAACCGTTGTTCATTTTCACCCACATATCTTCATCAGCCACATTACCGAAAGCATCTGGAAGGGGGCTGTGATCTGGCAATGTTGAATACTTTGATCGCCTGGCTACAAAAGCACTGGGATCTACCTTAGGAGATTTGAAAATATCTCCTTGAGATATACTACTACTAATGTCACTGTACTCTTCCATAAATCCGCGTCTAAAAAATCCTGGTCCCTAATGGAGAAAATGGTCAAAAAATATCCCAAAGAATGGGAAAAGTAAATCAAGTTGATCAGCATAAAAAGGAAAACTGTGAATTGTTCGGTGGAACATAAAATTTCATGCAAATTCATATTAACATAAGGATGTAACGATAATTTCAGATAAATGAGGTGTACCTGACTGTCGTTCGTCCCACAATCTGAGAAAGATTTAGTAGTGCAAGAATTTTCAATTTTCATCCGTTGCTCCCTAATCCATTGATCACGTGATTTCCTCTCCTCTTGCAGTTCCATTTCAAGCTTCCCACGCTCCATTTCATACTGTACAGTGGAATATGAACATTGAACAGATAATTAATTAACACAAAAAAATAAGAGTTAATTTGAATGCTTTAAAATGAATTTTAATGGCTCTAACTCTGATAGTGCAAAGAAACTTGAAAGGTAAGACCTACCTTGAGCAAATCATTCCTGAGTTTAAGAATCTCTTGCTCGAGCACCTCAGCATGGGATCCCTAAATAGAAATTTTTATTATGTAAGATTTTCTTTTTTGAATGTACAAATTATCATCAGGAGATGATTACCTGAAGCTTCTTACGTAGCTCCTCTATCTCTAATTGTTGCCGTTTTAACAAGGCTGCTTCCGTCAATATCTATAAAATTCCAACTGTCAACACACGGGCTTTGCCAAATATGGACTAGAAACAAGTACCAGCATGCAAATGGAAGCAAACCATAGACGCATATAGCTAGGTTGGAAGGAAATGAAGGTTTTTTATTGTGAAAAACCTATGTTAACTATTCCCTGAGAAAAACAAGAAAAATGTTGAGAGAAGTTCAGGCTTCACCCAATTTCTTGTTCCTTCATTAAATTTAAATTCCTTTTGGCCTGTGTAAGCTTCGTAATATGATTCTCATTTTAAACATTCAAAGTCCAATATTTTTAACTCCGATGGTTAGTTACATAGAATATTCACTCAAGTGAATCATCTGGCGCTAGGGAACAGAACACTTTAGTCTGCTGATATCCTGATGGGCAAGTCTTACAAGTACGTATAAATTGTTTTAAAATTTCTTCAAACTAATTTTTTTATCTTAAAGGCTAATTTTGCATGCTCTGTAAGATCTGCATGGTGGAAACTGATCATTGTGAAGTGTAAACATTTTGCAATTAATGGAACCTAAGCGGGACTACACATGCATCTACAAAACCTACACTAAGTTCATATTTTCCAAGCAATATGAAACATTTAGGGCGAGAAGATAAAATTAAATAGGGTAACAACATAGTAAACTTGAAGTTCACAAAAAATAAAAAATACACGGACCTCATTCACTTGAACGCAATTTGTGATGCGCTTGGCTCTACTAGCAAACTGAAGAGTTCCCCTTGTTTCTTCAATGTGAATCTGAATGGATTGACGAATATTGTTATCAAAATATTAGCAATCTCCAAAGATGAAAAGAGCAACACAACCGAAATCACAGCCTCTACCTCTTCTGGTGCTATGGTGCAAATAATGGACGTTTTGGCATTACCACCAAGAGCAGGTTGGAGTATACGAGTTAATTTACTATCACGATACGGGATATGCCCCCTGTCATAAAAATTAAAACAAAAAGGGTGGAACATTACCTTCTAAGTTCTACAGCCATGAAACTGAAAATATTGAACAGAATGCAGGGAGGAAAATATACCTTTGCTTTGAGCCATCACTTAGTTTGTTAATAACGTTTCCCAAAACCATCAAGCTCTTGTTAATATATTTTCCTTCTTTTAAACGTACTCCATCAGCTCCAGTCTTAGCAATCCTTTCGGAACCAGCTAGATCTACTAAATTCTAATTCCACAAACTCAACAATAAGCATGCAAGTTACTTCTAAAAATTTCTTATACTTAATGAAGGTGTAAGAAAAGTATACATACCAATACTGAAACTCGAACAACATCGTTAATTGAACAATCATTGGAATCCTTTCCTTTGCTTTCAATCACCTGCATGTGATAATAGCATATGATTAAGGAGTAATTTTATGAGTGAAGGTATTCTGAGAAACATATATATAGCAAATTAAAAAGTTTAGGGGATACCATTCTAAATATTGTGTGCGATCTGCTACTCCTTGCATTCATATTTGTCTCACCAAAGTGTCTGTTAACTGTAAATTGATCAAAGAACAATTTTCAACTTAAATATAGCATGCATGTACCTTCAAACTTCAGAGAAAATTTAAAGAATGTATCAGTAAAAACACAAACCTTCCCCCGCTTTAATGAGATTCAGCACTTGTTCAGCATTATTTACTATTTCCTCTTTCAGCCCTGCAACAAATACCCCACGCTGGCAAAAATAAAAAATAAAAAATAGCCCATTAATACTTTACATGTATTGTATACAGTATACAAGTAAATCAAATATAAAAAAAGGAATCCATATAGCAGCTAGGCAACCTCCAAACTCTCATGAATTTGCAATTTCTGGTTTTCAACAACAAGAAGGTCATTAATTTCTTCGTTGTAGATCTCCATGTATGAAACTCGTATGAGAAACTCCCGATCAGACATCTGAGGCACCAAAACCAAACATCAACATTACATGAATAACCACCTATGAAGCACAGACACCTCTTTTGTTCAAAGTGTCGACCTGTCGGACACGTTTCCGACCTCAACAGGCCAACACCCCCGAAACTTGCTGGACACTTCTTATTAGATATCTGATTTAAAAATTACTTGTTTGACACTTGTTTGTATGTGTATGTAATACCCCCATGTCCTATATTTTGGACACTAGCCATGTCAAAGTGTCCGTGTCAAAGTCTACGCTGCATGATAACCACAAACTCATAAAATAAAACAACCTCGTACCACAGCAATACACCTACCATCTCAATTGTTGCAAATATGTCTCTAACTGCGCGAGGAATCACTCCTGCGTCAGTTTCAGAGCCATTCATGGTGAAAGTCTTGCCACTACTGGTCTGCCCATACGCAAATGCAGTTCCTAAGCATAGCATATGACATAATCACAACAAATCAGCATTTATATTGAGAAATTACAAATAATAAATTCCAACACTAAGTGCAAGTTTGGATTCACATAAGATCATCCAAAATCACGTTTAAATACCAGTAATTTAAATAAATATTCTCACATTTAATCCGTTGGGAAATTGATTTTTGAGCTGAAACAATTGAATAGAAAACTTGGAAATGAGTTTTTACTTTTAGAATAAAAATATGTAAACATAAATCAATTCACATCAAAATTAATTTTTGGTTAAACTATTCACTTGATCCCTATAATTGTCCTTATTTTAAGTTTTAGTCCTTGTACAAGAAAACAATAAGATTTAGTCCCTACACAGTTTTTTGTAACAGTTTATTAGCACACTTTTATAGTGGTTTTACAACGTAGAACAAAATTTCAGTGAACACAGACTAAAACTTAAACTTTTAGGCATGTGTAGAAACTAAAACATCATTATCTAGTTTTAATAACTCCGTGGTGAGTTTTGTCAAGAGGTCAGCTAATCATGTGTAGAAACTTATATGTTTGCTCTCATGTCTTTACATCGTATTCCATCTTGTATTTCTGATCTTATAATGAATGAAATGATCTAAGTATCCTTCTATAAAATAAAAAAATAAAAAACTAAAAAGTGATCATTTTCTCCTATAAAGACAAAAACTTGAAATAAAGAAGGACCAAATTAACAGTTTAACCTTAATTTTATGACACTCAAAACATACGCCGCAAAAGCATACCATAAAATCTGAATATTCAGCATTGTTTAGTTAGTTGCCACTTGAGCTAAGCTACGACAGAGTGTTTAATTGATTATTAAAACAAAAAAATAAAAATAACAAAAATTCATAGATGCGAGAAAACGAATGAGAATTGAAATCGGATACCGTTGAAGCCGTCGAGCGCGGCGTGAATGATATCCTTGGCGAGGAGCTCGTAGACACAACCATTGTTGCTTCTTTCATCGAATATGTGATCTGAAAGAGAGAGAAATCAATTAACGATGGAAAATAGAAGACTAATTTTTAAAAAGAAAGAGGCTAGAGAAATTGATGATGCACCGAAAGCGTAAGAAGAAGCGGAGAGTGGAGTGCCATGGATCTTGTGAAGAGAGATGCGGTTATCTTCGACCTTCCAGAAGGTTCCGACGGAGGAAGAGGAAGTGTCTTGGGAAACCGGAGGGCGAAGACGAACGGCGACGCAGATCTTCTCCATTTTTGCTTTTCTGATGGATAGAGCGGGCTCTGCTACGACCCTTTTCTATTTTACTACATTTGAATTTTTATTAAATTGACGGAAATGCCCTTGCGGATCGCGGCCCAACCGCTGAATTTGAATTCTGGGCCTTCACAGTACACACCCGTGGGCCAACAAGGAGCGGGGTAGTTGTATGTCTCGCTTCTTTTTTTAATCCTTCATAATCTATAATTTATAATCTATAATTATTATAAAAGAAATAATTTCATTTGGTCATCTAGTCATTTTTATCTTATTATAAAATAAATAATATTATTTGGTGTCATCTTTTTTCTAATCACTTTTACCCTCAACTATTATATACTACTACAATATTTATTTTAACTTTCAAGAAGAGTTACAACTTTAAAAAAAAAAAAAAAAAGTTACACCAAACTAGGTAACTTCCAAGTTTAGACATTAAGTGTTTTTTTTTTCACTAGTTGATGAGGAGAAAGTTTTTGCATCTATTATAAAAAAAAGTTTTTGCAGATATGATGAGGAGAAAGTTAATAAATGTTCTAAATGAATTTAGTGATAAAATAGTTGTGTTGAAATTTGAATTTTGTTTGTTATGATCAGTTGTTTGTTGTGATTAGATAAGGATGTTTATCCCTCGGTAGCTAGTATTGTTGGAATATTGTTTGCTACTCAATTATATATATTCGAGCCTTCTTCTGTACAATGCAATATGAGAAACACCAATTCCATATAATTTAACACATACGAACTTGTACATTTTTTTGAAAGGATAATTACATTTTTATTAAGTTGAAATCTGTTGCTTAGACCATAAGGTGTACATAGAATCATATAATAACAAAACAAAATATCAGGAGAAAAACTTGCATACCAGATCTCAAGATAATTGCAAGATATAAAAATATCAATTTAAAACAAAAGTCCCTCCTATATCCTCTTGATCCCAACTAATTATCATTTAATGTAAGAAGAGATTGAACTAATTGTGTTCTACGCACATCTAAATTCATATTTATGTTTGGTTGCTTTTTAATGTTATATTTAAGTAATTTAAGAGTAATTTTTTTTATTTGTAGTGATTTTTTAATTAATATTTTTATTGATTTATTGACTTTATATATAAGTAAAGTGTCTTTATCAAAAAATTATATAAGTAAAATACTAGTAACGGGCATGGATATGGATATATAAATACCTAACTGATATAGGGATGGACATTTATCACTGTGTATTGAAGGGTGAATATGAGTATTTTTTTTAAAATGTGGGTATAAGAACAATTACTTTAATAACATATTCAAACCCTACTTATTGTCATTCTTACATGGATCCTATTCAATCAATCGAATTAGATTGTTTAGCAATGTTTCAGAAGTAATATCATCAATTATCCATTATCACTCCTAATTTTGTTTTTCAATTTTGCTTTTTCTTTCTTTTTCTTTTTGTACCTTTAAAAAATTTTCTTGTTAAAATCAACTATTTTACTTCTCAAAATCAATGATGTTAACAAGAAGGATTATCTTAATAGCTGAGAGTTTGAATAATATGAATGAAGTTATAGAATATAACCTTTAATTTAATTTTCCTACTCATATAAATACTAATTTAGTCCCAAAATTAATAGATAATGGTTATCTTATTTCCTAATATATTAAATAATCATGATTATTATTTTAGTTCGTAAAATCATAAATATAAAGACTAAATGACATGTTATTATTAACGAAGGTTAGATCTAGTAGCAGAAATTGGTCTCTCTTTACAGGTTAAACTAAGTTTGAACTCCATAAAAAAATGTTTAAATATATTTTTTGTTCTTGTAAAATATTCAAAGTTCATTTGTAGTCCTTGTAAAAATATTGTCATCGACGTCCAAACTTAACTCAGTTCAAAAAATCACACAATACAATTTTATGAGAATAAAAAATATATTTTAACAAAAAAATATTCATATTTAATGTTCAATCATGTCTTAAAATGAATTGTCTATGAAGAATAATACTTTTAGAGAGAAAATAATAGTTATGTTAATTTATTACTTAATAGCTATATTAAATTTTTCTTTCAAAAAAACTATATTAATTTTCATTTCTAAAGGACCCCAATTGTCTTTGGGTCATTTCTATCTTAATATTTTTCTTTTTTTTATATACATTACTCACTTTTATTTTTGTAATTTAATTAACTCTTTTTTCAAACTCAATAATATAATCAGTGAGTGCATGAATTAATTTACGTAAAGTTATTTCAACTTAACCAATTATCTTAAATTTGAGTTTTAGATATGTAATTGCTACTTAAAGGATTAATTTTGTCTTTTATAACG
>PYAF01006013.1:2429763-2443508 GCA_007407185.1 Glycine tomentella | reverse complement strand
TGCTTCTCGTCACTCAAAACAACTTCAAAAATCTCTGAAAAAACCAAAAAATACCAGAATGGTTGGCAGTTTAGCAGAGACAGAGAACACCGGAAGCCAAGATATGAAGAAACTGCGGAGCGGGGGGGCCTTATTTACCAAATTGGGGCAGCTGTAACATGCCTGAATTAGGCATGTTACAACACGCCTAGATTTGGGCATGTTGT
The DNA here is from genome assembly GCA_007407185.1 of Glycine tomentella. NCBI lineage: Eukaryota > Viridiplantae > Streptophyta > Magnoliopsida > Fabales > Fabaceae > Glycine > Glycine tomentella. The sequence goes on along the minus strand of PYAF01006013.1, from coordinate 2,443,302 downwards.
AACATGCCTAATTCAGGCATGTTACACAGCCCCATTTTGATAAATAATTTATGTCACACAGCCCCAGTTTTATAAATAGTTTTGAAACAGCCCCTTATTGGTAAATATTTTGTAAAAAAAACACCATTTAGATTCTTTTGCCTAGCCCTAGTACATCAAAACTAATTGTCCAAGGAAAAAGACAAATCATTTCAACATAAAAAACTACCAAAATGAGATCAAATATATAATAACAGATTCAAAATTCTAATCAAGCATCACCTATTGGTTCTATTCCTGATTCATAATTAGTCTGACTTTTTGTATTCTCCTTCTTCTTTTGAAGAAGTGGGTGTCAACCTAGATATAATTCATGTTTCTTTCTTGCAACTACAACTTGCAATTTAAATTAAAAAAAAAAAGAAATAGAAGAAGATAAAAACAAATGAAAAGGAAAAAGATACAAAAGAGAAAAAGTTTAAGAGAAATTCAAAAATTAAAAATCAGAGCAATAAAAAATATGCATACTCCAAATTAATCCCTTATTATCAAGTGCGAGCATAAACTAATCAAGTTAAGCACTGCAAATTGTTTGTCTTGTCATAGAATGAATTACTTAGGTTTAACTCACTTATTTAAATTAGTATAATTGAATGTTTAAATTTGACTTATTTAAAAATTAAATAAAGCATTATCTTGGTTTGTTTAATTTATTTATAGTTTAAATATTTTTTCTTTTGTAAAAAAAAATCGATCTTTAAATTACTTTTTATCTTTACCAATTTAGCATTTAATAAATATTTTAATATTAGATAATAATCTATAAATAAAAATATATACCAAACATGTGATATGATGTTAATGAGGCGCACATATAAACAAGCTATTCAAGAACAATTAATGTTGAATTTTTAATTTATTTATAGGAATGGAAGACAGATATCATGAGTTTGTAATAACAACATACTTAGACTTTGTTGAACCAACTTACCTACACCCCTTGGTGATTAATGTTGAGTTTGTAAAACTGAAATTTGTCTCATTTAAATAATCAAATATAACCTTAAACTTAAGTTTCTCATTTAATTAAATAAACTTGAGTTTCTAAAACTGAAATTTGTCTCATTTTTTTTTTGGAAACTAAGTGATTAGGCACTAGTGATTTATGTATTGAAATATTAAGGTTGAATCGTTCGGGTACTATCCAAGTTGGATCCCTAGCAAAAATAATTCTTGAATAGATTTTACTTACCTCCCGATCAAACTCTAAATTAGTCAAGATCACTTTCTCCCGATGAACCGAAGGGTTAAAATAAAAACAAAACTAATTTTTTTGGTACAATATTAGATTTTTTGGTACTGTACAAATATTTAACAAATCAAACTCCAATAATTGGTTAAAAAAATTAAATCAATAATTTAAAACCTTGTTAAGTTCAATCTCAAATTTCTATATACCTTAATTAAATGTGAACATATCAAGTTTTCTCTTATATGAAGATGATCTCTATATATGACAAACATTTTCAATTATGGATGAAAAAGTGAATCCAAACCCTATGGGTACCCATAAATATCCACAAGTCTGACAAATAATTATCTGTAATATTGAAGCTGGATACAAGATGGATATATATTTACAAATTTATGCAGGTATAGGTGCAGGTACGGATATTATAGTATCGAACATGTCCTCTGTCCTGCACATATCATATATATATATATATATATATATATATATATATAATTTTTTATGAAAAATAATTAATTATATTTTTTTATGATTAATACTCTAAGTCTCTATTATCTATTTGTAACACTGATAGAGTGGAAAACACTAAACCTGTTATTGGAGTTTTTATTAAACTATTAGAATATTAACTTTAACAATCTCTATGTTAGTTAATTATCTTTATAATTTTATTTATTTATGATTTAAGTTTAGACGAATCAATGTTATGTTTTCTTGCTTTTAATATTATGTTTGAATTATTTAAGAATGAACTTTACTATATAATTGTAGTAATTGTTTTAGTTAATTTTTTATTGATTTATTATTATTAACCTTATACACTAGTATAAAATGTGTGAGTCATAAGGGATGATATTTGTATATAGGTATCTAACAGATTTGAAAATGAGAATTAAAATTGTTACCTACTTGGATATGAAATCGGGTTAAGTGTATTAAAATTATTATAGTATATATATGTGTGCGTGCATGTGAATGAGAGGAGAGATAAAATTATATTAGTGTAATTTTATCAAATATTATACTATTGATATTGATATAAAATGTAATCTTTATTAATTCTAAAACTATTGAAATATATTTACGTATGAGAGCTGCCTACCCGAGGTTACATAAAGCCTCCTAGCAATCAAGTTAACTAATATTAATATCAAAAGAGATATAAATATAAGTTAACCCCTTAAGCTCAAGCAAGATGGCAATATGAACCACAAAAGATGACTATGTATTGCCTTCCCCTACAACAAAAAAACTTATGCAGCATTAGCTTACACATAACACAAGACAAGGCCCACCGAAAATTCCCACCTACCCGCCGTCCCTTCCATATGACGAGACCAAGCAGGCTGGAGTGTTGCTACACCACTGCACGTAGGAGACACCAAAGCTCGAGGACAATGCACTAAGCCAAGACCAAACCAAAAAGTTAATGTCCTGCACCATAGACTTCGGATCAGCTGAATGTTCAGGAAGATACACTTATTTCTTTGAAAAATGTTTGATTTACACTCATGATATTATCTTATACTTTTACTTAGAGAAGTGAAAAAGAAAAAATAATAATAAATATTATAAAATTTATGATGTTATAAAAAAAATGTTAATTGAATATTTAAAATATATAAATGAATATATATATATATAATTTTTTTTAACTCCAAATCCTAAAGATAACAGCGCACCAAATGATTTGCCAAATTTGGCTCTCTGCATATGATCTGCCTAGATCCGAGTGAAGCCAGAAGTGACCCACAATCGAATCTGGGACAACCAAGGCAAAATCAAGATTCAGTCCAAACTGAAGAAGCAATCTTACAGTGAAGGAAGACATGAGTTAGATTGATAAGTGGTTAATATGATTTTTTATATATATTATATAACTTATATTGATAAGTGGTTAAATGAATTTTTAATACTATTATTCATATACTCTAACAAAAAATCGTTCTTCTCATTATAGATATGTCACGCATTTAGAATTATAGAGTATAACCAAAAAATACTTGGAACTTCTATATTGTGTAGTAATCTCCACATTTAATCACATGTATTGAATAGTCTGAATGATTTTTCTTTTTAATGGATGAATAGTCTGAATGTTTTTTCTTTTTAGTGGATGAATAGTCTGAATGCAGCAAAGACCTTATATGCGTAACATTAATTTGAAAGTGTTTTTTTCTTACATTATCTCTTTTTTTTTTTATAAAAAAAATGAAGGTAAAGTGGTAATTCCATTACTTATGATTAAACAGAGTTGTTCACATGTGTGGGGGTCCTCTATGACCTCATTACCCAAATTTGGGCCACACGTCTCTTTTCCTTCTTTAATCACTTTTTTGGGGGTTGTTAGGGCAGCTTTGTTTATTTTAGTATTTTATTTTCTTTAAAGAGAGGGGCAGGGCAGAAGGCATGATCAACCAAATATCTTTGTCCACATCAAGTCATAGTCTAATCAACAATTTCAATATAGTTGACGATTATCCAAATCTAAAAGACACAAAAAGAAGAAACAATAACATTATATAGCATTAATTCCTTCCTTGGCCCATAACTAGCGTATTTACATGAAATTCTGATTGGCACAAAAAACATATTCCATGAAGATTCCGATAATGGATACTCAAACAATTGTCACTACAAAATGCTCGCCAGCTCTTATTAATTTATAGCTCCATCACTCACTAGTAATCTCTTATAATTTAATTACAAAAGCTAGCATAAGACAAATTAAAGTAGCAACACCACCAAAAAGTAGACACCCCCTAAATCTCTCTAACGTTCTCCTTCCAACAACGTGGGGTTTCACGAAAACACCCCATGCACATTTCCTCTTCTCATAATAAAAGAGAATAAACTTAGAAAAAAAAATAATAAAAAGCTAGAAATCAATTAGAACTAGCTTCTAACTAGCTTGTAGCTACTTCTAACTTTAACACATGTAACCATATCCAAATTTTAATGGTTCTAGTGGGTGGGGGGAAACATTTACATAATCACGAGCTTAATTTATTATATAGTAAGCAAATTTCTTATACAGTAAGCTAAACGACGTGGTACGTACTCAATTCATATACACAGTCTCTTTTTGTTGTTGTTACTTTTAGTTAAAATTTGACACTACTACTGTGAAATCATGGTGCCTAAAATTTGATAAAGATCCGAGAGTCTAGCCATAAGGGTCATGGATTCGGATCTAAGACCTTCATTCTCCACGGAGAGTAGAAGATTCTGGTGCATGGTTAAGAATAACCGGTTTTTATATTCTTGGTTTTCCATTCTCAACCGGTTCAGCTGGTTCATGAGGTTCTCCAAATGCCGCTTCTTTCTCCAGCGGGATCGCCTGGCCGACTCCCGGTTTGACTGCATTCGCCTAAGCTTTCTCTCTTGCGAGGACCGGACCGCCCGGTTCGAACCCTTGGAACCGGATCCAGACCCCGACCCCGGGCTGGCCGGTTCGTTAACGAGGGAAAACAGCTCCTCTATTTCGCTTGGAGTGAACATGGTTTCGAGAACCGGAAAGTATGAGGACTGAACCGCTTCGGCTTCTTCGTGGAAGAACATTGTTGTTGTTGCAACAAGAAAAATAAGGAGGAAATTGAACCGGGTGTGTTCCAAAAAATGAACCGGAGGGAGGAAAGGAGGGGAAAAGGGAAGAACGTAAGTGTAGGGGACGGGTATTTAAGGTGTGAAAAAAGTTGCAAAACACAACATGTGGGGCCTACCATAGCAAAAGAAATTGGAAAGCTATGCGCGCATTTGTCCAAAGAAAAAAAAAAAGTAGGGTAACATATGTTTTAACTTTTAGCTATTTGAATTTTTACACTTTAAAAATGACTATTATTTTTTTTTTGAAATATTATAGTAAGAGAAGGTACTCTCTCTTATAAGGTCAGAGAAAATCATTAAGCTCAGTAAAAATTTATAGAGAAATTTATATATCGCCTAATAACAAAAAATTGATAAAACTGGACCTAATACGTCAACTTCACTTAAAAAATTATTATTTATATTTTAAAAATAAGTGAAATTTGTCCCCTGTTATAATTTTGTTAGTCTTATTAATTTGTTTACATGCCTAATGACAAGTCAGTTGACAACATGCATGATGCAATAATTATATAGTATTTAGAAACTAATTCCGATCCACTGTATTAATATTTTAGATAAATGAAAACTAAAATAACTATTTTTAAAATATAAGAATTAAAACTAATTGTATGCCAAATTTTAAGAGATTCAAAACACATTTGTTTGAGAGAGAAAAAGTGGGTTTTCAGACTTTCAGATGTACGTATGGATGGGTGTCTTTCTTTTAGTAAAATCATCAACTGTTCAATTCCATGCAAACTTTAGTGGTGGGGATTCATTGGAGGATGTAAGAGCTCTTTTTTATATATATTTTATATATTTGGTTATGGTAAAATAATGAGGTCCTCATGAAGATTGGCTTTAGCTTAATGACGAAGGATCAACCAAAAACGCATATGCAACAAATTGGATTAGAAAGTTACCGATCACCACCGCCACTACTGCGCCGAAGTCATTTTGGACACGCACATGCATGAAGGTGAAAAAGGTTGTTCCTCCATGAATATTGTAGAAAAGAAAAGAAAAGACAAAAATTTAATTAGTGTCGTCAAGGTGGACTAATTAGTGTTTAGTACGTGGTAAATCATGGCCACATAAGCCCACGTAACTCTTATGGTTGTGGCTATAAATTTGTTCTTTTTCACTCCCACTCTAATGCACCCACGTTGTTAATCAAAGACTACAAATCTCTTTGAACGTAGACACTTAACAGAATTAAAAATCCAGAAGTCTCATCGTTGTCGCATTTCACAATGAATTTGTCATAATTTAAAAAAAAAGGTTTGTGAGTTATAGATTAGCTTCCATAGATAGGACTTATCCAAACCCTTCATGAACATAACTAAAGGGAAATTGTATATAGATAAATACAAAGAAAGTTACTAGCTAGGTTATTTGTTGAATCGAGTGCTTATTACTACTATGATCAAAGTTAACTTTACATGTATCTTTTGAACTAATATCACTTGCAAATATATATAACAATCTCTCTAGCTATAATTAGCATGCAATTTAAATTTATTTATCTATAAAATTTCAGCCCAATTAGTTTTATCAAAATAAAATACTGTACGTCATGCGACCATAGTAATGGTCAAATTGCATATTGGGAGATGGAAAATAGAAAAGACAACGAAATTTCGTGTTATAACAAGCAACCAAAACTGATTGATTGCTTTTTTTTTTTTTATCTCTTATTCTTTTTGTTGATTTTACTTATAGATACCAAGTATTTATGACATTCTTGAAGAATATGATTACTTTTTTGTACTATTTCACTATACCTAGCATGATGTGATCTAGTGTAAAGATATATATTGCCAAGATTGATGTCAATATATCACTATATAGTGTACACTCATCTTCAATAGTTTTTTACGTAAAGACATCAGAAAGAATGAGAATCCAAATAATTATTATTACACATTTGATCTTTATCAACATTTTAATGACGTAAACTATATATAATATTTAATAAAATATCATGAAAATATATTAATTAATAACATTTATTTATATTTGATGACATTTTTAAAATGTTATCGAAAATTCTTAACAATATTTTTACTAAGTATTAGATACAAAAATTTGTTAAAGATGACGTGTAATAGTAAAAATACATTTGCCTTAGTCGATGTTTAATGCAAAGTCGTCATAATACTAATGCTTGTAGAGGCCAAAGAAAAAAAGGAATATTCTTGAGTAGTTTCTATAGTCGAGCACATTCTACAGTTAGCAAGGGACAGTGTTTTGCTTTGGTTGGAAGTTGGTTCCCCTGAACAATTAGCAAAATACTAAAGCGGTTGTGAGTGGAGGATAACATGCGACCCCTTCTATGCCGTTTCAGTGTACTAAGATTAATTTAACAAGCCGAAAAGAAGATAATTTAGCAACTTCGTCTTTTAGCAAGCCAAAGTAGTTTGCATGTGCTTCAAGTAAATTTTAATGGAAAGAGGAGTAGTATCATTGGGATACCCTCTCCTTTATATCATTTATCAACTGTTTGCACGTTGTCTTGTACATGCATCAGAGGGCATGTCCCTTTAGCCTTGTTTCCTTTGATGAGGAGTGGTCATTAAATAAATTAACAACACATTAATTTTAAATTCTAACACATTCTTTAGTATTATCAATAAAAGAAATTATTGAAGACTATAAAATTATGACTGAATCTTGTTTAATAAAGAGTACAATTTACATAAATTTGTGATTTTCTTTTATAAATTTCAACCAATACTAAAGACATGTAAACTTTTCTAGAAGCACTTTTAGAGGAAGAAAATAAGAAGAAAAAAAAAAAAGAAATGAGTTTCTCCATAAGTTAAAATAAACTTTCCATTAGCTCATTTGTAGATGTCATCTCATCTTTTAGAGAAACTATATTGGTGAACTTCTAAAAATTAACTAATAGACAACTTATTTTTACTTTTGGAAAAACTCATTCCATTTTTTCCTTCTTATTTTTTTCTTTTAAAAGTGCTTTTAAAGAAGTTTATCCAAACAGACTCTAAAAACTAAAAATTATGTTTAAAAAAGTGTATTAGAGAATATGTTATTAACATTTCCTTTCTTTGATTTTATCTTCCCACCCTCTTGATTTGGGGATGCCCACATCACATGCATCATCTTATTCTCTCATACAGTTATAAGTTATAGTTCATGGACTTGAGTGTAATCAGTGGCCGCAGCCTTCATTATAATAAGCAAATCTTTTTTTTTTTTTTCTGAAAGTAGAGATCGATGTATAATATTAATCAGCAGAAGAGCCCAAAGGCAATACATGATCATCTTGAAAAATGTCAAAAAGCTGGGGAGGAAAATCCTCAATCCAAACAATGATTTGTTTAAGTATGCAAAACTATATTGTTTCATCAAAGTACATACAATCATATGTCCATGGCAGTACTATAACACTCTACAATTAGCAGTGCACGTATATATATATAAATATAAAACTTAACTCATCATCCATTTGCCAGTTTATGCGCAAAATTCTAGCTCTTCATTTTCTACTGGATATGAACACTGGATTTTATCCATTTAAACCTACTATGAAATAGTTAGAATGATTCAATCATTGACAAATTTACGAAGTGTTTTACTCTAATTAAAATGGTTTTGTTGGACTATAATTATAAGTTATTTATATAACAATTGGATACCACTAAACAAAAAGGTCGTTGTAGTATAGTGGTAAGTATTCCCGCCTGTCACGCGGGTGACCCGGGTTCGATCCCCGGCAACGGCGCTTTCATTTTTTGTTTTTCGTTTTTCAGTATTATTTTTTTATCATCAAAGCGTTATACATTTTTCTTTGGGTTAAGATTAAAAAGCAATAATGACCAACAAAAAACCAGCTGGACACAGCCTTTTCAATAAACGAAATATGGGCCCATTATGATCTGTTGTCAATGGCACAAACTCAACCCAAATTAATGCTTTAGGGGTAAAAGTTAAAAAATGTCCTCAATTCTGGAGGTTATTAAACGTAATAAAATTTATAAATATAAAATGGGTTTTGTTAATGTGCCCTAGCGCATGTGTTCACAAATAAAAAATTATTTATTATTTTAGTTAATTACTTAGAAACAAATGTTAAATACTTTTTGGGTTTTTTTTTTCTTCCATGGGTTAGTTTTTGAAACATCTAAGCAATTGGTTAGTGTCACGTTACACTAATTGCACTTATATTGGATCGTAGACGAACCTATTATCATACCTCTCTTTTCCTATCAAGGTAAATGATTAGTCAATCCACCTAGCGTGGGGAACTTCAATGTTCTATGGAAATGTTTTTCATTTCTTTTGGTCAAGAAGACAAATACAATCCTTAATTAGTGGCCTCCAGACAGAGCTTGGGATCAGGATAAAGGAAGAAAGGGAGATAACCAAGCAAGATAATTGAAAAGTAGTGGGGAGAATGCTCCTTACTTATAGAGATGTGATAATTTGTAAAGATTATAATTTAATGAATAAAAAGATTTAATTATGCTTATTTCTTTAGTTTGTTTTACGTGTGATTTTAGTTTTTTTATAATTATTTTTAGTTAATTACGTTCTTCTATTTTTAAAAATCAAGTAAATTGAGCTTTATAGAATTATTGATTAAGTTGAATGTTAGTTTTTTTTTTTATACTACAAGGGACTAAAAGTCCGAACTAGAAACCATGAAAGAAACCAACACCCAAAACATCCACAAGGAAATATATTTGTGTCCATGCAAGAGGACCATAAAACCTTGGACACCTTTCGTAGAATTCAAACCACATCTGTCCACCTAGTTTGTCTCTTTAAGAATATGATTGCACAGCTAAACTTCTTTTATTATTGGGTTCAAATTTTCTCACTAATATAACATACTAATTGCTAACATTTGTAAGATTTTTTTTAAAAAAAACTTCTTTCCATCACCATATCCACCACCTTGTTGCACAAGGAATAACAAGCATGATTCCTATTGCACCCATCCTTCAGAAACTGTATATAGCTGAATCAGACACAACCAACACCTCTCTAGTTATCCCTTTTTCCTTGATTATTTTGAAATGACAATATAGATCCCATAACTCAGCTTGGACGACAGAACAAGCTCCCATTGGACAGGAAAAAAGGTGCCACAACCACCAGAAGCAGATCCTTAATTTACCTTTTGTAACCATTTTGAATTGAAAATAAGAATTTGGTGTTTTAGATAGGAAAATTGATAGAAACTAAAATTCTTAATTTTAAAACTGAAACAATTTAATTGATTAAAAAAAATGAGAAACTGAAATGGCACACAATTAATCTAAACTAAAATAAATTAAACATATTTGGTAAGTTAGATTATAATTCAACATTAACCTTAACAAAGAAAATTACATTTTTGAGGATAAACTTAATTATAAAACAGGTTTTTACAAATAGATCCATGCCTTTTTTGTAATTTTATTATATATTTTTAGAAAAATCAAACGAAATAAATGATCATAAAAGCCACTGTTCACTTGAGACATTCAAATATAATTTTATTTCATTATGTCTATAATTAACCATCAAAATAATCTATTTTCACAACTTATTTGGGCACAAACTTAATTAAGGGATTGAAATCACAATTTGGATATTATTTTTTGGTTAGAGATTATAAATATCCTTTACATAAGATAATTTTGTACGAACTACTAGGATCATTATATATAATAAAAAATTATTTAAATATTTAATATTGTTATATATTTAGAATTCAAAGTCAAATCGACTAGTTAAGTTGAAAAGATCTCATCCCGATTTATCCACATATTTGATATCACTTCATGATATTATATTTATGAAGTTTACTTAGATTTTGTATATTAAATTATAGGTGCAAAACATACATAATAAAAACACACACATGGATAAAAAAAATGTATTTAATATGACTTTTTTTCAAAGCATGTATTTATTGTCGACCTAGTAATAGAGAATTTGAATAATTTGCATGAGATTGTAAGATCAAATTGTTGTCATTATACAGACAACATAATATGTATTTAATACGTGTTAAAATAAAAATTTAAAATGAATAAAAGTGAAATAAATTTTAGTTATTATATTTCATTTGGTAGTTTTTATTATAGTAGAGTAAATTAAACAATTTTTTATATTTATTAAAAATAATAAAAAGTCTTTAAATTTTTTATGGATACATATATGATTCTCTCTTGTATCCTTTATTTAACATGCAATTAGTGACAAAGCGGGTTAGTTCGACCCATTTTAGCTTGCCTCATCACTAGTTCGTCAAAAATGGTCAAGACAAGCTAGGTTGCCTTCTAATGATAGGCTAAAACTCATGGGTCATCTCAATTAGGGGTGGGTTGACGGATCGGCCAGCCAAAATTGAAAATAAAAATTCATAAAATTTATCCAACTGAATAAATTTAGTTTTTTTTAAAGAGAAACAAATTTAGTTAAAAAACGTAAAGTAAATCAGTTGTTTATTTAAATTTAATTTTAATATATATTTTTCTATAAATATTAGAGAAAATGAATTTATAAAATAATATAAAAACAATAAAATTTTGATTTTTAAACAACACTATAAACTTAAAAAAATAATACAAAGTGATAATCTAAACTCTACACACCTACTAGTATTTACATTTTTTAAAAACAATATGTGTATGGTGGGTCAACGGTGAATTAGGCGGGTGGACCACAACGGGTTGACGGATTTAATTCTTCGTCCCATTCCACCAAATAAATAGTGGACTTACAGAGTCTAGTGGGATCCATTTTATCATCCTTATATGCAATCATGCATTTTAGGAGCGAAAAGGTGATAAAAATGTTTAAGGATTAAACATATCTCTTATTTGATTAATTTAACGATTAAAAAATAGGTAAATTTTCGAGGGGTTCGTGGGTCTTCACAAGTCTGCATATTTCCCTGTCCAACGGAGGAAAGCTTTTAAAATGTTATTTTTGTGTACCCTACATCTACATTTATTTTTATAATAACTTATTTATTGATGAAAGTCATGAAATTAATAAAGGATCGGAAAAGGAAGTTTCTTTTTCTCCCCCTTAGTTTAAAATAATTATTTTTCTTTAGATGGATAAATAGAATTACTCTTGAGATTGTCAAATAGTTTATCTAACATGAATCAATTTGAAGTGTTGTTTGGTTTTGGGGGTGTTAACCTGGTAGGGATGTTTTCTCCTGGTTTTCTTAGTGTCCCTTTTTGCCTATATAAAAAAACATTTCGTTAAAGAGTTATTGATTTTGGTCATCAGATAATTGTGTGAACCTAAACAATAGTCATACAATTTTATGTTTCAGATTTTTGCTTTTGTCACTTTCAATGATCTTCAATTTCTATTCCACACACAATTTGGGCATATGGCGACTTCTAGCGTGAGGAAGTTAGCAAATGGTCTATGTGAGGAAGTTTGGAAAATTGAAAAAAGTGAATGATGTTCATTAAAATAATATTTTAGGCGTATTATTTATTGTATTAATATGAAAAGACAACTATGCCACCTACTAAAGTTAATGAAAATGACGTTGGTGCCACTTATTAAGAAAAATGTATTGTGGCTGTTATTTCCATTATAGTAAATTCCGAATACCTTCTATGCTATGAGACAACGACCACTTTGATATGAAAAAAAAAAATTACCCAAATGACACGTCAATGAAAATAAATACCAGACCGCCACGCGGCATAATTCCTTGGCACTGGTAGCGAACTACACATGCTGACGTGGCGGCCATGTAGTGGCCACGTAATTCGCTACCCCTCAAACGAATTACGTGGTCAACAAGTCAGTCTGGCGCTTGAAACCGCAGGGACACGTGGCGTGCTGTGAGGAATTCGCTAATTGACACAGCGAATTACGTGGCGCTCTGTGACAAATTCGTTGACTGACACAGCGAATTACGTGTAACGTAGAGCACCATTTATGAGTGGTTACGCCACGTGACAGAACGTGGACGTAATTCGTTGGAGGGCCCAACGAATTATGCCATGTGGTCCCCCTATATAAGCCCCCCTCCTCCTTTCTTTTTCACACGTTCCCTCTATTCCTTTCATTCAAAAATTCTGAAGGGGCTGTCTCTATGGCTCTGACTTTGTGACTCTGCATTTTTTTCAATACAAGTAAGTTTTATTTTATTATTAATTTTTTTATAATTAATTTTAATGCATTTATTTTAGAAAAATATAGGTATTAGGTTAGAAACATTAGGTTAGAAGATATATGGTTATCAGGTTTGAAACATTAGGTTAGAGGATATATGGTTATTAGGTTTGAAACATTAGGTTCGAGGATGACTAGTTAAAAATTAGGATTGATGATCATTTTTTTCGTGATTATAAAATTGTTGTTGTCATATATATAATGTTGAATAATTTTTTATTTGTAAATTATTTTAATGTATTGCTTGTAGTAATATATGTGTTATGTTTGAAACATTAGGTTAGAGGATTAGTAGTTAATAAATAGGATTGGTAATTTATAGGATAGACGTATTTTTTGTTTTATTAATTAGTTCTTGTATATGATATGTATATTTTTGTATTTTTTTTGTTTTCAAAATTATTTTAATGTATTTTTTTAGTAGTATATACATATTATTTATTAAACACCGGGTTAGAGGATAAGTAGTTAAAAATTAGGATTGGTAAATTATAGGATAGACGATTTTTTTTTTTGTGATTATTTAGTTCTTGTAAATAATATGTATATTTTTG